>JADLZN010008503.1:0-96832 GCA_018155175.1 Sinocyclocheilus anophthalmus | reverse complement strand
TTAGACAGTAAAACAATGGCATTATAATGAATATAATTTCAAATAATTGTTAAAAATGTAAATATTGGTAATCATCTATTATAATTCTCTCTCTTGTTAATGGCTGCCATGAAATATGACCATTATAACAATGTCTTTGACGGTTTTTCATTTTTGTTTTGTTTTTTTCCCCATCATTTCGCCATAAGTGTTGCAGTTTTAAGACAGCATATCGGAAAATTTAACAACAAAACAACAAAAAACAAACAACCTCGCTTTTAGTCCTAATCCCCTGTACTTTATAACAAGTTAGGTCACAATTCTCATGAATAAAACATAAATATAAAGCGCTATTGAACTTTGTGATGCAGGGGAAAAAACAAGCTTGCACAAAAATAATTTATTTGGAATAACAGCAAAATCAAATAATACTTTTTCTTCAAGCATCAAAATGCTTTTAAAATTCAGTTACTGTAGATGCTCAGGATTTGATGTCATATCTTTACCCCAGGCCTGAGGAGGAGGATTTTTTTTCTTCACAGTAGATGAGAAGTTGAGGGAAGAGAGGAGGTTAGGGCCATGGGGAACTAATGATGAGAAATCAGCGTGCAATCTCACCTCCCTGAAATGACCAACTGATGAAAGCCGGAAGAAACATATAACATATAATCGAGACGAGGCGACCACCCAACACCAACTGTTAATAATTAAATGCATGCAGTATCTGTTCAGTCACTCGCTCTTGTACACATTCTCTGATCTTGAAGAAGAAGTCACAATAATTATATTCTAAATATAATCATTATGTGAGCAGATGAATATCAGAAATTCACACATTTCAGACAAAATCTTTTGATCATCGGATCTCGTATGATCTAGTGCTTCTAACAAACTTTCAATGCGTAAGTGAGAGAAAACATCTCCATTACTAGCCAAGGGCTCAGATGTTATGCTAACAAGTTACAACCTAAATGCAAGCTACAGTCTAATGACTGTTGTTCTAAAATTAAGCTAATTATAACCTCCAGGAGATCTGGGATTACCTCTCTCTCAGATCCAGCCCATGTTTCTACACATTTGAAAGTTAAACAAGAATGTAACTGCCTACAATAATACATAAGCCTGTCCCAAAAACATGCCTCTATGCCCTACAAGACTGACTATTTATTTAAATATTGAATATATTTTTTATTTATTTAGTTGAAGACAGGACGATAGATAACCGACAGACTGACAGACAAAACAACTAGAATGAATGACAGAACAAGGAACGATTAAATTGATCTCAATATGTAGTGGCACACAATTGGGCCACTTTCCGTGTTTTTGTTTGGTGCTACTAGTTGCTCAGATGTTACACACTTCACCTATAAGGCTACTCAACGGTTTATGTGTTCAGCTACATGGCTGTTAGTCAGTTGTGGGAGTAAATAAGAAAATTATTTTTTGTTTGAAGAAACAACACATGGGGGGGGACAATTGTTGTGAGTATTAGTAAATGTGATGATATTCTGATTGTTAGTCAAATTCTATTACACCATTTTCTTTTTGGTTAAGTTTACAGATAATATTCAACGATTCATATAATCTCATATTTATCTACATTATTAAATTTAATAATATCTTCTGTTTTCTATATTTTTAAATTGCATTGAATCTGTAGAATATACATTTTCTTGGTAGCTAGAAAATATTCTAAATAGTTTAAATATTGGAATATTTCATCCGCTACTTTTTTATTTATAAATGATTTATTGGTCAGAAGATGTGGAATCTCAGGTATTTGTAATGTCTAGTTCTAAGTGTGTCTCTCTGTCTTTCTCAGGCTTTGGATTACTGCCACAGTATGGGAATTATGCACAGAGATGTGAAGCCACACAACGTAATGATCGACCATGAACACAGAAAGGTACTGCCCATTCATTTACTCATGTCAGCAATTGTGTTACGCCATCTCACTCTGCAAGTCTGATGAGTAATGATGAATATTGATGAGCTCGCTTACATGCACCAATCAAGAATCAGAGTTTGCTGTAGTAAAAGAAAAGGATTGTTTGATGCTGTGACGTCAAGCACATTTGCGCAAGATCGAATTTAAAAGTCTACAAATTGCATGCTCTGCGTCAACACTGACGCTGATGTGAGATGTTGAGCAAATCACACAAATCATGATCATGAATTATTAATGAATCCCCCTTTGACTGAATTCACATTTGAATCTTGTCTGTTCGTGTGCGTTTTGTGTTTTAGCTGCGTCTGATAGACTGGGGCTTAGCAGAGTTTTATCACCCTAGTCAGGAGTACAACGTCAGGGTGGCGTCTCGATATTTCAAAGGACCTGAACTGCTGGTGGACTATCAGGTGAGAATGACACGAGAAACTAGATGCAGGGATACGAACAGTTTTTGCTTGGTTTGTTGCTTGAGCATCAAAAGCATCTGTTCAAGCATCTGTTGAAGCATCTGTTGAATAAACATGCACATACAGAAGCAGTGCAACATTTAGTTGTTTGGCAAGTTTGTGGCTCTTTTGAAGCTCATGTTGCTTTTGTCCCACAGATGTATGACTACAGTTTAGACATGTGGAGCTTAGGCTGCATGTTGGCGAGTATGATCTTTCGGAAAGAGCCTTTTTTCCATGGACATGACAACTATGATCAGGTGAGACGTGCTGCTTTTAGGCCTTTTCAAATATTCATTGTTGCCATGCTGTTTTATAGTGACCAATTTTGTGGCTGAATCACAATTCGCATACTATTCATCTTATAAAATGTAAGATCAGAATTTATTGGTCTCCAATCGTAGCATGTAAGAGAATGTGCTTTGATGGTGTTATTTTTTAGTTTTAAGTGCTAATATTTCCCACAATCCCTTGTACTGATAAAAAGGAAGGTTGATAATGGCTTTCTGATTGCTTGTTGTAGTTTGTTCCAATGTCCTAATGCCTGTCTTCATAAATTCATAAAAAATAAATGTATAAAAAGTTCAGTACTTAATTAGCAATTTGGACATGGAGCTTATTTTCTGTAGCAATCCAAAAGCCCATGGAAAGATCCTATTGGGCTTTTGTGGAGAGAACCAGGATGATGCTAATTTCTGGGTCATGACTGCAGCGCTCTGTTCAGCTGGTTTGATCTGTCGAGTGGTGATTGCTGCCCTCTGCTGTTTTTAACCAGTTCTGTCTCTCTTTCCAGCTTGTACGGATTGCCAAAGTTCTGGGCACAGAGGACCTCTACGACTACATCGACAAATACAACATTGAGCTCGACCCACGGTTCAATGACATTTTGGGAAGGTACGTTGAGATATGGGATTGTTTTTATGCATGTAATACTATTTAACTACAATTTAGATTTGTATCTCTTTCATTCGTCTTCTCTTTATCCAGACATTCACGGAAAAGGTGGGAAGGTTTTGTCACAGTGAGTAACCAGGCACCTTGTTCCCCCCCCCCCCCCCCCCAGTACCGAAGCTATGGATTCTGGACAAAACTGTGCGCTATGACCACCAAGCTCGTCTCACCGCGCGTGAGGCCATGGAGCACCCTTATTTCTGTGAGTGTCTGCTCTCTGGCATTTTATTCATATAAACTTGAACATCACTGCGGTTCGAACCATAATGTGTTTATTTTATAGAACAGTGTGTGTGCTTTCTTGTAAAACGCACCCTATTGTTTGTGATGAAATTAGTGTAAAGGTGTTCAGCAAGGATGAAAAGGTGTGTAGAGGCCTATGAAATATTTTTATATTTGACAAATTCCTTATTTTTTTTTCCTGTTGTAATTTTTCAGGATTCTGTTTGTTTGTTTTTTTTAAACCATGGCTAATTAATTGAAATCCTAAAACTTGTACAATTTAACAACAGTTGATGAAATAGTTTTAGGGCCTTTATTTGTTCCCAAATTCAGTTTGATATTCACCAAATTCTGTGTGTTAATGTTTAATGTCTAATCAGGTGAATCCATGAAACTTAAATTTGATAATTTAACTTTAAACTTTAATTACAATTTTTATGTAATATATGATTTAATAAAAAAACATTGGACGTTAGGAAGCACTAAAATCATTAACAATTAATAGTTCTAAACAATTTGTATTTTTTTATTTTTGCAAACAAAGTGCTGCACAACAAAAAGGAAGAAAGTTGTGATATTCCTCCGTGTTTTAACAAGTTTGTTATGAAATATATATATATTGAGATGTACAGTCTACTGACAGTAGTAATCTTTTGTCACAACTTTCTCAGGTAAACGAGTATTGGAGAGGTTGCTGTGAGACTCGTTTCTGTGTTTTATGATATGATGGTTTTTAGTTTTTATCAATTAAACGGTGAAATGCTCTTAAAAAATATTATTTTTTAAATTCATCCAAAATTTGTTAAATTCTGTGACATTCTCTGTTGTACTGGGAGTTCTGTTCTCATGACTGGATTTTGTGATTCTATCCGCATTTTCTATATCGCAGAAATCATAGGGCCCTTGGTATGCACCATCTTTCAGTCGGAACTAAAGTGGTGGTCATGTGGAAGCTGGATTTTCTTAAATTTTTTTTTTGCACTTTTGAAATAGAAGTTTAATGTGCTGTACTGATTATGCCTCATGTTCAACATGAATTTCATGACTGTGTTCATGTCTCGTCATGTATCAGATCCCATTGTGAAGGACCAGGCGAGGATGGGCTCCACCTCAGGACTGTCCACTGGCTCCACTCCAGTCAGCACGTCCAGTATGATCACAGGTCAGTTTCTGAGTGAACTTTCATTTGGTTGAGCTCACAAATTCTGACAAAGCATTGTGTCTGTTTTCCTGTAGGAGGCATCACATCCATGTCCTCGTCCCAGCCGATGGCCAACATCGCAGGTTCTCCTGTCATCTCCTCTCCCAGTGCTCTAGCCACACAGGTTACTGCAGCCACTGGTGCCCAGCCCTGAACAGACTCACTCATGCTCTCTCTGCCCATGGCCACATTTTTATGTTGAGTGTAAACAAACGAAAGAGAGACTAAATTAGGTTTCTTTTCTTTTTTTTCCTTCTTTTTTTCTTTCTTTTTTTTCCATACAATAATTATATATTGAAGCTCGGACACACAGCAGACAGTTGTTATGTTGCGTCAGTGTCCGGCAGTCTTTCCTGATGATGGTGTCTATATAGAAGCCACTACAGTAGAAATTTAGAAAAATGGATAATAAAATTTATTTTATATGTCCCTACGTTGGCTTCCGTTTGTTAATTGAACAATTGTTGATATTTTACAGGTTAGGGGAATTACATTTTAAGTTGAAATGTATTGCAGCTATAATTCATAGACAAATATCAAGGTGCAAGAACCTTACATTTACATATTTGGCAGATGCTTTTATCCAAAGTAATTTTATTGTAAATTAACAACAACAAAAACATTTAATTTCAACAAATTTACCAAAAATGCAGATGCCCCCATCTTGGAAACTCTGGGCGTAAAGAAAGTGTTAAAAGCGGAAACTTGCATTTTTGCAACTTCAATCATAATGTAAAATAGTAAGTCTTACATTTAATACAAAGCATTTGCTGAACCTAGCCAAGATTATCTTGTATAGTAATCCAGTTTGGCCTAATACGCATCAAAACGTGAAGAATATCGGGGGGAAAGTATTAAATACACTTCATTCTTCAAAATGTGTCTTTGTATTCCAATGAAGTTGGTTCTGAATAATGGTGAGTAAATTACAATTTTTTTTGAATGTGAGAAAGATCTATTGAGGAGTGATGAATTAAACCGCTGCAGCAGCTTCACACACAAATCTTTTCTCTTCAAAACAGTAAGCATCCATCCAGAAATCCGTCTCTCCGCCTGGATGACCCAGACCAGCACAATCTTCACCGTCCGGATGAAATTTAGTCCAGTTATCAGGCTCACTGGTTTCATTCTCTCGTTTCATCCAGAATCTGCAGAAAGAAAAAAACAAAACGCTTCTGTTTAAGTAAAGACCTGCTAATTACCTTCATTTATAGCTAGTTTTAATGCAAAGGATTTATTGTCAAGATTAATGAAGATCTTACTCTACTGAATTGTTAACTGGCTGGTTATTCACCCAAACCCATTGACCCTCGGTGTACACATCATTAAGACCAATCCAGTGAGTCTCTTCAACATTAGAGGTAACAAAATCCTGATGGAGAAAAGAATAAAAATACATTTCCTGATATAATGCACATAAGGCTTAGAGCACAGCAATGTATAGCCTAAAATTTAAAGTCAATGTAAAATCAAAATGATCAATTATTTGTTGGTTTTAGAATGATTCTTCAAGGAATGTTATTCTAAATTAATAATTCTTTATTCTTTAGTAATCATTAGGCAACAATTTCATTCAAATGTAACTGCTGAAATTACTTTCTTAGGTGATATCACGCATCTAATTGAATACTTTTGATGTATTTGTTCCCCTCCTGCCATTTACTGTCAGTGAGCAAGCCGTGCCTTGTGGTGGAATAAGATGCTAACCTTTACCCAATCTGCAGAGACTTGATTGCTAAAATGTCATTAGTGGACTTAAAAATGTCTTAATATGTGACCCTGGAGAACAAAACCAGTGTTAAGTTGCTGGGGTATATTTGTAGCAATATGGGTCAAAATTTGTATGGGTCAAAATTATTGATTTTTTTTATGCCAAAAATCATTAGAACATTAAATAAAGATCATGTTCCATAAAAGATATTTTGTAAATTTCCTACTGCAAATAAATCAAAACTTAATTTCTGATTAGCAATATGCATTGCCAAGAACTTCATTTAGACAACTTTAAAATGATTTTTAAAATAGTGATTTTTTTGCACCCTCAGATTCCTATTTTCAAATAATGGTATCTTGCAAATATTGTCCTAGTCACAAACAACATCAATGGGAAGTTATTTATTCATGACTTTGAGGTGAAGGGATAATCTAATTCTAAAAAAGTACCTTTATGACTGGTTTTGTGCTCTAGGGTGACATATAGAGAAAGTATATAATTTTGATTTGTTTCAATGTGAGCTAAATTTAACTGTAGAATATGAAATCTGATCTCAGAAGGCCTTAAGTGTAAACACACCTGCTCTGCTTTGCTGTTTATGGTCACTAGATGTCCTCCTAGAGTCTCACAGTGATCTCGACTCTGTGTCCAGTTCATCTTGACTGTAGAGTAGTAGTAACCCTTTCCTCCAGAATGAATCCAGTGGATGGCACAAAGTGCACAACCTGTACTGTCTTTTGTAAAAGAGGTAGTGATGATTTAATTATTCATAATTTCACACCACGTCTTTATTTTTGAGATTTTGTTTATGTGTGTGAAAGGTCTTTTAGCATTGCACAAGGCTCAGATCATAAAACTTACGGTTTAATCTGCTCAGCTTTTCAAGTGTCGTCTTATGCTGGTTGCGGAGCACATCAAACTCTTCTTTGTAATCTGCATGACAAGGCCAAAAAAAGAAGAAAAGAAACGCAATCAAGATGAAATGATCCAATGATCCATTCTTCAGACCATGGTTTTAAATAATAATAAAAAACAGACAAAATGATTCTGTACTGGATCATGAAATATATTTTACTCACTTGTGCCACTAGTTTTCTTGGCAGACGGCTGCACTGAAACTCTGACATCTGATTAAAAACAGAACATAAGCAGAAGCAGTGATGGCACACCATATATTATATAATAATCAATTTGAGTTATACTCACAAAGTATCCCCAGAATACAGAGACCTCCAAGAGCAAAAACCAGACAGACAGCAAAAACAATCAGAAGAACTTTAGTCCGTTTAGGCGGACAAACCTCTCTCTCACTTTCTTGCTCTTCAGTGGCGTTACCTGTGGTAGAAATTTGATGAGATGAAGGAAATTATTTCTGAGTTCTTGAAGCAGTGCGGAATTTATGTCAGGAGCTATTCATGAATTTACATTTGCTTCATTTCTTCATTTTTTATTATTTTTTTTTTTGGTAAATCAAAAAGTTTCAACACTGTACACACTTTGGTTCTAAGAACCAGTTAAAATTTCACTTAAAATTACTTTTATCACATAATTGAATGGGCTGACCGTTGGCCAGTGTGAATATATATGTGGGGGGTATTATATACTATATATATGTTGTATAGTCGGCGCCGAGATTAGAAAAATAAAATAACCCAGATGAAGCAGTGGCTTCCGTTTAGTTACGTTCATAATCCTGTGAAACTTTTTGGGATGTTGACGTTAATAATGTGTTTTAATGTGGTATAGTGGTACACTTGTATAGTGTTTTTTTTAATGTCGGTAATAATATCACCGCCACATCTGCCTTAATATTCTCTCAGAGTTTCCATGTTCACTTATGAAAATTAACAATAATTTTACTACGAATTAAAAAAAAAAAAACACAACAATAAAAAAATCCTGGTTCTGAGCACTGGTATCCAAAAATTAACCATGGTTGGATACTTCAAATCGCTTCATACTATGTACGAAGTATGCAGATAATATTTTGTGGGTAGTAAAAACAAGACTTCTTAAAGCGACAAAACACTAAAATGACAGAAATGCTATATAAAAACAATGATGGCAAGAATGATTGGCTTACATTATAATAATCGTATGGTTCATGGACTACACGTGTAAAATACATAATGGTAATACAAAAAATAACAATTTATGTACATTACAAGTTACAAATGCGGACCAAGGGAGCTAAAGGCCTGGTAATGTGTTACAGGTGATCAAATCCTTGTTTATATTGACCAAAAAATTTAATTCATATACAATTAATCTTACTAATTGTGGGAACTGTTTTGCCTAGCAATGCTAGCCTCTATTAAATTTCTTCAACAAAACATCTGTCTACAGCACAACATTACAAAACGAATCCTTGTGTTATCGAAGTAACACGCTTAAATTTTCTTTGCGGGTTTGAATGCTTGAGACTATAAAAATCAATCAGACACCGGTATCAGTTAAAATCATAGCATACGACTGTATAGCTACAATTGTATTTGTAAATAATAATACATTTAATTACATTTAGTTATTTACTTCGTATTTTATGAAAGTTCTATTTTGACCCTATAGTAGGTGTGTTTGTAACTGCCTATATTTTGGGGGGGGCACAACAATACAATTCTGCTTGGGGCACCCATTTGGCCAGCAGCGGCCCTGTGTGTGTGTGTGTATATATATACATATGTGTGTGTGCGTGGGGCTGTGTGTGGTATATATATCTATATATATATATTTACATCGCTTATATGTATGTGTGGGGTGTGTGTGTGTGTATATATATATAGATATATATAGATATATATATATGTATGTATGTATATGTGTGTGTGTGTGTATAATCTATATATATATAGATGTAGGGTGTGTTGTAGTGGTGTGTGTACTATATATATCTATATGTATGTGTTGTGGGTGTGGTGTATATATATATATATATATAGATGTCTGGGTGTGTGTGTGTGTGTGTATATATATAGTATATATATATATATTTATATATATATAGGAGGTTTTGGTGTGTTGTGTGGATATCTTATATTATGAGTGTGTGTGGTGGTGTAATCTTATTATATATGTATGTGTGTGTGTATATTTATATATATGTATATATATATATATTTGTGTGTGTGTGTATGTATGTATATATGTATGTATGTGGGTGTGTGTGTATATATATATATATATATATATATATATGTATGTGTGCGTGTGTGTGTGTACTATTATATTATATATATATATAGTATTGTGTTGTGTGTATATATATATATATATATATATATGTATGTGTGCGTGTGTGTGTGTGTGAGAGAGAATGTGCGTGTGTGTGTGTGTGTGTGTGTTATTATATATATATATGTTGTGGTTTGGTGTGGTGTATACATATATATACCTATAATATATATGTAGTGTGTGTGTGCTGGTATAATTATATATGTCCTGTGGTGTGTGTGGTGTGTGTGTATTATATATCTGTATGTGGGGTGTGTGTGTGTGTGGGTGTTGGCTGTTATATATATGTATGTGTGTAGGCTGTCGCGGTAGGAAATTTCCCTTGCGGTTATTATGGGTGGCTCAATAGCGCAATACGCGTGTTACCGCGCTTTTATTATTAGTATTTTACAAACCTTATTTATCCTGATTTTACTGCATACAAAGCTCTATTGTTGAGTTATTATGTAGCATATATTGTTGCTTTTTAACTGACAGAGAGACCCTTTTAAAACATTTTTGTTTATTGTTAAATGCCAAACCGCAATAAGAACATGCCTTTTCCAATTTAAAAAAACAAAAGATACAAAAGAATTCTAAAGTATCAAATGAAAACAAGCAATAAGAAAATCCTTTTTCCAATTTGAAAAACGAAAGAATTCTAAAGTATCACATGAAAACAAAGTGTTGGCCTAAGTGAAAATACAGAGAATAAACAAAATATTACTTAAGCGTTAACGAATGTGATTTAGACCTGGGTTATCATGTCCTTGTTTCTCGCTAGGAAAACCAATATATTAACCTTTTGTGGTTTCAGGGATGATCGCACGGGGGTAACAATATTCCCGGCGGCACTGAAAACCCTTTCCGACGGTGTGCTCGTTGCACAAATACACTGATATGCTGAGATAATGAACCGTTAGACTCATATAAGGAGTCATATTGACACTTGACCACATAGCAGTTGTGACAGAAAAGTAGTCGACATTCAAAAGCTCCCTTTTGATCGATGTCTTTACCGTGTTGTACATTTTCGGCACAGCAGTCTCTGAAAAGTAGGTTTTGCCCGGCAACTCGTACTGCTTGTCGAATTTTTGAAGCATCGACTTGAATGCAGGTTTCTCCACCGTATTGAATGGAACCATCTCAACTAGATACTGCGTAACAGCGGCTTAAGGCATTTATACCTGTTACTTTCACGGTTGTATTTGACAGATTTCGCAAAGGCTTCAGCTACTCCTAACTGTCGGCTGGTACCGACCTCAGCTGTTCTTCTTGATGTTGCTCTGCGACCTGATGCTTGAGGAGGCAGCTGCGCGTCAATGGCTGGATGACAGTTAGCGAGATGACACCTCAAATTAGATGTATTGCTGCGTGTCACAGGGACCTTTTTGCAGCAAATTTTGCATATCGGCTCATCTAAATTGGCTGGCTCTCCCTTTTCATTGGGTTGAAAGCCGAAATATTCCCAAACTGGCGACGTGACATTAGGTTTTTGGACGAGAACGCCTGCCATCGTTTCAGTATTCAAAATCAACGAAACCCCAGATACAAACAGTTCGCGGGAAAATAACAAACCTCTTGTATCATTATTAATTTATTTAACATTCAATGCACAGTGATGAATTGTAAAACAGAAAGAAGGCCACAGCCTTATGAAAAAAAAAAAAAAAACGTGAACACTGCGGTTGCCACGGTTTCTGCGGTTGCTTTCCTTCCTCTGCGGTTTGCTCGTCAATAGAAAACGCAAATATTGCGGTTATCGCGACAGCCCTAACTGCTGCTCTAACTTCCCACCACCCTCTAATCCGTGTGTTTCTCTGCACAGGCCCGGTGCACCAGGACGCGATCTTCCCAGATGTCCTTCACTCCGGTGCCGGGACACCACGAACCCTGGGTGCACCCACTACGGAAGATGCGAGCCTGACCCCGGGCGACGACCTCTCCACTTCCGCCGCCTCCGGTCTTCGAGATCTCAACCCAGAACCGCTTCGCTCCCCTCCGCTAGACGGAACGCGACGCTGTGATCATCGAAGACTCCATCGTCCGGCACGTCCGTGCTACGTTAGATGAAGGTAAAATCCACACTCACTGTTTCCCTGGTGCTCGTGTTCTCAATGTTTCTGCGCAGATACCCGCGATCCTGAAGGGTGAAGAGAGCCCCGGAGCGGTCGTGCTTCACACAAGGGTTAACGACACCAAGCTGCGGCAGAAAGAAACACTGAAGAGGGACTTCAGGAGCCTGATCGAGACGACGATCATCGTGTCAGGACCGCTGCCCACGTATCGACGAGGACATGAAAAGTTCAGTAGGCTTTTTGCTTTAAATGAATGGTTATTGTCATGCTGTAAAGAACAGAAGTTGCTCTTTGTTAATAATTGGAATCTTTTATGGGAGCGTCCTAGGCTTTTTCACGCTGATGGTCTGCATCCCAGCAGAGTCGGAGCGGAGCTCATGTCGGACAACATCTCCAGGACGCTTCGCACCATATGACTAGTAAGTCAAATAACTGCCCTGATGACTTGTGATCTACCCGCTTAAATGATAGAAGTACCTGCGCTGTACAATCTATAAAGACTGTCTGTTCCCCGAATAGTGAGGTCAAAATATAAATTTAATGCAGGATCTAGAAAAAATCTGATCGTGATTAAAACAGAAAAATTTTAAATAAATGAACAAAAACAATTTTTAAAGTTTGGCCTCCTAAACATTAGATCACTCTCACCCAAAGCAGTAATTGTAAATGAAATGATCACAGATAATAGTTTGCTGTACTCTGCTTGACTGAAACCTGGCTAAAACCGAATGATTATATTGGTCTAAATGAGTCCAAGCTACTGTTATAAGCATGAGCCCCGTCATACTGGTCGTGGCGGCGGTGTTGCAACTATATATAGTTATATTCTCAATTTTACTCAGAAAACGGGATACAGGTTTAACTCATTCTAAATACTAATGCTTAATGTAACACTGTCAGATATGCAAAATAAATCTATCGTATCTCTTGCTCTGGTTACTGTGTATAGACCACCAGGGCCGTATTCAGATTTCCTAAAAGAATTTGCAGATTTCCTCTTAGACCTATTGGTTACTGTTGATAAAGTGTTAATTGTCGGAGATTTTAACATTCACATTGATTATATAAATGATGCATTAGGACTTGCGTTTAATAAACTCTTTTGGAGTCAAGCAATACGTCACCAGGCCCACTCATCGTTTTTATCATACGCTAGATTTAATTATATCGCATGGAATTGATCTAACTGATATAGATATCATACCTCAAAGCGATAATGTTACTGACCATTTCCTTGTATCGTGCATGCTGAGTATTACTGATATTAACTATATGGCTCCGCGTTATCGTCCGGTCAGGACTATTGTTTCAGCCACCAAAGACAGATTCACAAATCACCTGCCTGATTTATCTCCAACTGTTCTGTGTACCAATAAGTACACATGAAATAGACGAAATAACTAGCAACATGGGCACTATCTTCTCTAATACATTAGAAGCTGTTGCCCCCATCAAATTGAAAAAGGTTAGAGAAAAAATTACTGCGCCATGGTACAACAGTAATACCCATTCTCTCAAGAAAAAACTCGTAGTCCTGAGCGCAAATGGAGAAAAACTAACTTGGAAGTTTTTAGAATTGCGTGGAAAAACAGTATGTCCAGCTATAGACAGGCTCTAAAAGCAGGCAGGGCCGAGCATATCAGCAAACTCATAGAAAATAACCAAAACAATCCAAGGTTTTTATTTAGCACAGTGGCTAGAATAACAAATAACCAGACGCCACCCGATCTAAATATTCCCGCACAGTTTAATAGTAATGAATTTATGAATTTCTTCACTGATAAAATAGATAACATCAGAAATACAACAACAAATGTAGATTCTACAGCGTATAATACTTTAGCTTAATTCATCGCACCAAAAGATAAATTTTTTGGCAAAAAAGTGCTTTACAGCTATAGGACAGGAAGAGCTAAATAAACTTATCACTGCATCTAAACCAACAACATGCCTGTTAGATCCTGTACCCACTAAATTACTGAAAGAGTTGTTACCTGTAGCAGAAGAACCGCTTCTCAATATTATTAACTCGTCGTGGTCTTTAGGTCACGTCCCAAACCATTCAAGCTGGCGGTTATTAAGCCTCTTATTAAGAAACCACACCTAGATCCTAGTGAACTGGCAAATTACAGACCATCTCAAATCTTCCTTTTATGTCTAAAATTTTGAAAAAGTTGTGTCTGCTCAATTGTGCTACTTCCTGCAAAAAAAGATCTCTATGAAGAATTTCAGTCAGGTTTCAGGCCCCACCATAGCACAGAAACTGCACTTGTTAAAATTACAAATGACTTGCTTCTTGCGTCAGACCAAGGCTGTATCTCATTGCTAGTTTTACTTGCTCTTAGTGCTGCATTCGACACTACAGACTGACATTAATATAGATCGATTACCAAACATAAGGTATTAAGGGCAGCGCGTGAAGATGGTTTAGAATCCTTCCTGTCGATCGCTACCACCTTGTATTTAAATGGGGAGTCATTTTCAATTATCACCAGTTAAATATGGAGTGCCACAAGGATCTGTCTTAGGTCCTCTGCTATTTTCGATATACGTGTTGCCCCTTGGTAATATTTTTAGAAAATACGGGATTAGTTTCCATGGTTATGCTGATGATACTCATTTCAACAAGATCAGATAAAACTTCTAAATTATAAGCTAACAGAGTGTGTTAAAAATATAAAAGAGTGGATGACCAATAATTTCTCCTATTAAATTCGGAAAAGACAGAGATATTACTTATTAGACCAAAAAAAACAGTACACATAATCTCTTGGATTACAATTAGCAACTAGACAGATGTACTGTTACTTACTCTACAGTGAAAAATCTGGATGTTATATTAGATAGAAACTTGTCTTTTGAAAATCATATTTCCCATGTTACAAAAACAGCATTCTTCCATCTTAGAAACATTGCCAAGTTACGAAACATGTTACCTGTTTCTGATGCAGAAAAGCTAGTTCATGCATTCATGACCTCTAGACCGGACTATTGTAATGCACTGCTAGCTGATTGTCCTGCATCTTCAATAAAAAAGCTACAGATAGTCCAAAATGCAGCGGCTAGAGTCCTTACAGGTCAAGAAAATATGATCATATTAACCCAATTCTACAGTTTCTGCACTGGCTACCTATTAATTTCCATATCAGTTACAAAATATTATTACTTGCCTATAAGGCCCTTAATGGGTTAGCTCCTGCGTACCTAACTAGTCTTCTACCATGCTACAATCCATCACGCTCCCTAAGGTCACAAAACTTTTTGGTAGTACCTAGGATAGCAAAGTCCACTAAAGAAGGTAGAGCTTTTTCGCATTTGGCTCCAAAAAACTCTGGAATAGCCTTCCTGATAACAGTCGGGGTTCAGACACACTCTCTCTGTTTAAATATAGATTAAAGGGACACATCTCTTGGGCCAAGCATTCAAATAATGCATCTCATAACCTTTTACTGCAGTTATATCTAATCAAATGCCCATATAATTCTTTAGTTTGGGTTAAACAAATCATTTTTGCTTGGTTGGAACAGCAGCTACGCTAATTATGTCTCTACTTGTTTCTCTGTTTTGTAACTAGGATTTACACAAGCTTCAGTCTGGATCCAGAACACCTGAGAAGAGATGATGCAACCCCTCAGAGGACCTCAGATGATGCCAACCCTGAAACAATTTACAGAACTACCACATTTGCTATAAGTTTGATTGCATCATATAATAATTGATTAGATTTTTCATCGGTTCTGGTTTTATTATCGGCTTAATTGATTTTTCCGTATGCTGGTTGTTTGGTCACGAGGAGAACTGGTCCCCTACTGAGCCTGGTTTCTCCCAAGTTTTTTTTTCTCCATTCTGTCATCGATGGAGTTTGGTTCCTTGCCGCTGTTGCCTTTGGCTTGCTTAGTTGGGGACATTTCATTTCCAGCGATATCGTTGACATGATTGCAAAGATATTATTTAAACTGAGCTGGATGTTGACATCACTGAATTCAATGATGAACTGTCTTTAACTGAAAAATTTGTGTTTACTATTGTCATTTTGCATTATGGACACTACTATTTTCCTAATGAATGCTGTTCAGTTGCTTTGACACAATCTGTATTGTTAAAGCGCTATATAAATAAAGGTGAATTGACTTGATTTTGGAGAAAGTAGAGTTTAAACTTCAGTCTTTTAGTGGATTTTTAGTGTTTTAGATAAGTTTCAATCTGGTTTTAGATCATTACACAATACTGAGTCAGCTCTACTGAGAGTTACAAATGACATGCTACTTTCTCTGGATTCAGGTGCTTGTGTTGTGTTGGTATTGTTGGACCTGAGCTAGGCATTTGACACCATTGATCATAGTATTCTTTTTGGTCGACTTGAATGTGTGGTAGGTATTTGAGGCACTACATTAAAGTGGTTTGCCTCGTATCTCGAGAACAGGACTTTTCCTGTAAATTTAGGAATTTTTTTCTCATCCTCTGCACCTGTCTTGTGTGGAGTGCCCCAGGGATCCATTTTGGGACCTTTACTGTTTTCCTTTATATGCTTCCCTTGGCCCACATTTTTCAAAAATACAGTATTTCATATCATTGTTACGCGGATGATTCTCAGTTTTATCTACCAGTAAGGCTTGATACTGCGGTTTCATTTGATGTATTATTGAAATGTGTACATGATATTAAGACATGGATGTCTAATAATTTCCTGCAGTTAAATGAGGATAAAACCGAGGTTTTAATATTAGGTTGTCCTGCACACTCGTCTCCTACTTTGGAAGCTCAGTTAGGTCCACTTTCAACTAATGTACGCAAACAAATCAAAAACCTTGGAATGATTTTGACTCCTCTCTATTTTTTGATAAACAAATTAGAGCTGTTATTAGAGCAAGTTTTTTCCATTTGAGATCTATTGCAAAGTTGAAGCATCTTCTTTCAAGGAAGGATATGGAAGTTGTGATTCATGCACTTGTTACATCTCGATTGGATTATTGTAACTCTCTTTATTCTGGTCTTCCTCAATCTTCAGTGTCACGATTGCAAGCTGTTCAAAATGCTGTGGCAAGACTTTTGACTGGGTCAAAAAAGAGGGATCACATGTCTCCTGTTTTATCATCCCTTCATTGTCTTCCCATTAAATCCAGGGTTCATTTTAAAATTCTTCTGTTTGATTATAAGGCATTGTCTGGTTGTTCACCAAGTTATATCTCTGAACTTCTTGTTCCATATTGTCCTGCTAGGGCACTTAGATCTTCGAGTCACTTGCTTCTAACTGTACCACGGTGTAGGTTCAAATCAAAAGTGATCGTGCTTTTTCTGTGGTTGGCCCAAAGCGTTGGATTGGTCTCCCCTATCATGTGAGGTCTGCTCCTTCTTTGAACATTTGTAAGTCTAGACTTAAATCTTATTTTTACTCTTTAGCCTTTGTATGTGTGTAGTTGTTGTTTTTATTAGTAGATTTGTTTGATCACTGTACAGCACTTTGGATCAATTTACATTGTGTTTAAATATGCTTTATAAATAAATGTTGTTGTTGATAATAAAATAGCTTCGATACTGAATCGCTACATTATATTTCTCAGCAACAAGGAGGTAAAATCACTGTTTTTGAAGTAACTAAACTCACAGCTTCATTGTTTGTAGAGAGAGACGCGCAGACACAGGTAATTCACTCACACAACTTTCATCCCTCTCTCTCTCTGGATAATTATTTTAAATAAATTATATAAATCATTCATTCAAATAAACGTGGTATAACCACATTACTTCATCTCTGTGTCTGATTTAAAGCGGCAGAATGCTAGAACGAACCGTAACTGATGAAAATGACCTTAATTTTTACCCTTTGCCTCCAAATCATGCATTACATTTTTTTAAGGCACATGCAAGCTGTGGTTTATATTATCTTAGATATAATGTGTGTGAGCCGTTTGCTCTATAGGCTTTATTTAAAAACGAAACTTGTTTTGCTCTTGTGCCTGCTTTAGCGGCCTCTCTGTTACAATACGGCAAACGGCGCATGCTCATGATTGGTAAGTGCTTTTTTCTTTTGCCTTGTGTGCTGGACTGGCCACTAGCCTTGATGAAACGGTTTCTTTACATGTATTTGTTTACTGACTGTTGCATGCAATCATGAAATACAGCATATTTAAAAAGTTTGGTTATTCGTTGTGGAAAAAAAGGCTTTGGGTTGGGATCGGGCTCTAAATTTAACAGTGCCACTCGGGTCGGGTCGGAATCGGGTCAAACGATCTCAGGTACGGGCCTGGTCTCGGGCTTCAGTTTGAAGGCAGTGCAGACCTCTAGAAGGAAACGGATTGCATTAGCTAAAGATTCTCGCTCATTCTCTTAAGCGTTTTCTTGCAGATGTGCCATGCGCATTCATCCTGCTTTTCTTCTGCGCCATAATCTCATCCATCTCTGTGACAAGCTTCATTAAGAGCTGATGCTCTGATGCACGGCGGTACCCATTAGCGCTTAGCAAAGAACCTTGGCCCGAGCCGATCATTTATAAACATGAGAACAGACCTGGAGGGACTGTGTTTAACAAACACATTTGGACTCTGTAATAGAATTATTTAGGGAGTACAAGAGGAAAAATCACGGAAAAATCTGGGCTCTAATTGGATACTGACCGTTCTGTTCCCTCTGCACCCCTGCTGCTAACAAGTCCGGTTCTCCCAGGCTGATGTCATTAAGTCTGCTGCCCAGACACTCCAAACACAATAACTTCCACCACTCCTCAGCCTCCAGCTCTGTGGACACACACATCCATATCATCATTTTTATATGCAAACATGCAGGAGCAGCTGCTGAAGAGACGGCAGCAAACAGGGAACAAGCAGGAGATAAACACATTTACAGATTTAGCACTAATGCACAGCAACAAGCCATTTGTGAGCACTAGGTTTATGATGAACGTTATTTTTCTAGTCATCGACCACCTCAGCCTTTCTGAAAATATGAGATGTTTACAGTTACAAGAGATTTCTGCTTTTAAACTAAAGCAGCAGTAGTATGGCAAAGGAGTGTAGTGATGGACCGACCGACCTGTAGAATTGACAGCACGACTGGCCAGCATAGACAGGCAAGGTTCAAGTTGCGGACACAGTGTCTAAAAATACTCGCCAAGTGCCAAATGTGTGTAAAACCTGCCTGCCAACTAACAAAAACAGAATTACTGACCCTTTTTAGGAAGTGCAACATTGGAAGAAAGAAAGCCATACAGGTTTGCAACAGCATGAGAGGAAACGATGACAGAATTTTTATTTTGGGACTGAATATTTATTAACACTTACACATAGGGGTAAGAGTACACAATAAGGGACGATGACCGCTTAAGAACAAATGTGCAGGTATTTTAAATGTAACCTATTTAGAATAAGCTTAGCACGAGCAGGATGCCGATGCATCAACAATATGTTCTTATGGGAAATAAAACAACAAGTCAGTAAATCATAAATAAAATGTTAAATTATGCAAAGAAGCTACTGGGACGAGGCCCCTACTGGGGCAAGAAGCCCCTGGCTAAAACCTTTTACAAAAAGTAATTTTACAAGTGACTTTTGCTATAATTTTAATAATACTTTATATATATATATTTTACAGTGTTCACTATGTAAAATACTAAATCAACTATTCTATTTAAATTTTTATTTTGACAATTTAGTTGAATAATTGAATAAGCAATGACAGACAAAGCAGAATCCCAGTAAAAGACATTCATCTGAAATGTACATTTATTATTTGACTTATAATACAGGCATTTGAATAACTGAATATTTACATATTTAATCACCTATATTATAATTAAAGATATACAATAATTGCAACACTGAATTCAAATTAAATGACTTCACTCAATTAGCCTATAGGTTTTAATTAATTAACGAAGATGTCTGTAAAGTAATTATTGGAATTACTGAATAATAGCCCTATGAATTGAAATAAGTATTAAAATTGAACATAATAACACTAGTAACAACATGCCACTTGGGGCCTTCTGTGCCAATTCTGGTGGGTCATCTAACCCCAAAGGTCTAATTTGATCTTTTTACTTCAAAATAAAAAATATAAAATTTTACTCCACCAATATAAAAACATTAATGTGTCCACAAACCCCTAAATACAGAAATACTTTGATATTCAACATATTACAATGTCATAGATCACTATTTGTTCAGAGACACAAAATTAGATCAATTAACCTCAAAATAGTTTAGACTGAGATTAAATGACAAAACTTAGAATAGCATGGAGATTTATTCAATAAACACACACTTTATTTTAAATATTTATCATAAACAAATAATATGAATATTATAAATGATATTTAAATAATAAAATATATAAATTACATAATTATAATGCAGTAATTATATGTAGAAATAGTTATAGTATATATGATATAGGTATAGTACAGACATATGTATGATCTGATGTATATGTTACATACACGTTATCGTGATATACTCCAGTAAGAAGGCAGGTTGGATAGACCAGTAAATAAAATAGACAAAAGGGACGGCACAGGTTCCAGGGGCAACACCGGAGCAGGTGTAGCAATAGTATTTGGCCCCTGTGTGCAACAAAATAAACAAATAGCATGAGGGAGGAGGGAGCTGGTGGTAGGGGCACGCAGGCTCAAAAGTAGGGGCGAATCTACAGCACACGCTGGACAGAGCAGGCGAATGATCACGGCACAATGACACAAAGGAAAGTGAGCACAAAGGAGGACGAGCAACCACAAAAGAGCGCCCAGCAACCGGCCGGCGGCGGGGACAGGGGGGGAAAAAGCCGCAACAGGAGAGAAGAGGGGGCGAAAGACGGCAAGGAGTGGGAGACGAGGCGGGCCCGGCAAGGGGAAGGGCAGGGAGCGGGGGGGAAGAAACAAGGCTCCGGCGTGAGGGGGCCGGAGGAGATGAAGCATGGAACGGAAGCGGAAAAGGGTACGGATGCCGGTCGAAGTAATTGTGACGGCGGGAGTAATGTGAGCAGGCACCATTCAAAATATTCAATCAGGGAAAAAAATGATTTTTTTTAAATAGTACAATAGACACTTATCAAATAATTTCACTCATAATACTGTGTAAATCATGCACACAGATCCAAACGCTAGAAGAAAAAAAAACATAATGCCTTGGATTATCTTTATCAAACTTATTAAACACAAACAAATAATTGTGCACATATTCCTATACAAGATGTGGGATTTGTAGTTTAGGTTTTTGCAGGACCTTCCTGAGACGGGGTTGCCCGGGTGGGGTGGGGCGGTGATCTTGGGGTTTTTGGGGGGGGGGGCCCTTTAAGTGTGTCTAAATTCGCACACACTTTTGGGCCCACTGAGTGGAAAATTGGATAAACAAATACTTCATCAGCATGGCAAACTCTCAAGTGCTCAGGCAGCTATGTGCACAAACACAAAGATCATCTTCATATGGTTAATGGTTCACTCAGAGCACAGGAAATGAGAAGAACCACAGTAAATGATAAATAGTTAGGAGAAAGAAAATGGGTCAGGATGGATGAAATAGATTAAGGCTGCAACAAATCGCTAATGGAAATACTCGACAATGAATTTCATTATTGATTTGTAGCGTCTGTGGGCCCCGCTTAGAGGACCACGTCAGTGACACCACTTTAAATAACAGCGAAAAATGCATTTACATGAAAGAGAAAAAAACTAATTTAATTACAGTTTACTGCTTTATTTTTCAAAGGCAAGTATTTTCATTTGGCAAAACAGAGCATCCTAAAAGCAAGCAAGCTCAAGTACGTAATAGAGCTTTTATTTAGATCAAAGCAAGATTCATTTAAACATCAAATTTAAGTTTTAAATGAACATTTACATTTATGCATTTGCCAGAAGTTTTTATCCAAAATGTCTTATTTTACAAGGAATTATTTATGTTTTGTTTTGTTTTGAAAACCAAATTTATGACCTTGGCATTATATTGAAATGAAAATATATTTTATATTTATATGAAAATCTACACTACCATTCAAAAGTTTAGGGTCAGTAAGGTTTTTTTTTTTTAATGTTTTGAAAGATGTTTCTTATACTCACCAAGGCAGCATTAATTTGATCAAAACTACAATAAAATAGTATTATTGTCAAATATTAATACAATTTAAAATAACCGTTTTCTATTGTAATACATTCTAAAATGTAATTTATTACTGTGATAGGAAAGCTGAATCAATGTTGGAAACAGTTGTGCTGCATAATATTTTTTTTGTGGAAACCATGATATACAATTTTCAAGATTCTTTGATGAATATAAAGTTCAAAGGAACAGCATTTATTTGAAATAAAAATATTTTGTAACAATGTAGAAGTCTTTTACCTTCTTACCTTTTGATCAATTTAATGCATCCTTGCTGAATAAAAGTTTATTTTTTATTTTTTATTGTACCTACCTCAAACTTTTAAAAAGCATATTATCATATTTATTTTTAGATTTTATATTATTTTAAGGCTCATAATTTTTTGGTGCAAAATGTAAAATGATGTTATTAAATATTAATTTTCAAACTGAATTTGCAAATTGCTTGAAGCATTGAGCAAAATGTGAAATCTTAGATAAATTCGATTTAAATCAGTTGCAAGTCGCAGCCCTCATAATCAGACATGATGATTGTACGACAGAGAGAGAGAGAGAGAGAGAGCGCGTGAGAGAAGAAAAGGGTCAGAGCGGCACAGCCGTAACCCGACAGACTCAAAGGGAGGTGAGGAAGTGGAAGTGAAGGATCAAGGGAGGTCGGGTTCCTACATGTGGCGGACATGTGAGGGACACAAGCTCCATATGGCCGGAGTTTGTGAGAAAGGGGAAGTTCGAGAGGGGGTGGCTCATGGACATGTACCTGTGCCAAAATTAAAAGAGCCACAAGCAGAGTTGACCACACACACACACACACACACTCGCCTAAGGCCTACACTGACTCAAAGGTGATTTATTCCCACAAGGACAACAAGGTGATCTAATGCAGCAGGACATATTACCAACAAACCGGCACAGAAAAGTCTTTGAAGGAGTCACAGACACTGCCTAAGACTTCTTCATCTAAACAGCCTAAGGCACATATACTTTTTAAACCCTTAGTGTATGGCCCTATCTCGCACAGCTCTTCATTTATGCCCTATGCCCGCTCTACCCGTTTCCCATTAATATCCTGCCTCTGAAGGGAGTGAAGGAGAGCTGGGGGTGGGGAGGTTATTGTGGTAAATGGATTCAGGAGAACATTCTTCACCTCCCCCTGGCAGTGCGGAAGACCCCAGAGGTGCTAATGATATCCCAGCGGGTCCACCGTGCGCATCCACTCCACTGCCTCTCCTTCCCTCTCCATCTCTTCCGTGTTCCTCCCTCTCTCTCTCCTTTAGTTTCCTACCTGGGAATTTAGCTTGACAGGAAATTTGAAGGCAAAGGACAAATTCAGCGCTAAAAAGATTTACCGTTTCTTCTGGTCAAAAGAGTTGTAATAATGTGTTTGTGATCATTTTTTGCACACATTATTGTGGATGGAAATCACAAAAAATTCATTAAACCTGCTGTTATTGGACTTGTTTAGCAACCAATTCACTAAAGTAATTATGATTACACACTTTCCTATTAGTTCCATGATATAAATAACTGCATGCTATCATCACTAGAAAATGTATGCAAATGTCTCTTTTTCAAAGTGATTCCATTCGACAGTGCTGAGCTTTGCAAATTCAGCTCTTTATAAATATATTTAAAAAGGCTATTTACATAAAATGGAGGTGTTTTTTATGCTGATGTGAATGACTTAACTTCACTAATAATACTAAGTTCCCTAGTAATACTCATGATTCAGCATTTTATCTGTGCAGTTAGTGCCATGTTAAACTAGATGCAGGTTCTTGGTCTGAAATAGTATGCACAAAAGCAGATGAAGCATATTTATCAATTTACGTTTTTTCACTCATACATATCCAAATGTATTTTGAATACCATAAGAGCTACACAAAAGTTTGGGGTCTGATAAGAATGTGTAATATTTTTTAAATAAAACTCTAAAACTCTTATGCTCAACCAAGGCTGCATTAATTTGATCAAAAATGTCGTAAAACAGTAATATTGTGAAATATTATTACAAGTTTAAATTACTCTTTTCTATTTCAACATATTTTCTTCAGTGACACACGATCCTTCAGATATCACATTATGCTGATTTGGTGCTCAGGAAACATTTCTTATTATCAAAGCTAAAAGCAGTTGTGCTGCTTAATGTTTTTGTGGAACTCGTGATACATTTTTTTCAAAAGAGGAGCATTTACTGTATTTGAAATATAAATCTTCTGTAACATATATTACTCCTTTCCTTACACTTTTGATCAATCGCATGGGTTCTTGCTGCATAGAAGTATCAATTTCTTTAAATAAAAAAAAAATATGACCCCAAATTAGGGTTAATCATGCTTTATTTGGCCCGGTAAAATGACAAATGTGGTAAATCACAGAACTGAATATTAATGCCAACCTAAAACTGCAACTGTTTCACAAACCAAGTTAATGCTTATTCATGTTTGTATTCTGGGTGTAGTTTTTTTTTTCCTGCGAAAATGCTTTGATCAGTTTTGACACTGCCATCTTTCCACTACAAGATTCTCAGTGTGAGAGGAGAGAAAACACATGGGAAAAGACGCCTTCTGCTGCCAAGCTAATGTTGAGTAAAGTATCTCATTCATATTTCAAACGTGTGTTGTTAAGCCTTTCTCTTGTTGTTTTGTTTTCTAACTGCTGATCTGCCTGTTGCCTTTGGCTGTATTCATTCTCTATGACACCATTTAAAAATATATATATTCTGTGCATCCCAATGGGCTCTCCTAACACTTACTAGCCTTAATAACCTGAACATTTCCGCGACTTCTTTAGTTTCAAGGTATAAAAGGAATAAATCAAAGAATAAACACATTTTCCTGATATGTGAAAATCAATACTTGCACATCTTGAAATATAGAATAAATTAAGCCATTCTGGATACACTCCAGCACTACAACAAAGACTATTCTCAGAGTTGGAGACAGTGCTTACCTGACTCACAGGCAAATGTCTTTGACGTCTCATCGCAGAAAATAATTGCCACTGCGTGTTTCTTGGTCTCTCGTGGCATTCGAGTAACGTTCTTAATGTTGTGGAGCTCAGTAATCTGTGGAAGAAGACGACAAAATGAATTACCAAAATTAACAAACTCAAGAGGAGGGGGAAACAAAGGAAGGAGGATGACATTGAGGTAATGTAGTTACTGTTATCTGAAAATGAAATGATTTGAAATTACTGCAGTGCCTGGCTTTTGGGAGAAATGGAGATGAGAGTTAACGAGAGTTAATGGCAAACACTAAAAAACAGCAGTGCACTGGAAACTATAAATAAATGTTAATATTCATAATATTTTTTGTACGTCTGGATCAACCAGGGACCTCAGCAAACTTCCAAGGGGGCCTCAAGGTGACTTAAAATTATTTAAAATAAGACAAAACAATCAAATGAGCCAAAACAACTAAAAATCAAGATTCTTTCAAAAAAATCAGGATTCCCAAATTCTTGAAAAACCTGGATATTTGAGGAATCCTAATTTTAAAAATGTGATTTCTAAACTTTGAAAACTCATGTAAATTAATAAAATCTCCATGTGTATATTTTTTATGAATATACATTTTAGCTAGTTTTTCTAGCCAAGCTCTAAAATAATTTATCAGGTAGAAAGTAAAAAATATTTTTAAAAATCCTTATCCAGTAAATCACACAACAACAACAAACCGGTACAAGTCATGTGACCTTAGAATATTGTTGTGAATAATAGGGGTTATGAAGTTAAAAAGGTTGAGAACCACTGATCTAGAGAGGGGGGGGGGGGGGTCATATAAACATTTTTTTTTCCAGATTTCCTAGCAAATAATTTAATCCAGTATACTAAACTAAGGAAGTTAATGGGATAATTAGGGATATGACTAAGCTATCACCATACTGCAATTAGAATGAATGAATGTTGATATAGTTTTGTGATTACACGTGCTTTAATAAATTAAGCTGGAAGGGATATGAATAACAAGATAATGTCATCCATGATTTAAAATGTTTCCACAGCCATGACAAACAACATTACCTCAGAGAAAAGCAACCTGCCTTCTGTTCTGACAGTATAAAAATAAGCCCAGTCTATATTTAAAGGGCTCTTCAGGTACATTTCACTTCATATTCTAGACTCACACAATGTTGCACAAAGTTTACCAACACTTCTTCGAGCTCTGTTAAAATAGTTAAAATGCAGTCGAAACAGGAGATACTACACCTCACCTCTCAGTCTTGCCGATGGCTTTTCTTGGTTTGAGATTTATGATTTGCCTGTGGCAACAGGGAGGAGGTGTTTGCCTTTGAATGTGTTTGTGTTGTGCTGAGTGTGGGTTCAAGGATTATGAATCTGATGAAGGCTTTGCTCAAGTCTTTGAAAGAACTTCTCCAGCTCGGGTGTGTCTCAGTGAATGGATGATGCATTGATGGGTGTGAGGAAGCATCTTCTGAAAACTTCTCAGCTGTCAGCAATGTGCATAGCCAGACCTTTGACCAGACATCAAACGGTCTGGCCCATACTGCAGTTTATTCTAGCCAGGAAGTCAGTCCATGATGACAGACTCCTGGCATGACATCTGAAGCTGAGACTAGCAAAGTACAGTCTAAAAGAACAGCGTTTTTATTGTTAACAAAAAACATAAAAAATAGTTTTCAGTAATTTAAATTAAGCTGAAATTTTTTTGTATTATATTATATTTATTATAAGCTTAAAAAACTTCAACCGTACCTCTCCCCCTCTCACACCGCCCGACAACCCACTTCAGACATTTTTGTGAACGTACTAAAACCCCTCCGGACCAAAAACTAAAACTGAAATTAAAATTAAGATAAACAGAAAATTGAAAACAAATACAAAAACACATAACCAAAATTACTACAACTTAAACTAAAAGTAAAATTTAAACTGAAAATGTAAAAAGAAAAGGCAATTAAATATATTACATAACACTGTTAAGTAAAGTGATGCTATTAAGCTGACCCAAATCTTCAAGCTTTCCATGTCTTCTTATTGATATCTACATAGTCTTCCAATAAAGTGAGTATTAAATCAAACATGAATCTCACAACTAAACACTACACACATTTTGTTAAAATAAGTTTTGATCGATTTGATTGAAATAAATCATCTGATTTATTTATCTCTTAATTTTTTAAGTATTATCAATACCCAGGCAGTTTTGTCACCAGCTACTAAAATAGTGCTGGACAGCTCATCAAAAAGCACAATCCTGAAATAGCAGCTGTCACAGAGTAATAATACTTGATCACAAATAATTCAAAAACTGAAGATTCAGTTGTCTCCAAATAAAAGTTAAAATGACAATAACAACTGTAAACAACTATGAAGTATATGTCAAGTATACAAAAAGCTCAAGTGTAATGTGAAAATCAGCCTACCCATTGTAACTCAAAATCAAAACTTCATAAGCAAAAAAATCCAAACAAGTGCAGAGACATCAGAGCACACAGAGAGTTGCACCTACATCAGAGTTTGTGTAATATAGTCTGCCTGTTACAGCGTCTTCATCAGACATGCTGATAATCCAGGCTGTTGCTTTGTACCACATTCACTCATCTCCTGATCTCTAATGAGTAATCTTATTAGAAGGCTTGTTACAGCTGATAAAGGCACGTTCCCACAATGCAGCGACATCAAACCACGGTGTCACGGCCCTAATCTACAGCCGCATCTGTGCTCATTATTCTAGAATGTTCTGCATGTTCGGCGCGTAAGATCATCAGCCATCGCCTTGATAATGAGCCCTAATTGGATATTTTCAAAGGGCTTAAGGACAGGAAAGGGAAGTAAAGCCTGAAATTATTCACACTATAAGAGGGTCTGGTTCCTGGTGCAATATCAAAATGCCCTTTAATGGATTTTAATTCAGCAGTAGATGTTATAAACCTAATTCTGATATTGCAAGATGTACTTACATTTAAATTAATCATTTGATACAAACACACCGTATAGGTACACACATGTTTTACAGATTTTCTAAACCTATCCTAAACTCTTCATATATATTACCTATTGATAAGTACAATGTTAAAACATGTATGTACACAATAAGTGTGTATATGTAATATAGTGTGTGGTATCAAATGATATTCGAGTGTGATATATGTATACACACACATATATCTATATGTATATGCAGGGTGCGATTTGTGTAAAAAGCAAAGGGGGGGGGGGGGGGGGGGATGCATTTGAAACCTTTTTTATTGGTAAGTAGACTACCATTATAATGGGTGTCATGTCATAAAATGTTTTTAATACGACAGAAACTGTATAACGAGATCACAATCTATTAAAAACATTGTAAGTTAGGCCTGCTAATTGTAATGATTTAATTTCCACGTTTATTCAAACAACGAATAAATTATATAGGAAAGTGAGCAAAGAACATTTACAGTATCAACTGAGCTTTTTGAAACTCTGAATCAGTTAAACCATTGAGTCGCAAAATGATTCACTGTTGCGAAGCACTCCAATCGGATCGCGTATCGCGAATCATTTGATTCAGATCAGGACTTCAAAGCACGTATCGCGAATCATTTGATTCAGAACAAGACTTCAAAGCACGTGAATGTTTTGTGGGATGTTTTTTATCCCCACCGAGGATAAAAATAATTCAGCAGAGGCAGGGATGCATAAACCAGAGGGGTTTATAATACAGGTGCATTTCAATAAATTAGAATGTTGTGGAAAATTCATTTATTTCAGTAATTCAATTCAAATTGTGAAACTCGTGTATTCAATAAATTCAATGCACACAGACTGAAGTAGTTTAGTCTTTGGTTCTTTTAATTGTGATTATTTTGGCTCACATTTAACAAAAACCCACCAAATCACTATCTCAACAAATTAGAATATGGTGACATGCAATCAGCTAATCAACTCAAAAACACCTCCAAAAGGTTTCCTGAGCCTTCAAAATGATCTCTCAGTTTGATTCACTAGGCTACACAATAATGGGGAAGACTGCAGATCTGACAGTTGTCCAGAAGACAATCAATGACACCCTTCACAAGGAGGGTAAGCACAAACATTCACTGCCAAAGAAGCTGACTGTTCACAGAGTGCTGTATTCAAGCATGTTAAACAGAAAGTTGAGTGGAAGGGAAAAGTGTGGAAGAAAAAGATGCACAACCAACCGAGAGAACCGCAGCCTATGAGGATTGTCAAGCAAAAATAAGCAATACTCATAGCCCAAAGTTGCTTGAAGTCCGTGTTAAGTTTCCACAGTCTGTGATGTTTTTGGGGTGCAATGTCATCTGCTGGTGGTGGTCCATTGTGTTTTTTTGAAAACCAACGTCACTCCACCCGTTTACCAAGAAGCACTTGAGCACTTCATGCTTTCTTCTGCTGAACAGCTTTTTGAAGATGCTGATTTCATTTTGCAGCAGAATTTGGCACCTGCCCACACAGCCAAAAGCACCAAAAGCTGGTTCAAAAACATGGTGTTACTGTGCTTGATTGGCCAACAAACTCGCCTGACCTGAACCCCATAAAGAATCTATGGAGTACTGTCAAGAGGAAAATGAGAAACAAGAAACCAAAAATGCAGATGAGCTGAAGGCCACTGCAAAGAAACCTGGGCTTCCATACCACCTCAGCAGTGCCACAAACTGATCACCTGCCACGCCGAATTGAGGCAGTAATTAAAAAAAGGAGCCCCTACCAAGTATTGAGTACACGTACAGTAAAGGAACATACTTTCCAGAAGGCCAACAAAAAAAAATGTTTTATTGGTCTTATGAATTATTGTAATTTGTTGAGATAGTGAATTTGTGGGGTTTTGTTAAATGTGAGTCAAAATCATCACAATTAAAATAACCATAGACTTAAACTACTTCAGTCTGTGTGTGTTTAATTTATTTAATACACGAGTTTCACATTTGAGTTGAATTACTGAAATAAATGAACTTTTCCACAACATTCTAATTTATTGAGATGCACCTGTATATATACATACACTGTGTTCCAAATTATTATGCAAGTGACATATCAATAGGATTTCGGTACAATAAACAGTCAGATTTTTGTTTGTTTTGCTTTTCACATCTTTTTAGGTAACTGGTATCAATCTCAGACAGGTTTGTTCAATAGTTTGCCAGGTCTTCTTAGGTAAATGGAAACCCTACTTAAAGAAGTTGTTCCACATTATTAAGCAAGTCACAGCTCTCATGAAATATGGTGAGGAAGAAAGATCTTCCTGAAGATGAAAAGTATGAAACAATGCAATGTCTTGCAAAAGGCATCAAAACAAACAATATTTTGTGAAAAGCAAATAAAAATAATTAGAGCACAGAAGATCTTGGTCAGATAAAGATTTAAGGAAAGTTTCTTTCAAACAAATTAATTATATTGTAATGCCAGCTCAAGATCCTCTCCATGCAGACTGGCAGTTGTGTGTAAAGCTGCGTTTCAGTCACTGCTAACCAAACCTCACAAAGAGAAACCTGCACAATGGCTGTAGAAACACATGAAGACTTGTTTTTAAATAGTTTTATTCACTTACGAATGCTGCAGTACAATGGATGGTCCAGATAAATGGATTTCTGATATTTGATGAATGGCCATCCTATTCCAATGAGACTGCAACATCAGCAAGGAGGCGGTGGGTGATGATTTAGGTTGGAATATTGGGAATTGAGATGTAAAGTCATTTTAGGGTGTCAAAATGACTTCTGCAAGATATGAGGAGTTCATAACTGACCATTTTCTGCTATGAATAGTGCTCTCGGAAATAAAATGATTTTCATTGAGGACAACACACTATCCCATGCTGCATAAATACCATGATGCTAAACAGTTTGAAAATGTGTTTCTACAGCCACTGTGCAGATTTCTCTTTGTGAGGTTTGGTTAGCAGTGACTGAAACGCAGCTTTACACACAACTGCCAGTCTGCATGGAGAGGATCTTGAGACTCCAGTAGCTTCAAACACCTGTCTGCTGCTCAGCAGTGTTTTTTTTACAGCTGGCATTACAATACAATCCATTTGTTTGACAGAAACTTTCCTTAAATCTTTATCTGACCAAGATCTTCTAACCAAGAAGTCACTCACAAATCTTTTGACAGTTCAATAATCACTATTTGCTTTTCGCAAAATATTATTTGCTTTGATGCCTTTTGCAAGACATTGCATTGTTTCATACTTTTCATTTTCAGAAAGATCTTTCTTCCTCACCATATTTCATGAGAATTGTGACTTGCTTAATAATGTGGAACAACCTCTTTAAGTAGGGTTTCCATTTACCTAAGAAGACCTGGCAAACTATTGAACAAACCTGTCTGAGATTGACACCAGTTATCTAAAAAGATGTGAAAAACAACACAAACAAAAATCGGACTCTTTATTGTATCGAAATCCTATTGATACGTCACTTGCATAATAGTGGGAACAGGGTGTATATATATACAGTGGGTACGGAAAAGTATTCAGACCCCCTTAAATTGGTCACTCTTTGTTATATTGCAGCCATCTGCTAAAATAATTTAAGTTAATTTTTTTTTCTCATTAATGTACACAGAGCACCCCATATTGACAGAAAAACGCATAATTGTTGACATTTTTGCAGATTTATCAAAAAAGAAAAACTGAAATATCACATGGTCCTAAGTATCAGGTATTTAGTAGAAGCACCCTTTTGACCTAATACACCCATGAGTCTTTTTGGGAAAGATGCAAAAGTTTTTCACACCTGGATTTGGGGATCCTCTGCCATTCTCCTTGCAGATCTCTCCAGTTTGTCAGGTTTTAACGGGTAAACGTTGGTGGGACAGCATTTAGTTCCCTTTAAGTCGGTCACTCTCGACGTCACGTGGATGACCGACGAATTGGGATCTCGCTTAGAGGGACCAATATACTTCGAGTGTAAACTAAACTAGCCAATGCACATTGGCATGCGATTAGTGCATCCAGCTGCTGCTGATCACAGCTTGAGTATAAGTAGGCAGCAGATGCAGCGAATATTCAGCTTTTCGCTTCGGAGCCGAGCGATCACATTGTTCTGCTCCTGACTACTCTAATGAGAGAAGAAGACTGAACGAGTTCATCGTGCTCTTTGGAGCTCTTGGTGTTGGTGGTACGGTGCTTCAGCGGTGGTGGTTTCCGTGTCGAGTGGGTTGCAAACATCAGGCTGCACTACCCCCTGTTTTTGTTGCAGGCGGCCATCTCCCCTGTGCATTTCAGCACGCTAAAAGAGCTTTTTCCCATAAAAGAGCAATTTCGGGTGCGTCTTCTTAAAGACGACGTTGCTTGGCAAACTTAACGTTACGTCTTTATAAAGACGATGTACGTCTTGCTAAGACAACGTATCACCCGGGCGTTCTGAATGCGGTCATTACCTGGCGCCAGAGGATGGTCACGATCGCTGCCTCATGTGCCTGGGCATTAAGCACGCTGAGGTGGCTTTCGTGGATGGCTCCTGCTCCCATGGCGGGGGTATGACCATCTCGGAGGTGCGGACCAGACTCCGTTACCTGCAAAGGGGAGGAGTGCCCGTGCCACTGCCTAGATCAGGGGTTCCCTCTGGTGGCAGCCGGGGCTGTCCTTTTTCTAGCGGTGGGCGGACTGGTCTTACGGTCACGGTGAGGAATTCCCCTCCGGGGATGCCCAAGCCCGCCGGCACTTCGAAACCAGCGGAGCTCTCAAAAAGAGCAGGGTGGACCCTCCCGGGGGGTACCACCTGTTTCTTCCGAGGCGCTCCCCCCGACGATCGGATGTCGATTGTAGCATCGGAGGGTGAGCCAGAGCTTTATGGAGAGGAAGATTCGGCTGCACTGCCATCCTCCGGAACAGTGGCAAGGCCTGAATCGGATCCAGAAATAATGGCAACGCTTTCCCGGGCTGCCGTAGGGGTAGGGCTCGAGTGAAGACTTTCACCGTGTCCCGAGCCCTCAGGGTTGCACGATTGGTTCTCAGGGGTGGCTCGCGCTGGTTCTCAGCGCCCCCCTCGGTGCCTTTCTTCCCGGAGGTGAATGAGGAGCTCAACAAGTCGTGGACGGCACCTTCTTACTGCCGGAAACTGATTTGCTGGATCCTCCTCCCTCACCACCCTCGATGGTGGGGCAGTCAGGGGGTTACAAGGGTCCCCCCGGTGGAGCGGTCGGTTGCGATGCAGTTGTGTCCTAATACCGCCTCCAACCGGCAGGGAGAACCGTGCCTCCTCTCCCGGGTCTGTAGGTACTCGGCTGGCCAGCGATGCCTATACGACCGGTGGAGAAGCTGCCTCCGCCTTACGCGCTACGGCGTGATTGCAAGTGCACCAGGCCAAGGCACTGAGGGACTTGCACGAGGGTGGTCACGACCTGGAAGTTCAGAGAGAACTTCGCACCGCGGCGGACCTCGCACCACGAGCAACGAAGGTTACGCTGCGGTCTCTGGGTCGTGCGATGTCCACTATGGTGGTCCAGGAGCGCCATTTCTGGCTGTGACTGGCTGACATGCGCGAGACGTACAAGACACTATTCTTGAACGCCCCCGTGTCCCAGGCCGGCCTGTCGGCGACACGGTGGAGAACGTGCCCAGCGGTTCTCCGCTGACCAGAGCAAACTGAGGCCATCAGGTACATCCTGCCGGGGTGCAGCTGCTGCCGTCGCCGAGGGCGGCCCCCCTGCCACCTCCAAACAAGAGCAAGAGCTCCTGCGGCCTCCAGCAAAGCTGTGCCGTGGAGCCGGTCGCAGGGCAGCCGCCCGCCCGTCCAGGCCCCGCCAAACCTGGTGGCAAGCGAGGAGCAAGAGGCCCGGAGACGGGCGACCCAGAGGTGGGGGGACGTGCTCTTCAGGAGATGGTAAGCACACCACTCCCTCACCCCGGAGGAGGGCCGGGCGGAGAATATTTTCACCACTGACCTCTCGGTCGGTAGTACCCAAATACTCGACAAAAGAGCAAATTATTCTATATCTGGGTCCCCAGAGGGGACGGTGGGTTGTTGACGATCTAGTACGTATCACACTCACCATCCTCTCTCGCCAGTGAGCAGCAGTGAGCGGATCGGGAGGACGCGAACAAACGGACTACCCACGCACCCTCTGCTCGAACGAAGGTCAGTGTTACACATACTCAGACCCCGCCTCGGACCGGCTAAGAGATGCCTGGGCCGGGTCCCTGCGTTTTTCCGCGCTTCCCCACTGCGGGTACGCCTGTAGTTCGGTTGATGCCTTTAGCGCGGTGTCTGGGAGCCTGGCTTGGGCTACCCAGCCCGTCTCGATGGCTCCGTCGAACGTCAGGCTCGGCTACGTGATTCAGTTCGCCCGGCGCCCTCCCAAATTCAGAGGCGTCCACTTTACGTCAGTGAAAGCAACAGATGCCCCCGTCTTGCGTGCAGAGATCACAGTCCTACTGGCGAAAGACGCGATAGAGCCGGTTCCTCCAGCCGATATGAGGTCGGGTTTTACAGCCCTTACTTTATTGTACCCAAGAAAGGCGGTGAGTTACGACCAATCTTGGACCTGCGTGTCGTGAACCGGGCCCTTCACCGGCTCCCGTTCAAGATGCTCACGCAGGAATGCATTTAAGGTGTACCGTCCACAAGACTGTTCGGCAGCGATCGGACCTGAAGGACGCGTACTTTCATGTTTCGATCCTTCCGTGCCACAGGCCATTTCTGCGGTTTGCGTTCGAAGGACGGGCATATCAGTACAATGTCCTGTCCTTCGGGCTGTCCCTGTCGCCCCGTGTCTTTACGAAAGTTACGGAGGCAGCCCTTGTTCCCACGAGAGAGCAGGGCATTCGCATCCGCAACTACCTCGACGATTGGCTCATACTCGCCCAGTCTCAGATCAGTTGTGCGAGCACAGGGACTTGGTGCTTTCACACCTCAGCCTGTTGTGCCTTCAGGTCAACTGGGAAAAGAGCAAATTCTCCCAGACGCAGAGGATCTCTTTTCCCGGTATGGAGTTGGACTCGGTCGAACAGACAGCACGCATCACGCAGGAACGTGCTCAGTCGGTGTTGAACTGCTTGAATACATTCAAGAGCAGGATGGCGGTCCCACTGAAATTGTTTCAGAGGCTCCTGGGGCATATGGCAGCTATGGTGGCAGTCACGCCACTGGGGCTACTCCATCTGAGACCGCTGCAGCACTGGCTCCATAGCCGAGTCCCAAGTTGGGCGTGGAAAAGCAGCAATCACCGGGTCCAAGTCACAACGGCCTGCCGCCAAACCTTCACCCCATTGTCAGACCCTTCGTTTCTCCGGGCAGGAGTGCCCTTGGAACAGGTCTCCAGGCATGCTGTAGTTCACACGGATGCCTCAAACACCGGCTGAAGGGCCACATACAACGGGCTTGCAGTGTCAGGGGTCTGGACAGGGCCCCAACTGCACTGGCACATCAACTGCCTCGAGTTGCTGGCAGTGCACCTTGCCCTGAGCCGTCTCAAAGGGCGCTTACGAAGCAAGCATTTACTAGTCCGCACGGACAACACAGCGAACGTTGCGTACATCAACCAACAAGGTGATCTGCGCTCCCGTCGCATGTCACAACTCGCCCACCACCTCCTCCTCTGGAGTCAGAAACATCTGAGGTCACTTCGTGCTGTTCACATTCCTGGGCTGCTCAACCGGGCAGCGACGAGCTGTCCCGGAAGCTGTGCGCACGGGAGAATGGCGACTCCATCCCCAGACGGACCAGCTGGTTTGGGGACGTTTCGGAGCCGCTCAGGTGGACCTGTGTGCCTCTCCAGAAACCTCTCACTGCCAACTGTTCTACTCCCTGACCGAGGGAACAATCAGCACGGATGCACTGTCACACAGCTGGCCTCGGGGCCTACGCAAATAAGCGTTTCCCCCAGTGAGACTTCTCGCACAGACACTGTGCAAAATCAGGGAGGACGAGGAGCAGGTCCTGGTGCGCCAATTGGCCCCTACCCGACCTGGTCCCGGAATTAATGATCCTCGATGACAGCCCCTCCCTGGGCAATTCACTCTGAGGAAGGATTTACTGATCAGAGACGGGACCTTTGGCACCCGCGTCCAGGACCTATGGAAACTCATGTCTGGTCCCGGGAGGGACGCGGGGTTCTAGGTAGCTACCCCACAGGGGTAGTGCACCATAACTTCAGCGAGAGCAACGTATACGAGACCGCCTCGCCTTGCGTGGAACCTGTTCGTTGAGTAGTGTTGTTCTCGTTGGGAAGACCCCCGGAGATGCCCGCGCGGGGTTGTGCTTTTCTTTTTGCAGCAAGGGTTGGAGCGAAAGGCTGTCTCCCTCCACCCTCAAAGATTATGTCACTGCAATCGCGGCTAACCAAGACCCCGTAGAAGGGAGGTCGTTGGGGAAGCATGACTTGGTCGTCAGATTCCGTAGGGGGGCGAGAAGGTTAAATCCTCCAAGGCCCCCCTCTATACCCTCTTGGGACCCGAGTCTGGTGCTCACGGCACTACAGCAGGCCCCGTTTGAGCCTTTAAAGGCAGTGGAGCTGAAGTTCCTCTCAATGAGGACTTTGCTCCTGCTGGCATTGGCCTACATCAAGAAGGTAGGGGACCTGCACGCATTTTCGAAGATTCGTGCCTAGAGTTTGGGCCAGCTGACACCCAGGTAATCCTGAGGCCCCGGCCCGGCTACATGCCCAAGGTTCCCGATACTCCCTTCAGGGATCAGGTGGTGAACCTCAAAGCGCTGCCCTCGGAGGAGGCAGACACACCCCTAGTTTTGCTTTGTCCCGTCCGAGCCTTAAGATGCTACGTAGACCGGACGCAAAGCTTCAGGACCTCAGACCAGCTCTTTGTCGGCTTTGGAGGTCAGCAGAAGGGAAAGACTGTCTCCAAGCAGAGGCTGGCCCACTGGATAGTGGATGCCATCACCCTGGATTATCAGGCACAGGGTGTGCCCTGCCGCTCAGGTTGCGAGCTCACTCTACTAAAAGTGTTGCATCCTCCTGGGCGCTGGCACGTGGCGCCTCGCTGACAGATATTTGTAGGGCTGCGGGCTGGGCGACCCTAACACATTCGCTAGATTCTATAGCTTCGGTGGAGCCGGTTCCTCCTGTGTTCTCACCTCAAACGGATAGAAGCACTGAGAGGCCCTGGCTTCGGGTCGGCTTGCAAAAACCAATCCAGAGAGTCCATATAGTAGACCCTGTTGAGTCCTCCGTCCCCTCGGCAGCCAGACATGGCAGAACGTCCGGCGCTAGGCCCTCTCTCACTGAATCCTTGAGAACCGGTAGAAGGCTGGGTTCCATATGTAAGACCTAAGTGGATCGCATATGTGTAAAGTCCACGGTATAGCATTGAGCCCGTGTTTCCCCGGCAGACTTCTGCCATTCCAAGAGGGTTCAATCACCTCCATTTTTTCCATATGCACCTAAGGGATGTCCATATGTGTATTGCTTCCGAAACCTCCTTCGGGAAGGTTCGAGCTTCGGTAACGCCTGTTCCAAGTAGAACGGGTACGTGTTCCTAGTGTTATCCAGTCTTACTCATGGGGTAGTGCCATAGCAGCAGTAGCTGATCCTCTTGTGCAAGCCCTGGCCTACGACAAAAAGTAGGAACGCAGGTGGCTTCCACAGGACACTGGAAGGGGCAGTAGCTGTAGCCCTTTGGTAGGATCCCAATTTCGTCTTTCATCCGACGTGACGTCGAGAGTGACCGATTGAAAGGGAACGTCTCGGTTATGTATGTAATCCTCGTTCCCTGAAGGAGGGAACGGAGACGTCACATCCCGTCGCCACAGCTCCTGTACCACCGCTGAGCGGCCGGGTCACCGGCTCGGCTCCTCAGCGAAAACCTGATATGCGCTGCACCTGCTGCCTACTTAAACTCACGCTGTGATCAGCAGCAGCTGAATGCAATAATCACATGCCAATGTGCATTGGCTCGTTTAGGTTTACACTCGAAGTAGATTGGTCCTTCTAAGCGAGATCCTAATTTCGTCGGTCATCTGACGTGACGTCTCTGTTCCCTCCTTCCGGGAACGAGGGTTACATACGTAACAGAGACGCTCTCCAGAGAGGCTCAATTGGGTTTAAGTCAGGGCTCTGGCTGGGCCATCAAGAACAGTCACAGAGTTGTTGTGAAGCCTCTCCTTCGTTATTTTAGCTGTGTGCTTAGGGGTCATTGTCTTGTTGGAAGGTAAACCTTCGGCACAGTCTGAGGAATGAGCACTCTGGAGAAGGTTTTCGTCAAGGATATCCCTGTACTTGGCAGCATTCATCTTTCCCTCGATTGCAACAAGCCGTCCTGTCCCTGCAGCTGAAAAACAACCCACAGCATGATGCTGCCACCACCAAACTTCACTGTTGGGACTGTATTGGACAGGTGATGAGCAGTGCCTGGTTTTTTCCACACATACAGCTTAGAATTAAGGCCAGAAAGTTCTATCTTGGTTTCATCAGACCAGGTAATCTTATTTCTCACCATCTTGGGAGTCATTCAGGTGTTTTTTATCAAACTCCATGCAGGCTTTCATGTGTATTGCACTGAAAAGAGGCTTCCGTTGGGCCACTCTGCCATAAAACCCAGGCTGGTGGAGGGCTGCAGTGATGGTTGAATTTCTACAACTTTCTCCCATCTCCCGACTGCATCTCTGGAGCTAAGCCACAGTGATCTTTGGGTTCTTCTTTACTTCTCTCAACAAGGCTCTTCTCCCCCGATAGCTCAGTTTTGGCCGGACGGCCAGCTCTAGGAAGTTTTCTGGTCGTCCCAAACGTCTTCCATTTTAAGGATTATGGAGGCCACTGTGCTATTAGGAACCTTAAGTGCAGCAGAAATTTTGTAACCTTGGCCAGATCTGTGCCTTGCCACAATTCTGTCTCTGAGCTCTTCAGGCAGTTCCTTTGACCTCATGATTCTCATTTGCTCTGACATGCACTGTGAAATGTAAGGTCTTATATAGACAGGTGTGTGGCTTTCCTAATCACGTCCAATCAGTATAATCAAACACAGCTGGACTCAATGAAGGTGTAGAACCATCTCAAGGAATATCAGAAGAAATGGACAGCACCTGAGAAAAATATATGAGTGTCACAGCAAAGGGTCTGAATACTTAGGACCATGTGATATTTCAGCTTTTCTTTTTTTTAATAAATCTGCAAAAATGTCAACAATTCGTTGTTTTTCTGTCAATATGGGGTGCTATATGTACATTAATGAGGGAAAAAAATTAAATTAAATGATTTTAGAAAATGGCTGCAATAACAAAGAATGAAAAATTTAAGGGGGTCTGAATACTTCCGTACCCACTGTATATATGTGGCGGGTATGTGATGTAGGTAAGCCTATGTAGAGTACTGACTATACAGTACTATACAACAGTTTGTTCTGGTTCTTGAATCTGATTGGCTGAGAGCCTTTTCCAGCGGTGCGATATTCAAGAAGTATCAGCACTCTAACCATTTCACTGTTCACTCTTGTTGTTGGATGTACTGTATACTGGCAGCATTTGAGCGTCAATGGTGGAAGAGCGCTGCTTTTCTTTTGACCGAATTGTTTGCTTGTGTTTATTCCTATTATTATACTTTTATAATGAATAGCGTTGTTCATTTATATATTATTGTTCAATAAATAATATTTGATAGAAATAATATGCCGTATCTGGTATTGAGAAAGGGTCTGTTAGTGATTACGATTTCATCTTCAGAGAAAGTTACATTATTTCCACTGTCTTAATGAGTGAGTAGCAATGACTTTTATATTGAAAGGGACTGAAACAAGGATGTTATTATTACTTTAAACAGACTTATAAGATGCAACCATAGTCCCCTTGACTGTTATAAGTACAAACACAAAGATATCGCTTTACTCAGTGGACATTCAAATTGATTTTGTGATTACGGATATAAGATTGACCTGAAGAATGAATGCTGGTATCAGTAATAAGACTTACTCAGGTGATCTCTCTCTCATAATACTCTACTCCACATAGTACAATGACCTTCAATACGGCAACTCAACGTTCCTTTGTTACTAGTTCTAAAGTGACGCTTTAGAATTAGTGATGGAGGAAGGAAGTAGTTCCGCACAAAAGAGGGTTTTTAAAGACACTCCATCACTTTTTTATTTACACACTTGTGTTTTCAAACTGTTGAATAAACGTAATGTCACACTCGTAGCCGTGAAATATGGCTGTATATCAGCACACTGTGATTACTCCTGTTATTTACTCAAGACTACTTGTGTGATATTGCTCATATATTAAAACAGTATGATTTTTGTAAGGAATTACTATTTTAAATACTATTTTAAGAATTCATTAAAATGATTAACAAAAAGATGTTACAAAAGATTTCAATTTAAAATAAAAACAATGGTCTTTTGAAATTTTTATGCATCAAAGATTCCTGAAATTAATGTATAATGATTTCCACGAAAATGTTAAGCAAGACATGTTTCTTGAGCATCAAATCATTAAATCAGAATGTTTTCTGAAGGAAAATCATCTGAAACTAAAGACTGGAGGAATGGCTGCTGAAAATTCAGCTTTTTTCTTAAAAAAGGACATTACTGTTTTTTTTATCTATTTCTAAAATCAGTCTATAATAAATCTATAATTTTTGTACTCCATGTGTCAACCACCTGAGGAAATCCCAAACTCCTGTAAGCAATTTCAGCGCGGGTGAGGTAGAGGTACTCTATACTGATAAGACCATCTGATCAGATCCTTTATCGCAGTGACTTTCAAATTCATTGGAGCGATGCCAATGTCAGAAACAAGCCTCTGACCAACACTCCACAGAGAGCACATCATAATATCATCTGCCACAACACAAATAAACAGACATGTGCTCACGTTTACACCTTTAACCTGAGCTACTGTCAGCTCCAAAAGTATCACACAGCGCTCGCTCTGGAACACAGACGACCCCTGCTAACTAAATAATTAGACTCCGAGTTTCTTTCACGGCATGAACCCTTGAGCCAGAGCTCTTGCTGTCAGAGGAACTTCTCATGAGGGGCGCTGTGCAAATAAATTACGCAGGTAATGAATAGAGCTATCCTTGAGCCTAGAATGAACCGAGGATGCATGTTAAACAGAATGGACCCAATGTGCCTCTTAATTTACTGATTTATAAGCGTGATCAAAATGAAGTTATTAATCAGGATAAATTAAATAAAACATGGAGAAATTTAAAATGAAGCATGGAAATTTCAATTACCTTGTGAAAGCTTCTGAAGTAAGCGGCTTTTTCATCTGGATATTTCTCTAATCGCCGTGGTCCTTTACTGGACGCCTTCTTGAATACAAGCCAGCATCTTCTGAAGATCTGTTACAGAAAGAAACATACTTATGTACTTTAATGTTTAATGTTTTGGACAAAATAATCATCAAAAATTCTAATAAAAAAAATTGAATGTAATAAAATCAAAAAGAAATTGCAATTAATCACAATCTATATTTGAAAAAAGATTTTACAAATCGTTGTATAGGTATTATCTTATAAGATTTATATATTATATATAATCTCTATATAATATATATATCTATATATATATTTTTTAATTATTTTTATATAATTGTCTTTATATATAATATCTATAGCATGAGAATTATATAATACTGAAAATTGTATTTATAAATATATTTTAAAATATATAATAACAAATCAAATAAATATATATATATGAAATACAGCTGCTTAATTATTCAAATAATGACAGTAACAATCTATATATGAATCTAAACTAGATTGAAAAAAATTTAATGTAATATATTTATGAAATATTAAATTAGAATATTTAAATATTAAAAGAAAAAATATATAGATATATAATGAAAAAGTAAAAATTAACTTTAAAATAAAGAAAATGAAGACAATTCCATAAAAATAATACCAGGCATTATTGACAACATCTACCAGCTTGCATACAATATAGAAATCAATTCCATAAAAAGGATTTTTAGACAATAAAACACTTTGCCTATATTTCTGTTGTAACACAATGTACCGTTGAGCCATAAAACACATGAAAAGACCTCTAGATCTCAGTGCCACTCTCATTTCAATGTCTTTTGTCTGAGTTTGCCCCCTGCGTACTATTTCAAGAAATAAAGGCCTGAAATAAACATTCCTCCCAGCAACGTCTGAGACTTTCACAGATTAAACACTCACATTCCCCTGACAGCCTTTCAAGGTCAATGGAAAAGAGAGAGTGTGAGAGAATGTGCACAATCTCTCTATAAAAATGTTGTAAAAAAACCCCCCACAGTCCACAAAAACACACACACACACACACATACTTATTTTCAATCCATTACCCCCCTGACACTTGTGTTTATTATCTTACACTGCCCAAAAACAGACAGTTCTCACCCCAAATGGAATCAATAACCCAGCAGTGCCATAATTAACAAATGAGGATTGAATGGCCTTTTATCAGCGGGACTATCCCCATCTGTTATATATTTCTGATTTATTTGCATAATAAAACATCATGCGTTAAAGAATGGCAGACGAATCTTCTAATGTAGCTGACCATTTTGTGATGGATATTTACTGAGGCTTAAGAGTCCACCTGTATCAGTGCCACCGTTTATTATCGTAATATAGAACTTTAATGGTACATTGAGTCTGGTTTTCAAAAAGAAATTCTGCTCACCTATATTCTGTGTCGGGCCGGGGAGCGAAATGCCACCCGAGCACACTTAAAAACATATGACCCAGCATGCTTTTAAGGTTAGGTGGATTAATTTACAGAAGGGATACTCCATATCCTGCTGCAGGCAGCCAGTGCTCATTTGTTGATGTATGAGTAGTCCTGTCGGGATTCATATCCATGGGCAAGATTAATTTGTTTACTCCACTGATGTAGTGTATGGAAAAAGAACAATGCTTAATTTGGCATTCAACATAATCGATCTGGGTGAATTCCTGTACGCACGCCTGGTGCTCCTGATACCTGCTATATGTGTCGAGCCAAAAGGTTACACGCAAAATAGCTCCATTTCATCCACATTGTTAAAAATGGGAAAATCTGAAATAATGAAACTCTGCACGCATGCCATCTGTTATCAAATGTGGTTATGAAGATGATTTGAGATTTGCAAGCACGGTACCATGCAAGCCTTTGCCAGACTGTTGTGATGGACAAGGCTGCTTATTCAAACATGCGCCCTCTGACATGTATAAGGCAATTCAATACTTTTCATTTTTATTTATGTTTTGCTACAGCATAAGCTAACTATAATCTCATCTTTTTATTGATTTTGGTCGAGGAATTCAATTTTATTTAGGTCAAGCAGAGCCAGCAAGAAAAAAACATTTCAAATAAATCATTTCGAGAGTATGACATACAGCTGCCTCTTGACCTTCTACTAAAGAAGCAAACTTTCTCACACTAATGAAAGACTTTTAGCTGAACCCTAGAAAGCAGGAGAGCAGATGAGACAAGGCCCTTCAAACTGAATTTCTGAGTCAAATAGATTTTTGAAGTTCCAAAAAACAAACAAATAAATAAAAGTTGCATGATCATTTTAGGTAAAAAGGTTTAACGTGATTCATAATTGTTGGTAAAAAAAAGGTCTAACAATAGTAAGAAAATTATATTTCAGTCTTTCTACTTCAAATTCAGAGTGTTACCTGCCATTTATTCATAATTATTTGTGAAATTTACTAGCAAATTGCTAGTAATTAATTGCTAGAAGTTTGGAGCGACGTCCTGATCCAGGGAGGGTCTGTGTTGTGCCAAATACCTTCCATTTCTTAATAATAGACTTCACTGTGCTTCTAGGCATTGATAAAGCCTTTGAATTATCCATCTCCTGACTTGTGCCTGTCCACAACTGGCAGTGTCATTTATTCCACATAGTTGATTGTTTGCTTCAGCTGCACTACCAAGGACTGAAATGCTCCAGTAAAAGCTCTTTTCATGCTGAACTAATCAAAATGACCACCGCTGATCACAGTTGAAAGTCATATGGCTTTGTGTGATTAGCTACACCTGATTGAGTTTACAAGTCATTTTTAGGAGGGGGGTGATCCTTTTTCCAACAGTGATTTTTTATTTTGTTGGCATTATATGTTTCACTTGGATGTTATAAGTTGCACTGAGTAAATACAGCTGGATAAGACAAAACCTGTGTCCGTCTTCATTTCAGGCTGCAAAGCAACAAAATGTGCTTATTTTAAAGGGGGCTGATTCTTTTCTATGTCCACTGTAAGACCAAGTTAAAACTTACTGTACTTGAAACTTAACTATGAACTTTATTATGTCTCCTGAGTAATAAAACTTTCCTCTGGGTTGATCTGTATCAATGGTTTGACCATGTAGCCAATGCTACAATATATTTTATTGTGTACTTCCCTATCTTTCAGTTTCACAACAATATGAAAAGTCAAACAAACTATTCAGAACAGGAACATCTAAAGATTTCCCACACTTGCCTCACAATGCCTGAACACAGCCAGAGTGTTTGCAAACCTGAACTAGTCCTAGATCTCATTCTCTATATGAATAATTAACATTTTAGATTAAAAAAAATGATGTAGGTAGTTTGTTTTGTCACATTGCAAGTAGTTCTGAAATCATGCCAATATTTATGTTCATCCAAACACTTTTCAGTTGAATTGACAGATTTTTTTTCCCTAAAAAGCTGCTGATTTTCTGCCACAATCTAAATAGGCGCCCACTGATTTTTTTATTTTATTTTTTTAAAGGTTGACACGGGTAAGTGAATGCAACTTGAGTGTGTAATAGCTTTATATAAATGCTAATTCTGATCATGGCATTTAGTACTTTTCATGGTATTATCCCCAAATAAACACACTACTCTTACCCAATTTTCACTGCAACCATGGCCAAAGTCATCAAGCCTAACTATGACTGACATAAATGAATTTGCAATCAGCCTCCCTCTTTCTCCATCACTTAGTGCAGCTCAATCGACTGCAGAAGTTATGGGCGGACAGTATCTCTGCGAGCTCTCTGATTGCATACTGAAATTTCAAAGGCTGATTAATGAACAAACCTTCCGTCTCTGGAGTGGATTGTTTAATTATGAATCAGGACACAATGTACTCTCCAAACCATCAAAATTATACATACATACACACACAAGGGCTCTTCAGTGGAAACAAAGCCAGATAAATTTAACCACTTCATTTAGAACCAGCCATAAATAGTCTACAAAAAATTCTGCAGAGTTTGATAAGGATTGATGCATGTCATATATATCGTTTAATATAGACTTAACTTCCAGTAGATATTTTTAGAGGATTCTCCAAGAACAAACACTGCTCAAATTACTAGGAAGTTGAAATAAGCCAAAAGGGCTTTTTATGTTATGGCTGAATTGTGCAACAGGACAGCGTTCATCCCAAAAACTTTGAAATGAACAAAATATGCATTTTCATATGATATGTTCACACTACAAAAGATATCTATCTATATAACATTATATGTAATGATTAGGTTTAGAGAGGGATTAGTTGCTCAAAACATATATACAATAGTAAAAAGTAACTAAACAAATATGTTTATATGATACTACAGGTATGGTCCTTGAATACCGAACAGAATTGGGGCTTTGCGTTTGAGAGAGACTATCCTAATGAGCGAATCATTCATTCAACCGAGTTTGTTCAAAGCCACCGATTCATTCAGAAAAGAAACAAGTGAGTGTCTTAAGGAGTGAATAATTGAATCATTCATTCAATAGATTTGTTCAAAGCAACTGATTCATTCATACAAGAAACAAGGGACTGTCTATCTAAGTGAGTCACTGAATCATTCATTCAATCATTTGTTCGAAGCCATAGATTCATTCAAAGACCAAATAAGTGACCATCTTAAGGAGTGAGTCATTAAACCATTCATTCAGCCGATTCAATCAAATACACAGATTCATTCAGAAACTAAACAAGTGACTGTGTTAATGAGCGAGGCATTGAATCCTTCGTTCAACACATTTGTTCAAAGCAACCAGTTCATTCAGACATAAAACAAGTGACTGTTTTCTGAGTGAATCTTTGAATCATTTATTCCACAAAAGGGTTCAAGAATCAAACCTGTTAAGCATGTATGTAAAGTGTAAATGTAGCCATAAAAATATTAAATGAATCAAGAGAATTCAGATATGAGCCCATAAGCAAATCAATGCTACCATGACCCTGTAAGCATGCAGGAATGTCTGTGTTTATGACATTGGCTGATAAAAAGACAATGCAGCTCAGTCAGAGAGATGGCTGACCTTTCCACGTGCCAGCAAGATGATGTGAGCCACCTTGAAGGCTCCACTGTCTGACGTTTCATCTTTCTAATAAAATCTGTGTCTGCTGTGATCCACAAACCACCAGCTTCTAGCGGAGAAGGTTATCTGATTACTTATAAGACACTGCAATCATACTCACTACACTGAGGGAGGGCAATGACGGAGAGAATCAACACTACCATAACTTGCTTCTCAGATCATAGATGGTTCTAACCTGTAAGCTCAAACAGATCTGAACAGACTGAATGCATGGACTAAATACACTGCACATTACTGCGTGACTCGAAAACAAATTATAATAATCAGTTTTCAATGCAAATATTTGTAGAAAATTCCCTTCAGACAAGTCTAGATGAAGAAAAACAATATTCAGAGACAGTAGGTCTACAAAACAATGACAGAAATTGGGCTCTAAGATCACTTATTTGCAGTACATCTTTCTAGACCTAATACATAATTTTTTTAAGGGCTTTTTGATTATTCTGCACTATTGTTCAAAAGTTTGGGGTCAGTATGATTTTTTTTAATGCTTTTCTTAAAAGTTTTTTATATGCTTCACATAGGCTGCTTTATTGTCAGAAGACAGCAAAAACAGTAGCTTGTATTTTGAAATATTATTTCAATTTAAAATAATTATTTTTCTATTTGAATATATTTAAAATGTCATTTATTCCTGTGATGCAAAACTGAATTTTCAGCATTCATTACTTCAGTTTTCAGTGTCACATGATTCTTTAGAAATAATCCTAATTCAATTGTGTGATTTGGTGCTCAAGAAACATTTCTTATTATATTCAATGTCAAAAATGGCTGTGCTGCTTAATATTTATGTGGAAACCTTAATATATTTTTCAGATTTCTTTGATGAATAGAAAGTTCAAAAGCTTTTATTTGGAATAGAAATCTTTTGTAAAATTATAAATGTCTTTGTTGTCACTATTGATCAATTTAATGTGTCCTTTCTGAATAAAAATAATTTCTTAAAAAAAAAAAACTGACCCAAAATTCATCATGAAACCCATTAAAATGTGTACTACCTTTCTGGGCCTTAAACGTGGTCGCTGTGTTGCTGTCTATGCAGGGTAAGAAAGTAACTAATATCTTATAGGTTTGGAACGACATGAGTCTTCTTACAGAATTTTCTATTTTGGGTGAACTATCCCTTTAACATTTGTGTATATTGTATATATTTTGTCCATTTTAATGGGTTTCAAGATGCATAAATTACCTTCTGTAACACCCACATACAAACAATAGACATGCACACCTTTATTAATAATAACTACAAAGATCACAATCCCATCTGCATAAGTACATAAATGTTACATAAACTTTATATACTCACTTATAATTGTAACTCAAACATTAGGCTATATAGAAAATGATTTTGGTATGAATAGTCACCTAAAATATAGGTCATCTGCAAAGGCACAGGAATCATGAACACACATTAACGCTATAAGAGAATTGCTAAACACACACACACAAAGCAATTTCTGCTGATTTTGAGAAAACATGAAGAATGAAGCTGCAAGACTGATGAGAGCAGTGATGTTGTTTGGGAATATCCTGACACTGAATACCAGTTTCCAAAGAAGAAAATGGGCTCCTCTCAACATGATTGCCAAGCTGTTTTGGGACAGAGCTGTAGAGGATGCTATGATTTGATTTATTATCTGGACGGGCCATTGCTATTAGGCCATCATTACTGCAATCACATCCAGACTTCTGTTTGCATTCTGATAAAGCTTTTTCCTGAGTTTTACACTCAAATAAGCAACATATGAGATATCAGGGCTTTACATTACCACTTTTTTTGGACACGCCCAATATTTTATTTATATATAGTTTATATTTGTTGAATAATGGTTAATGTTTCCAGTGTGTCGTGACGTGGGATACACTGTACGCAAACCTGATTCCACATAAGTTTGTGGTTCACTTCACTTTATTAGAGAAACATCATTGGACCTCTTTCATATTATATTGTTTTGTGTTCTGATGTTATTTTATAATTGTTTATATACTATTATAGTATTTATTAATTTGCAATTAGCTTTTATTTTTATATTTTAAAGGGGTCATATGAATTTGCTAAAAGAACATTATTTTGTGTATTTGGTGTAATGAAATGTGTTTATGCGGTTTAAGGGGAAAAAAACACATTAATTTCCACATACTGTACATTATTGTTCCCTTTCAAGGGAACTTCGAACTGCGTCCTCTAGGGGGTCGCTATGGGGAACGCTTCGTCGTGACCCGTGTCTGAAGCATACATTTAAAACAACACCAACAACACGTTGGCCGGCGACAGCCCATGACGTCACTACCGGTGCGACTATTAGTATAAATAGGCGCCGGGAGAACACATCATTCTCTTCTTTGTCTTCATTGACTGTTTTGTTTGAAGCGTGCATTTGAGTGGTAAGAGCGATCTCTATCCATATCATTATGGCGAGCACTAGCAAAGCATTTAAGGGTGTGTGCATCCGTGTTGACGTTGTTTACATCTGATGACACACACGATATATGCGTTGTTTTGTTTGGGCAAAGAGTACACACGTGATGTCTCCGAGGGGGCAATCGGCGTGCACTGCGAGCGTTTTTCCAAGGAAAAAGCTCCGCTCTCGTTTGTCTCTCTTTTCGAGGAAAGAGGGGCAGCCATCTGCTTCCCGCGATTCAGGACCCGCCGCTGCTGAGGCACAGAGGAGAATGAGCTCGTGGGGATCGCAGGTGGATTTGGCCGATGAGTTTGAAGAGGGGTTTTCCCTCTCGCGATCGTCGGCTGTGGACGAGAGTGAGCCGCTGGAGGATGATGTTATTTCATTAACATTGTCTGATTCAGGGGCCAGTGCTCTGCTGGTATCAGCCCAGCAAAAGCAGGAAATGTTTGAGGAGGGCAAAGAAGCTGAGGCTGAGCCTTCCCAATCCTCCTGCCCTGCGTATGATGAGCTTTTGAAAGTTATGGATCGCGCCACGGCGAGGCTTTATTTGCCGTGAAGCGGGCGAAGAAAGTGACGTTGCGAGGTATCTCGATGAACTTTATTTTTCTGGCCATAACCCTCCAGTTCAGGTGAGCCTTCCTTTCTTCTCGTTTCCATACAGAGATCGAGAAGGAATGGAAGAGGCCGTTTTTCCTCACGCATCCATCGATTCCAGCATACGAGTTATGCCAACATCGAGACTATGCGCGAAAGCAGTTATGAGAAGATGCTGTATAGAGAGACGCTGGCCAGCTATCTATCTATGGGTGAGACGTCCTCTAAGACACCCTTCCTTGACATCTCGCTCGGATGCCAAGGCATACGCAGCAGCAGCAGGTCGGGCTGGCGCTTCATTGCACACAATGGTGATGCTCCAAGCATATCAGGCTGACCTGCTGAAAGACCTGGATAAAGGTGAGGGCCGTTTCCTGCATTAAAGTCTCCTATGCTGGACCTATGATGTTTTGGTTGGTTCTATGACTTCATAGCAACCACCTTACTGATGGTCCGGACTAGAGGCTCTCTGAATCGCCTCGGAACGGGTTTCCGGCATGGGCACCATGGTGGGTGGCGTATGATCCTTCTATATATATATATATATATATATATATATTTATATATCTTATATTAATGTTCTGTGTGGTTACCGTGTATAATCTTTCTGTGAGATTTCTTTGCAGTGTTTTTCCGGGTTTTTGCAGTGTTTCTGTCCTCTCTAAGGTAGGTCCTCTGTGAGCACACCTTTGCTGGATTCAGAAACCAGGTGCTCGACTTGCAGTGTTACCTCACTCGTCGACATTATGTCCAGCCGGTATGATAGCCCTGGTTCCGGCTTCATGCTTCCTGGATCATGCGGCCAGGTCAGAGGCTTCTGCGGGAGCCTTCTTGATCATCAGGCCTCCGGCACGACACTGCAAAAAATTCCTGGATGTCCGGGCTCCAGGATATCCCCTCTTGCTGAGGCATCGAAAGGGAAGTATAGGTGGCATTTGCGAGAACCTTCTTGTGTACGCTGTCTCAGGCAGTGCTCCCCTCGCCTTAGAGGGTCGTATTTGAGCTTGCCTCTCCCGTTTGGCCCAGTACCTCCGAGTATCTGTGATCAGATGCCTGGAAATGTTAATCCATGCTATGGTAAGTGCACACGCTAAGCTCTGTGCACTTTCTGAAATCCACATTGTGGTAAGTGTGCACGTTGAACACTTTGCGCACTTTCTAAAATCCACAGTAGTGGTAAGTGTGCAAGCTGTGAACTTTGCACACTTTCTAAAATCCACATAAGTGGTAAGTGTGCACGCTAGACTTTGCACACTTTCTGAAATCCTGTACGGTAAGGGTTACGCGTTATAACTTTGTTCCCTTTCTCTGAGTTGGTTAGCCCCCGGTACCTTGGGCTCCACTCAACCAGTGTGTCTCTAATTTGACACACTTGGAAGTATCGCTCCCCTCACCTTTGAGGGTTACTATGAGCATGCTGCTTCCTATCGAGCGCCCGGGTTCGCTCTGTGGGCTGTTCTCGTGGTAGTGTTTATCAGTGCTCCCCTTTTATCAAAGGGTTGCCTATGAGCGCATTCTTCTGCATTCGGAGTTCTCCTCTCACGTGAGAGTTGAGTTCTCTGTTTTTCCCAGAGCACCTGGAACCAGCAGCATCAGGTGAACATAGGCCCTTCACTCCGCCTCTCTGATGCGCTGAGTTTTTTGGCTAGCTTGCAGTACACTTACCTCTGATTTCTAACGATCATGCTGGGCGAGCCCCCTCTCTCGTTGAGAGCTGGGTCTGTGTTCCCTCAGCTAGGTAATTTTACTGCTGGCAGTTCCAGTATTGGAACATGCTGTAGGTCCAAGCCTCTCTCTCGTTTTAGAGCTGGGTGTGTTGCTCTCTCAGCTAAGTAAATTATTGCTAGCTGTTCCAGATTTGGAACATGCTGCAGGTCGAGCCCCATCTCGTGGAGAGCTGGGTTTGTGCCCCCCCCCGCCCTCAGCTAGAGATTTACTGCTAGCCAATCCAGCTTTATGCCTTAGATCGAGTTGGTGACTCTCAAGCATATTGGTTTTGGGATGCACCATTCCATCTATGAGATGCTCTTTCAGAGTGCCACGAGAGCCCCTTAGAACGGTATCCTAAAATCCATGTTATGGTAAGTGTGCACGTGAAGGCTTTGTGCACTTTCTAAAATCCACACTGTGGTAAATTCGCACGCTAGTACTCTGCGTTCTTTCTAAAATCCTGTATGGTAAGGGCTTTGGCGGTTGCTTCGTGCTCTTTTTGAGTGGTTTAAAACCCCGGTTCAGCCTTGGGCACCACTCCTCCTATGTGTCCTCTGGATACCTACTTTAACAGGGTTTGCTACTAGGGGTCTGTTGAGACAGTTCCTTCAGCAAATGCAGAGCAAGCGGTAGCCCCTGTGTGACAGGCCAAGACTTAGTATGATACTAGGCTCTTGGTTGTATCCACTTAAAGGAATCCATTTTGATTCCAAGCCTGGAGCTCTACCCCGGGCCCAGGAGTCTTGCCCTAACAGGTAAATTAGGTATGTAGACTAGGTCTTTGACCGTAGGGGATAAAGTCACGGACAGCCATCTGACGTCCCAGGGGCAACTCACCATGAAAATAGTAAAGTTGGTACTTAGTGCTCGCCATGATTCTGGCATGCACTCCCCTCAGCATGGCGTCGTGGGTATACCATTCCCCATAGCGACCCCTAGAGGACGCTGTTCGAAGTTCCCATGAAGGGGAACGTCTCAGGTTACTTATGTAACCATGGTTCCCTGAGTAGGGAACGAGACACTGCGTCCTCTAGGCTTCCTGCCATGCTTCGAATGCAAGCTTCAGATGAAGAAGTGAATGACGTGTTCTCCCGGCACCTATTTATACTCTAATCGCACCGGTAGTGATGTCATGGGCTGTAGCCGGCCAACGTGTTGTTGGTGTTTTTTCAATGTATGCTTCAGACACGGGTCACGACGAGGTGTTCCCCATAGCGACCTCTAGAGGATGCAGTGTCTCGTTCCCTCAGGGAACCATGGTTCCATACGTAACCTGAGACGTTTCTCCTCTATGGCCCCGCCTTTCTGAAACCGTCGATTTTTACAAAGCTCATGGTCCTGAAAAGTGAGGTGTGCTCTGATTGGCCAGCTATCCAGTGCCTTGTGATTGGCTGGAATACCTCAAGCGTGTGACAGAAATGTTACGCCCCTTACCATATTGTGATTGTGCCTTGTCCCGGCCGGAGCGACGAGTTTGAAACATTCAAACCCATTATAAACGAGGCATTTGTTGCATCCAGTGGACATAAGTACGGATTATAATGATTTATACTGTCTTTTTACGTGTTGCGTTGCATCGTGCTGCGTAAACATAAAACTATGTCTGTATTTGTGATCGAAGAAATGACAAACAACGAGTGTTACTCTACACTGCTCAAACCTCGCGTTTGAATCCTCACAGTGGCAAATCCTTTAAATATGAAACGTACTTACAGTCTGTGAGTCAGAAAAAGCCGGCATTGTAGTCTACTCTACCAGGATTAGGAAACAGTCCTCCATAAAATTTGCTGTAAAAAAAAAACCATCTATTTCGTTGAACTGTTCTGGAACAGTGTTGTAATACAACTTAACCACTGATTTCTAGTAGTATCCTCTTTTGGAAGGCCAAACAAAGTTTGTTTCGCTTGCACAACGAGTTTTAGCTTTAGTACTTTTTTGTACTTATTGACAAGGCTCTTTATATATTTTTCCGCATTTGTAAGTTTCAATCTTACTTTTTACTATAATTTTATAAATTTTCATAATAATTATAATTTATTAGATTTTTATTTTATTTACTTATATTTATTTTTATTTTACAATCTTTGGTTGAGTTCATTTAATAAAACATGTTGTGATAATTTATTTTTAGTTACCCATAACATCACTGGTGTGTTCTACAAAACAACAACAACAACAACAAAAACATTCATACCAGTTTGGAACAATATGAGGGTGAGAAAATGATGACACAATTTGTTTTGGGTGAATTATCCCATTAAAGCTTTTAGGCAGATAAACCCTCAGTTTTACTTTGCCCATAAGATAAGTAAGTGGAGAAGTTCGCTGTTGGGCCCTGGTTTAGATTCCACTCCGACTACAGGCTGATGTGTCTCAGGTATAGACATCTTTTAATTTATTAATTTGCTCTGTGACAACCCCGCTCCTAGCAAAGTGAAACCGGGGGGGGGGGGGGGGGGGGGGGGGGGGGGGGGGGGGGGGGGGCCTCGAGCCTCCCAGTTAATCATAGATTACACGATCTTTGGCATTCCGAAAGTGAAAAACACCGTTGCCCCAGTAATCACAGTATAGTGCCAGCTCATTTCCCATGCATGGACGTTCTTTAATAAAATATCCATGGGCTCCCACCCAAGTTCAGAAATGTAATATGGAGTTAATGACATACACCAAAGTGACACACACACACACACACACACACACCACACCCTAGTGTGTTATAGATACGTGGTTGACATGAGGAGTCCCCTCTCTGGACTTTTTTTAGTCCAATGTAAATTCCAGGTTAAGGCTTGAACTGGAAATCTCACACTATTACCAAGCCAAATATCATATACGATAAAAGTCAACCAACCAAAGCATTTAAGAAAGGTTCTTGTTTGTAGTATTGTTGTTTAGTTGGATATTAATAAGTTTAGAATCATAAACACCTTCGTTTGAGTTGGGGGGGGGGGGTTGCATCACTTTACTTTATTAGACAACTACCAACTAAGTTAACCTTTTTTATTGTAAGGATAAAAACCACTAAGATATTTATTTTGTCTTCCAGTGTTATTTTAGCATTGTTTATATAATATTATATTTAAAATTTTAGGGTTTACTAATTTTGTTGTTGGGCTTGTGGTCATTTTTCTTAGTTTTGTAATTTTTATTAAATGTCTATATTGTTTTTATTAATTTTTATTTCAGTTTTAATTTGAGTCATTTTAGTTATTCATCTTAAACTTATTTTATTTCAGTTAGTGGTGTATAGGGTTTTTTTTTTTCTTTCCCCAAGTTAAAGACTTGGAAAATGGAAAACCATTTACAGTGCAAATGTAACATATTAAAAGTCCAACCAAATTAACTAGCCAAGTTTTTAATCAAGTTTTTAAACAAGGTTTTTGTTCCATCCATTTTTTCAGATTAATTTAACTGGTTATGGGCTCTTATTATAAATAAATAATCTAACAAGAATAAAATATGTTATTATCGTTTTTTTTTATTATTACTTTCAGAATTTTTATTTTGAGCAGCATTGCCTTCCCTACCTCCTATAGGAGAAAACACTGCTGACACACACACACACAGATCCACACACTTTCATAAATCAAAGAGACGCACATACACACAACCCAACAAGGTCAAGCTGTGTCAGCATAGGGCTAATCCGAAGCCTATCCTTTCAAAGATCTGCATGGATGATAACACTGCCAGAAAGAACCAGTGTCCAGCATAGCGCAGGAGGGGCAGAGAGAGACATTCTTGGCTTATAGCATTAGCATAACACTCTATTTACTTATTTCTCTTGCTCAAATTTGGTCCAGCAGAGCACCCATGCCGCTTTCCCTGTTCCTGCGGCCAACAGATCTGAGAGCTGCGGAAGGAAATGGAATTCAGGTGACATTCAGCAGGTGCTGATGACTCACAAACATTTGGGTTATCAGAGCCACCACATCCCTGTTCGGTATCAGGAATAGAAAGTTTGGTAATACAGTTCATATATTTTCTTTATAGGGCTAATTATACTGTAGAATGACACTGTTGTTATCAACGTCAAGGTAAAATCTTCTTTAACGTTAGTCGCTCAATTTAAATTCTGAATAATTAATACTTCTCATTTTGTGCTTTCTAACACTTAAGGCAACGTTTCATTCAGGTGCAAGTAGAAAGAGGAGGGGAGAGAGAAAACTCCACATGGAGCATGTAGGTCACTCTAACCTTTGTGAAGAACATTAGTTAAAATGTCAGGTTTGAGGCAGGTCTAACCGCCTGCCTGAGTTCTGCACATACTACTAGTACATTACCAAAATAGCTGCAAAATAATGTTGAAACAATATGTAGGTCAGGCTTCCTCATCTTAAAGTGAAGCAGTGGCAGCGGGGATAGTTCAGATACTAAAAATATCCATATGCAAATGTTAAAATCTACAGTAATTAGATATTAAGGTTAGAAGTTTTTCAGCTAATTTTTCGAGTTTCAGTACCAGACCTTTGTTTTTATTCACAAAATACGAACATGTTTAGTTCTTGCAAACTACCGTTCAGAAGTTGGTACAATTTTTTTTTTAGTCCCTTCTGCTCCCCAGGGCTGCACTTATATGATTAAATAAAATAAATAATACTTTGAAATATTATTATAATTGAAACTAACTGTTGTGCTGCTTAATATATTTGTGAAAATCTTTGATAGATTTTTTTTCAGGATTTTTTGATGAATAGAAAGTTTCTAAAGAACAACATTTATTTTCAATAGAAATCTTTTGTAACATTATTCATGTCTTACTGTCATTTTTATCAATTGAATGCATCTTTGCTGAATCAAAGTACATAAAAAAGAAAGAAAATCTTACTGACCCCAATCTTTTGAATGGTAGTGTATATCCAATTGTAAATAACAGCAGAAGTCCCACAATGATTCTTTAAATGTACAGTTCACCCCTCAAAAATATTATGTTAATCACCCTCATGTCTTTCAAAACCCATTTGACTTACTTTCTTCCAAAAACAAGACATTTTTAATATAATATGTTTTCATGAAATTAAAAGCAGGAACTGTAGCTTTCAAACTTCAAAAAAAGATGAAAACATCATAAAAATAGTCCTTATGACCCAATAGCCATACAATGACAAACAGACCAAAATTCAAGTTATTACTCACTGATAATCTTCCGCTCCATTGAGCCTGAATTTTGTGAAAGAATCATTCAGAGAGAATCATTTTTGGGAACTGTGACCAACAATCAAAGATCTGACTCAATGATTTGTTCATGAAATGGCCAGTGCTGTTTCTTTCATCAATGTGTCAAGGCGAGTTAGAGTCCAAAGATTCAATGCCACAAACTTAAACTTAAACTTTTCAGTCACTAGCTCTTACTCAGAAGCATTCATTGTAGCAATCTGGGAACTTGTGAACACCACTCAGTTTCCACTTCCTTTGTGCTGAAACTGAATAGAAGTAAGCCAATCAGACTGCAACTGCCGACTACAGGCAGTTCTAGTTATTTTTGTGTGCAAGATGCATCAGACTGTCTGTGATCAGTCTGAGACTATAAACCGGATAACTACCATACTCTCATCCCATCTCTCCAATGGGGATTTCATTTTTTTAATCATGTACGGTTGCTTTCCTATGGATTTTTTTTCTTTTATCCACTGCTTCAGTTATGGGGCTTTCATACAGTAGAAAAGCTGTGCAATCCACAAAGCTGCCCAGGGACAAATACAGCCCAGGAAACACTATGTTTTGCACAGAACTGTCAAGTTGGATGATCTTTGTGCCATAATAAAATATAAACAAGCGAATAATGAAGCAAACAAACATGCCACCTCAATTCAAGAGTTTTTAGAGATGCACATACCACGCATGAATAACCGGGGGATGGGACACATACAGGATTTTGCCAGTTCCAGTGAACACTGTTGGTTGAATTGACAATTATCAAGTGGAAGCTACAGCAAACCACCCAGAAACCGTCTAGAAAAGGTCATCTGTCAAAGCTCTCCAACCGAACAAGAAGGAGATTTGTGAGAGATGCCAAAGAGAGGCCAACAATCACTTTGAAGGAGCTAAAGAGTTCAGTAGCCGAGGAGGAAGTAAAGGTGCAAGCTTCAAGCACTCTGCATAGCACTGGGAGGGCGGAAACAAATGAAGCCATTTCTCCAAAAGAAATGAAACGCATGGAAGCATGCCTAAACTTTGGCAGAATGCATAATAATGACCCACTTGCAACGTCTGAAAGATTTGGTTAGAAAAATAATAATGTTGGAGTTGGATCATAATGATCCAACAATCATTACCAATACCATTACCAATAATGGTTCTCTTACATTTATATATTTTTGTTTTGATATTTTTAAAGGATGAAATTTAATTTGCTTGCTGACAGTGTGCTTTTAGTTTATTTGTATGGAAAAAAAACATTATATTTACATTAGTGCTGTCAAATCAATTAGTCACGATTAATCACATTCAAAATAAAAGTTTGTTTACATATATGTGCGTGGGGTATGTTTATGTATATATAAATACACATGCATACATGTACAGTATATATTTAAGAAATTAGTAAATATATATATATATATAGACAATATATATATATATAGACACACACACACACATATATATACATGGGGAAAAAGTATTTAGTCAGCCAACCAATTGTGCAAGTTCTCCCACTTAAAAAGATGAGAGAGGCCTGTGATTTTCATTATATGTATACCTCAACTATGAGAGACTAAATTAGAAAAAAAAATCCAGAAAATCACATGTAGGATTTTTAAAGAATTAATTGGCAAATTATGGTGGAAAATAAGTATTTGGTCAATAACAAAATTTCATCTCAATACTTTGTTTTATACCCTTTGTTGGCAATGACAGAGGTTAAACGTTTTCTGTAAGTCTTCACTAGGTTTTCACACACTGTTGCTGGTATATTGGCCCATTCCTCCATGCAGATCTCCTCTAGAGCAGTAATGTTTTGGGGCTGTCGCTGGCAACACGGATTTTCAACTCCCTCCAAAGATTTTTCTATGGGGTTGAGATCTGGAGACTGGCTAGGCCACTCCAGGACTTTGAAATGCTTCTTACGAAGCCACTCGTTGTTGTGTTTGGGATCATTGTCATGCTGAAGGACCCAGCCATGTTTCATCTTCAATGCCTTTGCTGATGGAAGGAAGTTTTCACTCAAAATCTCACAATACATGCCCCATTCATTTTTCGTTTACACGGATCAGTCGTCCTGGTCCCTTTTCAGAAAAACAGCCCCAAAGCATGATGTTTCCACCCCCATGTTTCACAGTAGGTATGGTGTTCTTTGGTTGCAACTCAGCATTCTTTCTCCTCCAACACGACAAGTTGAGTTTTTACCAAAAAGTGATATTTTGGTTTCATCTGACCATATGACATTCTCCCAATCTCTTCGGGATCATCCAAATGCTCTCTAGCAAACTTCAGACGGGCCTGGACATGTTCTGGCTTAAGCAGGGGGACACGTCTGTCACTGCAGGATTTGAGTACCTGGCGGCGCAGTGTTTTACTGATGGTAGCCTTTGTTACTTTGGTCCCAGCTCTCTGCAAGTCATTCACTAGGTCCCCCCGTGTGGTTCTGGGATTTTTTGCTCACAGTTCTTGTGATCATTTTGACCCCACTGGGTGAGATCTTGCGTGGAGCCCCAGTTCGAGGGAGATTATCATTGGTCTTGTATGTCTCCCATTTTCTAATAATTGCTCCCACAGTTGATTTCTTCACACCAAGCTGCTTACCTATTGCAGTTTCAGTCTTCCCAGCCTGGTGCAGGTCTCAATTTTGTTTCTGGTGTCCTTTGACAGCTCTTTGGTCCTGGCCATGGTGGAGTTTGGAGTGTGACTGTTTGAGGTTGTGGACAGGTGTCTTTTATACTGATAACGAGTTCAAACAGATGCCATTAATACTGGTAACCAGTGGAGGACAGAGGAGCCTGTGAAGTTACAGGTCTGTGAGAGCCAGATATCTTGCTTGTTTGTAGGTGACCAAATACTTATTTTCCCGAGGAATTTACCAATAATGCTTTTAAAAATCCTACCATGTGATTTTCTGGATTTTTTTTCCTCATTTTGTCTCTCATAGTTGAGGTATACCTATGATGAAAATTACAGGCCTCTCTCATCTTTTTAAGTGGGAGAACTTGCACAATTGGTGGCTGACTAAATACTTTTTTGCCCCACTGTATATATATATATACACAGTATATATACTGTTTCCACTATTATGCAAGTGACATATCAATGAGATTTTGGTACAATAAAGAGTCAGATTTTTGTTTGTGTTGCTTTTCACATCTTTTTAGATAACAGGTATCAATCTCACAATAGTTTGCCAGGTCTTCTTAGGTAAATGGAAACCCTACATAAAGAGGTTGTTCCACATTATTAAGCAAGTCACAGTTCTCATGCAATATTATGAGGAAGAAAGATCTTTCTGAAAATGAAAAGTATGAAACAATGCAATGTCTTGCAAAAGGCATCAAAACAAACTATATTTTGCAAAAAGCAAATAGAAATTATTGATCTGTTGAAAGATTTGTGAGTGACTTAGAGCAGGGGTTTTCAGGCCCCAGGGGGGTGCCAGCACCTGTCAAGGGGGGCGCGAGCATCAGTTAATTCAGAGACGTTCCCTTGAGAATTTATGAATATGAGTTAACAAATCTTTAGCCATCCACTAGGGGGAAATCTGACTCCCACTGCTAGTTGACAGTTAGAGCAGAGTTGGCTCGAGTATCAGTCACGCTCAGTGTTGCCAAGTCAGCGGTTTTCCCGCGGAATTGGGAAACTTTAAAACTTGCCACGTTTTGTAGTTTTGGGCTAGTTTTGAGTAGCAATTAAGCAGGTTTTGTTGTGAAAACCTGGCAACCCTGGTCACGCTTATTGACAGTGTAAGATGATTTACGATTAGCCGTGTCGGAAATCCAACCATGGATTGGCATGTTGTTATCTCAGAAACAGGCTCAGCCATCACATTGAATCAGGTAAACGGGTTATATAGTTATGTTTCAGTATAATTATGCACGCTATACCAGGGGCGATTCTAAACCCTTTTTATGTGGGTTTCAGCCCCCCTATCTGTCACCTTAGCCCCCCCAAAACTATCTTAACGATCAGGCCAGTGCTGCTTCCTTGAGAAAGTTTTTCATTCTCACGTGTTTTAAGTCTTGTCAGTTTAAACATTAAAGTAATTTTAAGCCATTTCAAGGGATAGTTCACCCAAAAATGTAAATTTGATGTTTATCTGCTTACCCCCAGGGCATCCAAGATGTAGGTGACTTTGTTTCTTCAGTAGAACACATATGATGATTTTTAACTTTAACCGTTGCAATCTATCAGTCGTATAATGCATAGCAATGGTAACAAAATCTATGAGAGTAAAAAAAACATGCCACAGACAAATCCAAATTAAACCCTGCGGCTCGTGACGACACATTGATGTCCTAAGACACAAAACGATTGGTTTGTGCGAGAAACCGAACAGTATTTATATAATTTTTTACCTCTAATACACCACTATGTCCAACTGTCTTTGGGCGCGCACGGCATCCGGTGCGTGAGGAGTGTACGCGCTCTGGCGTAGTTTACGTTAATGGGTGTGTTGATATCCAGTCGAAGAGCAATCAACCATAACTTCTGGCGAGCAGGCTCAGAAGTTGGGAATACGTGGAAAGTCACCACTCCCGAATGAGTTCGCGTGAGAGAACGTAATCTTTTCGTTTTAAGTCGGTTTGAACAATCTGAATAAGCGCAAGTAAGTACCATTTTGATTACAATGGTAAGAAGAATTACAATGAAGACCTACAATGACTGTGCACTGTGTAAACAATGAGTGACGTATACGCATGAGAGATCCCTTCCGGCGCTTGCGTAAACTACGCCAGAGCGCGTACACACCTCACGCACAGGATGCCGTGCGCGCGCCCAAAGACAGTTGGACATAGTGGTGTATTAGAGGTAAAAAATTATATAAATACTGTTTGGTTTCTGGCACAAACCGATCGTTTTCGTGTCTTAGGACATCAATGTGTCATCACGAGCCGCAGGGTTTTTGGATTTGTCTGTGCATGTTTTTTTTAATCTCATAGATTTTGTTACATTGCCATGCATTATACGACTGATAGACTGCAACGGTTGGAGTTAAAAATCATCATATTTGTTCTACTGAAGAAACAAAGTCCACCTACATCTTGGATGCCCTGGGGGTAAGCAGATAAACATCAAATTTTCATTTTTGGGTGAACTATCCCCTTTAGCCCAGACGCTCACTGCGGTACTCGCGCACTGTGATAGAGCGTTTCTATGCGCACCGCTCACACACCTGAAGTGCACAAACAGATAGCCTTCTCAGACAGCAGGTGAATACCAATGGCTGTCTTGACGAGTATCCTTGTAAGCACAGTCGGTTGTTTTAAGTGAATAAACAGTAAAGAAAATATCAAATGTCCGCAGTATCAGGGGGGGGTGGGGTGTTGTTGGATGTTGGGTGGCTCTGCAAGTGAAATTAGACAAACTTTGGGGGGTGCATGTCCTAAAAGGTTGAAAACCCCTGACTTGGAGCACAGAAGATATTGGTCAGATAAAGATTTATTAAAGGGGTATATGATGTTGCTAAAAAGAACCTTATTTTGTGTATTTGGTTTAATGAAATGTGTTTATGTGGTTTAAGGTTAAAAACACATATTTTCCACATACTGTACATTATTGTTTTCTCCTCTATGCCCCACCTTTCTGAAACGCGTCGATTTTTTACAAAGCTCATCGAGGTGTGCTGTGATTAGCCAGCTATCCAGTGCGTTATGATTGGCTGAATACCTCAAGCGTGTGACGGTAATGTTACGCCCCCTTACCATACTGTGATGATACCCTGTCAGGCCGGAACGACGATTCAAAAACATGAAAACCCACTATAAACAAGGCATTTGTTGCATCCAGTAGGGACATAATTATGGATAATAATGACTTGTACTGTCTTTTTACACGTTGTGTTGCATTGTGCCGTGTAAACATAAAACCCTGTCCTGCATTTGTGATCGGAGAAATGACACACAACAAGCCCTACCCTACACTGCCCAAAAAACTCGCTTTAAATATAAAAAATATAAAATATAAAAACGCTTTAAATTCTAAAAAATACTTCCAGTCCATGATAGAACAGCCGGCATTGTAGTCTACTCTCCCAGGATCAGGAGGATCAGTCCTCTATAAAATGTGCTGCACACATCTGTATTTTTGGGTTGAAGTGTTCTGGAACAGTGTGTAAATACAACTTAACCACTGATTTCTAGTCGTGTCCAGGTTTTGGAACGGCCAACAAAGTATTCCACTTTCACAATGAAACCAGCGTCACATACCGCGTCCTTGAGTGAGCGGAGGCTGGCTTGAGTGAGCGGAGGCCGGCGGGCTTGAGTGAGAGGCGGCCGGCGGGCTTGAGGCAACCAAATGTGACGACTCCGGGCTGGACTTCGCTTCGTCCACGTTGAAAGCCGATCTGGCGATCCACAGCGAAGTGTTTGTATTTCCTCAGCAACCAGCACGGATCAGCTCCAGACATGACAAAGCAGATATCGTCCTCTTTTGGAAGGCCAAACAAGTAGTTTCGCTTTCACAACGAAAAACACAACGTCTTCAGGACATGGCGGCGGCAGCAACAATACTACAGCGAGAATAAAAGTTACTCCTTTTCTTTGCGTGAACATTTGGGCGGCGTTTATGCAAATCTTCCCACATAGTGCGTAGATATGTGGGGGTGTGTTAGAATGAGCTGTTTTAGGTAGGTTTGGTTGACTCTTAACTTTTATAAAGATATCTCTTTGGATTTGATACTTTAGTCTTTGCAAATTTACAGATATTCTTTATACACCAAGAGCCTGTAACACTCCAAAGAGAAAAGAAAAAAATGAAATTGCATCATATGACCCCCTATAAGGAAATTTTCTGTCAAACAAGTGAACTGTATTGTAATGCCAGCTGTAAAAAAAAGCAAACAGGTGTTTGAAGCTACTGGAGTCTCAAGATCCTCTCCGTGCAGACTGGCAGTTGTGTGTAAAGCTGCGTTTCAGTCACTGCTAACCAAACCTCACAAAGAGAAACCTGCAGTGGCTGTAGAAACACATGAAGACTTGTTTTTAAATAGTTTTATTCACTTACGAATGCTGCAGTACAATGGATGGTCCAGATAAATGGATTTCTGATATTTGATGAATGGCCATCCTATTCCAATGAGACTGCAACATCAGCAAGGAGGCGGTGGGTGATGATTTGGTTGGAATATTGGGAAGTGAGATGTAAGGTCATTTTAGGGTGTCAAAATGACTTCTGCAAGATATGTGGAGTTCATAACTGACCATTTTCTGCTGTTGTATAAAATGAAGAATAGTGCTCTCGGAAATAAAAGGATTTTCATGAAGGACAACACACTATCCCATGCTGCATAAATACCATGATGCTAAACAGTTTGAAAATGTGTTTCTACAGCCACTGTGCAGGTTTCTCTTTGTGAGGTTTGGTTAGATCAAGATCACACTGCCAACACACATTTCAGTTCAAACAACTGTTTTCAAAAAGTACATGTAGCATTCTATGACCCCTTTAAAAAATTTTCCTTTCTCTTTGAAGTGTTTACAAGCTCTTGGTGCATAAAGAAAGATCTGTAAAGTTGCAAAGACTAAGTCTCAAATCCAAAGAGATATTCTTTATTAAAGTTAAGACTCTGCCACGCCCCCTTAAAATGGCTCGTTCTAACATGCCCCACATGTTCTACGTCATGATTTGGGAAGATTTGCATACGCAGCCCAAATGTTCACGCAAAGAAAGAAGGCATAACTTTTATTCTGTAGTATTGTACTAGTATTGTTGTAGTATTGTTGCTGCCACCATTTCGTGAAGACACTGTGTTTTTCGTTGTGAAAGTGAAACTACTTTATTTGGCCTTCCAAAAGAGGACGATATCCGCTTCGTCTTGTCTGGAGCTGATCTGTGCTGGTCGCTGGAGGAAATACATCAACTTCGCGCTGTGGATCGCCGATCGGCTTTCACCGTGGACGAGTAGAGTCCAGCCCGGGGGCCTTCACATGTGGTTGCCGCAAGCCCTCCACCGCTCACTCAAGCCGGCCTCCGCTCACTCTAGCCCGCTGTGTGTTTCGTTGTGAAAGTTAAACTACTTTGTTTGGTCTTCCAAAAGAGGACCTACTAGAAATCAGTGGTAAGTTGTATTTACAACACTGTTCCCAGAACAGTTCAACCCAAATATGCGATGCAACGCAATGCGTAAAAAGACAGTATAAGTCATTATAATTCGTAATTATGTCCCCACTGGATGCAAATGCCTCGTTTGTAATGGGTTTTGTTGGTTTTGTCTCGTCCTGCTGGGAGATAGCATCACAGTATGTTAAGGGGTGTACATTTCCATCACACGCTTGAGTTATTCAGCCAATCACAAAGCACTGGATAGCTGACCAATCACAGCACACCTCCTTTTTCAGACCGATGGGCTTTGTAAAAATCGACGCATTTCAGTAAAGCAGGGCATAGAGGAGAAACAATAATGTACAGTATGTGGAAAATAATGTGTTTTGAACCTTAAACCGCATAAACACATTTCATTACACCAAATACACAAAATAATGTTATTTTTAGCAACATCATATGACCTCCTTAATAATGTGGAACAACCTCTTTAAGTAGGTTTTTCATTTACCTAAGAAGACCTGGCAAACTATTAAACAAACCTGTCTGAGATTGATACCAGTTACCTGAAATGATGTGAAAATCAAAACAAACAAAAATCTGACTCTTTATTGTACCGAATTATTTCACTTGCACCTAATTTGGAACACAAATTATAATATATATAACATTATAATATATATATATATATTATATATATATATATATATTTATTGCTTTCGCGTTGCCCAAGAAACATTGCTCACTGCAATCCCCCAGAAACTAGCTATTTTAATAGTACATGGTGCACGCACACAAGTTCTGTTTTCCGTTGCGACCTGCGATCTCTGATCGCTGTGTGCGAGTGATGTGTGTGTGTGGGCGTCAATAAAGTTGCCCATTAATACAGAACGGGGATTAAACGGAGTGGAAATACCTGTGCATTAAAACCATTTAATGCACAGGTATTTCCACACCTTCCAGCCAATCAGAATTGAGTATCCAGACAGACCATAGTATAAGCTAGAATAGTACACAAGCAGAAACAAAATGTGAGTAGTTATTGGCTTACAGAAAACTATGGAATCACTTGGGACTTTATAATTTTTTTTTTTTTTCCCAGGTCTGGAAATTCTCAATTGATATTTCCAGGTTTTCCACCCTGTCCTTAAGACAAATTATTCAGTCAACTAGGTCTGTCGCAATTCGTCGATTTTATTAGACTATTCGATTCTTAAAAATCCTCAACTTCATTTTGCCTGCGTCGACTAACCAGCAAAATACCGGAAGTGGCGCATTTCACGGACGAGAATACATAAAACACATTATTAGTCTGTTTTCCAAGGCTGCATGATACCCATATAAAAATCATAATTAAACATAATTGTGAATTCACAAATGCTATGATTTAATTAAATAATTATATGCGATGTAGTTCTAATACAGTATATGCTCTTTAATTATTTACATGTGTGTAGGTTAAGTACATGCGTCACACAGCGGCTCCGTTCACAGTAGTTCCACTGTTATCATTTACATGTGTGGAGCATCTCAAACTCCATCTCTGCATGTTTTTGTGAGTTTGGGTTTATTATAACGTTCATCTGGGAACGCAACGTGTGCCATTTCATCAGATTTGTAAGGTAAATTATTTATAAATCTATTCTATAAGGAGAATACATCGCGGTTTCAAAATAAAAGCTCAAACCCTCACTCTGAGTTTACACATTTTGATGTCCACATATTCATTTAATTACAGTGGCTATAGCTTTTCTGTCATAAAGAAATGGCCAAATATTTAAGATTAAGTGGACATTTGAATTAAATGGTGCTTGATAAATATTAAACAATTATTAGACCGCAAAGCAATGTGTAAAAATAATCATTAGGCCATTGGCACCCTCTGCAGGCCTTTGTTGTAATGCACATTAGCTCTATTGTTTATAATACATTATGTATTTTAACAGTTTTGTTCAAGAAAACCATATGATTTCTTGCTTTTGATACTTTATTTGAACTAATTATTATTGCCTCATTGCTATTAGATATGTTTTTAGTGAATTTTAAAGGCGTTTGTTCACTTACATCTATTTTTTATTACCCACAAACATTTATTACATATTTAGGGCCCTATGAAATCGGTTTTATTTTCAAATTCATTTTTTTCCATTTTCATTTCTCTATACTCTGTTTTAATGGTTAAATTAAATTATTAATCAAAAAGCCTGTCTAATTATTTGAGTTTTACAGTTTTATCTTTACCAGATTCAGTTTTTCCATTATTTTCTGGATTCCATTTTCATGGTTCCATTAAATTTTAATAATCAAAAGCATCTCCAATTTATTGATTTTTATGTTTTATTTTATTATTATTTTTTTTTTCAGAATACTGCACATTTACATTTTTCTCCTAAAATTCTGGTAAATAACATTTCTGGTAAATACCCCTTTAAAAGTGTTTTTTGATTATAATTTTATTAGTAGTAGACTAGAACACGTGGATGTGTCATTCTTACACTATAATACTGAACTTTGATTTCAGTGATTTGCACTCTAGGTTTTTTTACTTTTTTTAAAAGTACTCTAGGTACTTTTGCTTTAAAAAAGGATTTCATAGAAATTTGGGTTTCATTTGGTTTAATAAAATATAGTTTAATAAAATATTCTTAAGTAAAATTGTTGATTTTTGTGGGAAATTAATCGTTTAGAGTAATCAATAAATTAGTCGATAGATTGATCGAAGTAAAAATAGTCGTTAGTGGCAGCCCTACAGTCAACTAGTCATTCAGACAAACAACTAGGTGCATTATTTTGCATTAATATTGTTTTGCACATCCCGACATGGAACTCAATTGATTTGGTTGAGGATGTTTTCTTACATAAAAATGCTACAAACAAGTCATTTTTGAGTTGGTGTTTTGATTATAATTCAATAGAATGAGGGTTTGTAATTCAGCAAAATAAGAGAATTGGTCTGATTGTATTTTCAAAGGCTCTGTAAGTTATTCATGAGCAAAGCTCTATCTTATTTAGACACATGGTTGAGAAACTCAAGGATGCTTTGATTTTCTGTCACTTTAACTTGTTTACCTTCACACCACCGTGACAACCATCTCCCACATGACAACACGATCAGTGGAGAATAATGAAGTTGAGTTTGGGGACACTGTTGGTTTGTGCACTGTGCACTCAAGCACCTGCATTGGTAAACAACTAGGATTAATGCAGGGATATTGTTTGAAGACTGTTCCAAGAAATCACTGAGGTCCTTTCAGAAACTCAGGTGCATGTCTATATATATTAATTCATCTAAGAGTATAAATCTAGTATGAAACCTATGTGACACAGATTAGTGGAGACCTAAAGCACTTAAATGCACCACTGCACAGAGAAAATAGCTATTCTGTGTCATTACATGCTTATTTTCATACTCGCTTTTCTCTGAAAGAATTAATTTGATTTATGATTCAGGATAACCCATACATAACAGTGTGGTTTCAAAAGGAAATCAAAGCAAAGAGTCTACAGAAACATTCTGCAAACTAAACAGCAGATTACTAAAGGAGATCATTTACTGCAATCATTCAATTGTGATGAATGTAGGACTGCGGTCAGACATTTGCAGCTAAAAGGTCATGCAGACTTGAAAGGAACCTTTTATTAAGAAGAACCACAATAGCCTTCAAATTCACAATCTTATATGAATCTCCATTACAGAGAATATATTTCATCATATTCATGACATATAATTTTGTTCCAGGCAATGTTCCCATAAATTACATGTTGTCTTTACTGTCCAGGCCATTTGTCTTCCCTGCATCTCCTACCATTGCCAATAAATTTCTATGGAAAAAATGTTTTTGCCAAAATGGAAATTGTGCCTAATAAAAGGCAGAATCCATTCTACTGTGCAATAAAACACTTTATAATTAATCAAAAACTGGATCGTTTTTAGCTCAGCAGGCATCTCTTTGCTCAGTTTAGTCTATTGCACTTATATGCGGAGGACCGCTATTCTCAACATAATGCCTATGGTCGCTCATATATGTGTGAGGAACTGTTCATCATTCTGGCAGATAGACAAAGTAGAATGGGCAACCATTAAGTATACACTGGATTTGACAGTACTGAGCAGGCAGCAAATCTCCCAAATAAGCCTTTGTGGGATCTGAAAAAAATTGTCACAAACCCCATTTCTGCTTGTGAATAACTCATTTTAAATGGCCGGACAACACTTCATAGATGATTTGGACTTCTACTAAGCTTTAGCTGTAAAGAAATTTCAAACTGAAGGCTGACAGAATTATAGATTCGTTTAAAGCGGTTTGCATAACTTACTGCAGGGATCAGGTGCTTAGTGAGTGGCTCTCCAATTAAAACAGAGCATGAAAACTCCCACGTACACACTCAGTCAGCTAAACTACACTTTGCTGAACTGAGTTTTGCACTTAGAGCAAGATACAAACAGTATCAGCCTTCTGCAGTTAATGATGAAGATGACATGAAGGAACAAAAATGAATGAAGATGACAATTAAATTACAAATGAAAACATACTGTTATCAAAAAATACAAAAAAGAACACTGCATGATATTAAAATGCATTTTTAGAAGTAAAAAATGTAGAAAGAATTGCAGATAGCTAATGTAAGTTGTATCTACAGTTTGTCAAAAAAAAATATGAAATACAATTAGACAATGTTAGAAATAACTAGGGATGCACCGAAATGAAAATTCTTGGCCGAAACCGAAAACCGAAAAAGAGGAAACCAAGGCCGAAAACCGAAAACCGAACACCGAAAGAAATTATACCAATTATTAGTACCATTGCATTTATGGCTATGACTGTGTACTAACTTTACTAAAATCAAGGCATTGCAATTGCATAAATTAATATTAAAGTTTCAAAGAAGAAATCAATTACAAATTATGGAAATATTTATTTAGCACATTGGACAGTATAATATAAAATTCAAACTAAAATGTTTAACTTGACCCCACTCGTGTGTACATTAAATAATAATGTACAGGCCTACTGGCCTGCAGAAAGGTTTTAAAATGAAATGTTCTCTCATAAAAACAAAGTGCATTTAGGTCAAGTACATTTTAAATTTTTCTCTGTAGGACTACTACAAGAAAGTGCATTCAGAACAAGTGCAACTGCTTAAAGATACAACAATATTTTCTCTGTAGGCCTTCAACATAATAGTGTATCAAAACAAAGACTGCCATATGTTAACTGTAGAACTTTAACAACAGCAAGTGCACCAAGAATTGCAGATGTGCAAAGTGGATAAATATTTAAACACTAGACAAGCCCATTCTACTTCTTGAGGTAAAGTGGCAGGTTTTTCTTGATGAAAAGTAGCTTCTCTGCTTTATCACAGTGAAGTCTGTTCCTCTTCTCATCGAGAACATGAGCTGCTGCACTGAACAGTCTCTCGCTGTCAGTGCTTGTGCACGGAGCAGACAAGTACTCGTGTACCATCTTTGTATCTATGTATCACACTCATATCACATCTAGTTGTTTTGGATAAGAATTAGGGATGCACTGAATATTCGGCGTTTTCTTTTTCTGTGCCGCGTTCCTCTCATATTCAGCGTAGCGATCGGAATGTTTGGATTTCAGGTGATAAATTAAACCCGACGTGGAGAAAGTCTTTGCAGATGCACCCCCTCTTGAAATTTCGGCATTACATGTTTTGCAAATCGCTGTCCGTGGGTCTTTCTCAGATATACAATACGTCCACACCGCAGACATGTTGCTTCAGACAAGCACGTGCAGGTCGCGGTTTCTGTTTGCGTCATCACAACATTTCGGCCGTATTGTTTCGGTGATAAAAGTCTTTCGGCCGAAAACCGAAAATGCCCTTTTGGGCCATTTTCGGCCGAAAATTTTCGGTGGCCGAATATTCGGTGCATCCCTAGAAATAACCCATAACAAATTTAAAAAAATGTTTTGTTCCTGTTTTTAATTCATATATAAATGACAAGTGAGATGACATTTTGAAGTATCAAAATGAAAATAGCAATTTTTTACAGTGTAAAAAACATTTTACATTGTTTCATTGAATGAACAATTCATGAATCCCTCACTTGTTCCATTCCTGAATGAATCAGCATTTTTGAACAAATCAACTTAATGAATGATTCAATGACTTTCATAAAGACGGTCACTTGCCCAACTACAGGCATAACAATGCAACCTCTAGAAAGAGTCCCAGAAAGAAGTGAAGGTCAAACAAAGCTTTGCAAATCACCCAGGCTTTCCTCTCAACTGTATCGTAATAAGGTTCATTGCTTTTCAACATGGTGCACATTGTGGCTTGCAAGTGGAGAAAACAGGATTCGTTCTTTCTTTCTTTCTTTGTTTTTCTGCCTTCATTTACTTTTAGGGATGTAACGATTAACCGCGAGCCGTTTGAAAATCGATTCAAATATGTGACGATTTAAATTGGTTGAGATGCTAAACAAATCGCGATTCATTTAGGTGTAGGAGTTTATATTAATGTATGTCTGAGGGGAACTTACTGTCTTTAGAAAAGTTTAGATGGTATTTTTTCTTTTCATCTTGCCTCTGTATAATGCATATTAAAGTTCATAAGTGTAGTGCTGCTTTGTTTACAGCAGAAACCAAGAAACGCTTTAAGCGCCACCTGCTAGCAGAGAGTGAATCTGCATCTCGTTCCGCTCGTCTGCTGTTTCATGCAGATATTTTTATGTATAGTTTCACAAAACTGAAGACAAAGTATTCTGTTTTTGCTTCAAATTTCGAAATTATACAATCTAATTTAGATTAAAAACTGATCATGTTGCATGTATGCAGCATCTTTGTTTGGATCATGATTAAAATGCAGTGGTTGCCTCTAATTTCAAATGGAAAGAGCACAGACAAAGCCTTAATTTGTTTATAAGAAGATATTTATTTTTGTTACTTATGTATTTGATTTGGGGCTTGTTTTAAAAAAATTCTATTTAGTTTGTTTTTCTTAAATATATTTATTTTGGTCATTTAGCAGACGCTTTTATCCGAAGCGACTTACAAATGAGGACCATAGAAGCAATCAAAACCAACAAAAGAGCAGTAATATGCAAGTGTTATATTAGTATATTATTATAGTTATATTTCAATTTCACAAAGAAACGCGCAGCATTTTGTCCAAGCAATAATAAAAGGACACATTAATTTATATTTTGTCTTAAATCTCATTTTGTTAAAATAAAAATCGTGAATCTAATCGAATCGTGAAATCAAAATCGTGAATCTAATCGTTTCGGGAGTTGAGTGCATTGTTACAATCCTCCCTATTTACTTTTATTATTTTAGTTTCTTTTATTTTATTTTAACGAAATAAAAATTCACTGTCGAAGTCTGTGTTTTGGCATTAAAAATAATTCAAATAAATGAAACAAATTCATATATAAAATCTCCGAACTGTCTCTTTTAACCATCACCCAGTCATGCCTTCAATTGTTATTTCATAATCGAATGAACATTGGGCTTCATATATGAATTTCGCATTTATTGTTAAAAACAAAAATTATTTAGAATAGGGAAAACCTCACTGGGATTTGCTGATTTTGAACCAGATACTGAAGTAGTCATATTGTTCTCAGGTAAACAAAGCTTCGGACATCAATGCGTTTGGTATAAACATTTTTTGACACAAGCTTTGGAGATTCAGTATCAAACATAACAAACACTAGAATGAAAAACTGTATTCATCATAAAAATAATGAATATGACATGCCAATGTGAAAACATTTGTCACAATGACTAAAAAAAAAACTGGAAAAAAAAAAAATAATAATTATTCTACATTTTATCTGGCAAAACAGAGACATATTAAATAAACTTTGAAACAGTCCAGAGGCACATAGTGTCCTTATAACGGGGTCATAACTGCACATAACTACACGGTCTATGAAATTATTAGAAAAAGAATAAAGTCTAGCTATACTATGGATTGTGGTTTATCTGTGGGTACAAAGTTGCATGAAAAACCCATTTTCGCTTCTGGCAGAGAAAAGCAGATAGCATGTCCACATAGCAAATTCTCAGAGGCCTGAAGCATCAAGAACTTTCTCAGCTTGAGAGAGAGGGAGAAAAAAAGGAAACTGAGATGTGGGAAAGAAAGTGATAGAAGAGTGAAATAACATTGCCCTGCGGAAAACAAAACCCCAAAAGTGTGTTCAATGGGCCGTACTAGGGCTGAGTTGGCCAGACTGGGTGCTGTTGCTTTAGCCCAAAGCACATACTGTACTGTGCTCAGAGACACTAGACAGCAAAATGACTAGAGAGATGAGCAAGAACCAGGAGACACAGATATGATTAATGTGTGCCAAATGATTAGAAGATACAGCGGCTGAGTAAATGGACCTATGGTACATTCATTCAGAGGTGAAAATTCTCCATACAAATTGAAAGTCTCTGAAGACTGGAACTTTGTTTCACAGGCTATGCTACTCATTAAGTAAGACTTGGCTATTTTATCATCTCTCCTCTGAAATATTTTCTGAGAATAAATAATATAGCACTCAGGTGAGGACAAACATGATAGGACTGGTAAATTGTAAGCTTGCGGAGTGGGGAACAATAATAAAAAGAGAGACACAAACTTCTTAGCTTAAACTCTTCAAGTGAATTCTAAATCCAGAAGGGAAGGTCACTCCCCTGCACACATTTAAAGACTTCAAAAAGGGTGCAAAAGTGCAATCAAAAGTATAATAAAAGTTATCCACACTACTTGTAGAAAAGTAATGCACAGTTTTTCTGGCCAAAATATACTCTACATAAAAAACAATCAGCACAGCTTGTGGAATATTTTTCAAATTGAAAATATTTAATTTAAACATTCAAATGCTAAAGTATATTACAAAATGTACTTCAAGGGGCAAGAAAATAGACTCTCAATATTAGAATAAATTTCGGGTACAGGCAAAACATATATTTTACAATATATTTTGGAAAATATAAATATACTGAGATTGGACTGGAGATATATAAAAGACATCCATCTATATAGGATATCATAATTTGTGTGTGTGTGTGTGTGTATATAGATATATATACCGATTAGATCATATGGAATTAAGGAATTATCAGTAACTAAAATCTATCAAAGATATTTATGTAAACATTTTTACAATAGTAACAGTACATTTTCTAGCCATTTTTATTTTAAAAACAAACATGTCTGAACATATTTTTTATGGCTTGTGCAACAAACAGAACAAAATGAAATGCATCATTCAATGATAACCAGTCAGAGAAATGTTCAGTGAATAGTGATATCAATTTAAGTATGTTCCTCATATAAAGCATATATATTTGGACACTGACACAATTTCATAATTTTAGCTGTCCCCAAAACATATTCAAGTTACAGTTATATAATGAATATGGGCTTGAAGTGCTCAGTCTGAGCTTTAATTTGAGGGTATTCTCTCGAAATTGGAGGAAAGGTTATGGAATTACAGCTCTTTAATATGTACCTGCCCCTTTTTCAAGGAACCATAATTAATTGGACAACTGACTCAAAAGCTGTTTTCATGGACAGGCGTGGGCTATTCCTTCATTATTTCTACATCAATTAAGCAGGAAAAAGGTCTGGAGTTGATTCTAAGTGTGGCCATTTGCATATTGAACAGTGCTCTCCATACAAGTGAAACAGACACTTGTTAGGCTTCAAAACAAAACAAATCCATCAGAGAGATAGCAGGAACATTAGGAGCGGCCAGATTAACAGTTTGGTACATTCTGAGAAAAAAATAATGCACTGGTGAGTTTAGCAACATAAAAAGGCCTGGACGTCCAACAGTACAATTTTTTTTAGTCCCTTATGCTCCCCAGGGCTGCATTTATTGACAGTTGTGGATGACCGGAGGATCCTCTCCATGGTAAAGAAAAACCCATTCACAACATCCATCGAAGTGAAGAACACTCTCCAGGAGGTAGGTGTGTCACTGTCAAAGTCTACAATCAAGAGAAGACTATAGCGAGCAAATACAGAGGGTTCACCACAAGGTGCAAACCATTCATAAGCCTCAAGAATAGAAAGGCCAGATTAGACTTTGCCAAAAAAAAAAACATCTAAAAAAGCCAGACCACTTCTGTAAAAGCATTCTTTGGATGGATGAAATTAATATCAACCTGTACCAGAATGACGGGAAGAAAAAAGTATGGAGGAGGCTTGGAACAGCTCATGATCCAAACATACAACATCATCTGTGAAACATGGTGGAGCAGTGTGAGGGCATGGGTAGGGATGCAGCGATTAACCGGTTTCGAGATTAACTGCGCTTTAAAACGTCACGGTTAATTAATCGTAAAGGTTCCACTAAACCGAGTGTTTCTGTTACACAGAACGGAACTGTTGCAGCTTGTGCAAAACGAAATCAGTAGCTTAAAATTACGTGCTTATCAGAGGCACGGAGGCTACTACAAGCATTAGATGAACTGTGACAGAGGGACCAAACAGCGAAGCTTTATTTCCACCAGAGAAACGCTTGTCGATAGTGTGGGACCATTTTGGGTACACCAAGAATGACCAGGGTGTCATTTAAATATTGCTGTAAAAACTGCTGCTAAAGAGCGAATACATAAGGGATAATGCACGGCTTCCTGTACATTGAACGATTTTAATACACGACGTAAAGATAAGAACCACCTGACGCGAAGCTTTAGCTCGTTAGCTCCGCATTCTGCCCGCTTCAGATCAGAAAGAGATGAAATAGTGCGGTAAAATCACATTTATTTGAATTAATTAATTATAACATTTAGCTACTTTAATTAATTATTCGAGAGAGAGAGAGGTGACAGTTGCCTGTGTGAATTAGCCTACCTGAGTCTGTGCGTCTCTCCAGGAAGCTATTTAATCTATTTTATTAATAAAAGTCACGGGGCAGCATTCTCAAGAAGTTGGTGTCCTCCTGAATGTTTGTACACGTGTGCAGCGTGATCTCCGATCTCACAAACCAAAATAATAGGCATGATTTTCTCAGGCCACATGTAAAATCATATGAATTATTATAAAGATTATTAAAATGAATACATATGGATGACAGTTGATTTACAATAATATTTCAGTTTATTTCCATCCTTAGTAACAGTTTCACCTGTGGGACAAATAAAGTTAATATTAGTCATATATTAATAATAGGCTACTTCATTAACTTTGTTATTTACCATCCCTGTTGTAGTATTATTCACAAGATTTTTTTTTTCACCATGTTTCCAGTTTTCTGCCTCTGGTCCAAAAGAAATGTAAAGAATGTACTAACTGAAAACATTAAATACTTTTGTGATCTATTTCCATTTGTTATTTTCAAAAGAGAAATACTGTCATGATGTTTACAGAGCAGAGGTCACCTTTTTTTAATTCCAATGGGAGAGATGGCTTTTGTTTGTCTTTTGTTTATTATTATTTTTTGCTGTATTGTTGGTTACGGTGTTTTTTCTGTTTCAAAAGCCAGCAATAAATAACACTTTAATATCTAAAGAGTGTTCATGTGATTTTATACATTAGTAATGTTGGGAAATTAATAAATGCATAATAACATAATTGTAAAACCGTGATTATTCCTCCGACAATAATCGTACCAACAAAATCTATAATCGCTGCATTCCTGCTTCCAGTGGCACTGTTATGTTTTTATTGTGACGTGACAGAGACAGAAGCAGTCTGATGAATTCTGAAGTGTATAGGGATATACTGTCTGCCCAGATTCAGTCAAATGCAGCAAAGCTGATTGAGAGGCGCTTCTTAGTACAGATGAACGATGACTCAAAACATACAGCAAAAGCAACCCAGTAGTTTTTGGAGGTAAAAAGTGGATTATTCTTCAATGGCCGAGTCAATCTCCTGATTTCAACCTGATTGAGCTTGCATTTCACTTTCTGAAGACAAAACTAAAGGCAGAAATACCCACAAACAAACAACAACTGAAGTAAGCTGCAGTAAAGGCCTGGCAAAGCACCAAAAAGGAGGAAACCCAGTCTCTGGTGATATCCATGAGTTCCAGACTTAAGGCAGTCACTGCCTGCAAAGGATTCTCAACAAAATATTAAAAATGAAATTTTTTAAAAAGATTATATTTATTTGTCCAATTACATTTGAGCCCCTGAAAATGGGGGGAGTGTGTATAAAAATGGTTTTAATTCCTAAGCATTTTATGTTATATTTTTGTTCAACCCCTTGAATTAAAGCTTAAAGTCTGCACTTCAGTTTCATCTTCATTGTTTCATTTTAACTCTATTCTGGTGGCATACAGAGCCAAAACTATGAAAATTGTGTCATTGTCCAAATATATATGGACCTAACTATACAAGCCAGAAGTCCTTATTGACTACTTTATGTGGGGGATTTTGTTTTTGTCATTCTGAGCGTGACATCCGAGTTTTCATGTCAACTTTCATTATACTGAAAAAATGACCAGGATAATCTTCAAAAATTCCTTGTTTTGTGTTTTTACAAAAGAAAGAAAGGGCTTGAAATGGCATGAGGGTGAGTGAATATTGACAGAATCTTTGGGAGAACTCTTCCTTTATAACACGAAAAGGTGCTAAGCTTCAGTCTAGCAGTCTGCACTCAGAAGTTGTGGATGGCTAAAATCAAAGATGAAGAGCTCTTTTAAGATTCAACATGAGCAATTTGACTTTCAGCCTGATGACTGGCTAAATGGCAGCTCTCAAACGTCCTTGACAGAAAGACTTTCGTCTGTCATCAGCAGGAGATTGCAAAGCTTTCTCTCACTTTTGCCCTCTTGTTCTATCAAGATTATTTAAAACAGCATAAAATACACACAAATAACTGTTGTGATTCAAATGGCTTTCAAAGTCTGAGAAAATGAGTGAATGAGAACATAACATACATAAACAGCTCTGACTCACTCAACACTGAAGAATCTACACAATCAGTCACACACATCCGTGACATCTAATAGTAATGTTTGCTCCTGATCAAAACAATAGTGTGTTTTGTAATTAAAAACAGCAGGGATCGATGATGTGAAATGTTGGAGTGAAGACTGAGAGGAGATTTATCTGCGAGAGAAATGGCACAATAGTGCAGCATTATTCACTCTGAATAACATTTGCCTCTTCTGCTGCTGTGGGGGGCAATTCATCAGCCCTAATAAGAGCCTACAATTTGTCTTCCGCTCTTTGTTTGAATCAGTTTGATGAAAGCTGGATAAACACTATTAGCATGAACATGAAAACAGAGTATAAATACAACACAGTAACGTGTAACATAGCTGTGTGCACACAAGAGATACTATACAACGAATTATCCAAAACTACTGTCAGATAATCATCATCCACACATCAATGTTGGTGTGCACATTAGGTTTAGCACATAGCTTATATATCAATACAAACACACACACACTATATATATATATAATATATATATAATACATAAACGCAAATGTAGGTTTGAAGGTTCAAGAATAGTATGCATCACATTCTTTCTAAGCATTTTATATCTAGAACATACAGTTTTCTATATTGATTTGGACACTTTCCCAGTGGGTCCCAAGTCTGAGAAACCTGAATTTAAAATCTAATTTAAACCTGGAAATAAACACTATTTTATGATTTTGAACATTTTAAACAATTAAGACGTTTTTTGTTTATTATTTCTAGGTCACTAATCAAATAAGTAAATTAGTGACATTGATGTGACATTTACAGCGGTTTAGATTTTTTTTTAAAATGTTTTTTAATCATTACAAAAAAATTAGTATTATTTTTATTTAAACAAAGATTTTTCCCGACGACTGAACAAAATAGGTAGATTTACTTTGAAAAGGCAAATTTTACTAAACAATAAAGAATCAGTTCAGATTTTGCATTATTTCTTATTAAATTGTGACATTATTGACAGTGGCAGCGTTTTTTTATTTTAGAATATTTTTAAATAAGTACTTTTTAAAAATAAAAGATTGCTAGTAAATTTACCTGAAAATAAACACAATTTTAGGATTTTGAACATATTAAAACATTTTAAACAATTAAAAAAATTATATTCTGCATTAGAAATAAATTTGTGACACTGATGTGACATTTACAGCATTTTTGAATTTTTTATAAAATACATTATCTAAATGTATTTTTTTAATTCCCCTTTTAGCTAAAATAAAAAAAAATATCTACAGTGAAAAAACTATTTTTACTCGGAAATAATTTCAAAAATAATTACAAAGAAATTGCAAGTAACACACTGAATTAAACATGCAATTTTGAAGTAGAAAGACTGAAATAGGATTTTCTTATTTACCTACAACTAGAGTGTATATCAAATTGCAAGTTGCCAGCTGTTTGACATGATATGTTTTAACATGGAGTGAGAGACAATGTATACCTATATCAGATGGGCTTTACTGCTAGACACTTTCATTGTCCAAAACCTCATGTAGGATGATCACTGTCAAACATTAATCGCTGGCATTACTAAACTGCCTGTACATAGAGACAGATGACAAAACACAGTTCTCATATATGGGTCAAGTACTGGCTTGCAACAACAGCTTAAATAAGATTACAGTTCCGCTGGAAGTGTTGAGAGGAAAGGCCGCTTTAAGTCGACCGCTCTAGGGTAAGCCTGGTTGATTCTCTATGGATTCACAATGCATTATAAAGCTGTTTGTAAGTGTCCTAAACAGTGATTGTCTGGGACAACAAAGACGACATAAACAGATGACATGGGAAATTATCCAAGGGTAAAGGGCATTTCAGTAAGGACAGTGTTTACATGGAAAAGGCCCTGATGACATGTAAAGTAATGCCATCCACTGTCTACTACTCAGACAGAAATTAAACTAACATCATACAAACAGTTGGCGTAAAAGGCACATTCCCTAATTATGGTACAGTTTGATCATTTGTAGCTCATTATAAGCACGAATCATATGTGATGAAATTACATCTATGATAAAATTAACCTAACATGAAAAGTAACTAGTTTTAAACACATTAAACATTTGTATTGCCCATTTAAAATAATGTTTTTGGCCAGTCCCACCTAAGAGGTACAGTAAGATTTTTTTGTTTTGAAAGAAATGAATGCTTTTGTTCAGCAATGATACATTAAATTGGTCAAAAGTGACAGCAACGACATTTATAATATTTCGATTTCAAATAAATGCTGTTCTTTTGAACTTTCTCTTCATCAAAAAATCCTGAAAAAAGTATCACAATTTCCATAAAAATATAAAGCAGCGTAACTGTTTTCAACATTGATGATAATAATAAGAAATGTTTCTTCAGCACCAAATCAGCATAATAAAATGATGACCTAAGACTAGAGTACTGATCTGAAATTCAGCTTTGTAGCATTTTAAAATCCCTTCAAACTGCTTTTGATGTAACATTAATTATTTCACATATTACTGTTTTTTTTTTTTTACTTTTTTTTCCATGATCCAAACTGCAACCTTGGTGAGCATAAGAACGTCTTCCAAACAATAAAATCTTACCAACCACAAACTTTTGAAACTTTTTAAAATGGTCACAGTCAAGTAGTAAAAGCATCTGCATTTGTCAGGCTCAAGCATTCATCCCTGTTACCAATATTATTACATGAAAAAAATGACTGGAATTACAAGGCTATATCTGCCTTTTTTTATCAAAATTGAGTTATTCACATATTCTTATTCTGTGACAACTTAAATGATGTGATGTTTTTTGATGTTTGCATTTAAGAGACTTCTTAATATCACCAAATGGAATGCAAAAACTTTGAAGCTCAAAATCTCAAAACTACTCGGAATGCAGATAGAACCATATAATTCCAACCGTGACGACTTGATCCCAAACCAGATCATCTCTACTGAGTGACAGCTTAATTTAGATGAATAGAATAAATAGAAAATAATACAGCTCATATAATATTAACCTCCTGTGGCTGTGCGATCAACATTTTCTCGAGGTTAAGCATCTGCTTTCACTGACCATTTACTGAACGATTAAAAAAACATTTTTTTTAACACTTACAACCATATTTCCTACCCTTTTTGTGGAAACTGCCCAAAAATGACTTAATTTGTATTAGTAATTTTTCCCCATTTAGTTACTCGTTTGAATTACATGTCTAGGTCTTAAAAGATTGAGAAAGAGAGGAGAGGGAAAACGAGAGGAACAGAGAGAGACATCAGAGGGAAACCCTAAGCTGATCCTGCTGTTCAAAACATGATACTTGCCCTAAAAAAAGACTGCGCCAGCACTGATGAAACAAGTAGTCCTTCCCTCTAAAGCAGTCTTCAAAGGAGCAGCTGCCTGTTTCATCAGCATAGTTCAGCAGATGAACAGATTACACTCAAAATGATACAAATGGCTGATAAAGACCAGTAATAGAGGCGTTTTAAATAGCAGTAAAAAAGTTTTAAACATCAAATTTCTGTGTTTCGATTGGATGGTTATCATTAACATTTAAAGTAATATTTATGTAATTTCTAAAGGTCCGGTTGTAGTTATACACAGATATGTGTCGAATGGGAAAATGCCAAAGGTGCAGAAGTCCGTGGGTTCAAAGGGCATTACGTTTATGTGAGAAGGTCAGTTAATGTCAGGTGCATTTGAACTGTAAATTCACATTACAGGGTTTTACACGGATTTCAAAGCAACTTAACTATCATGCTTTTACACGTTTTTCTTTTTTTAACATTCATTCTGATCAATTAATGGCAAATGCGACCATGATAGCACACATATTGGAAAAATAATAATAGTGGTAATAGTTAGCAATAGGTAATAGTTTCTTCACAGTAATATAAGATAGCAATTCTATGCTCTGCATTCAAGAACAAATGTGGCATCACTGTGCAGTTTTCTTTATCTGTGTTTCAATGAGATGTGATCACTTCTGTATATTTACAGGCTGATGTATATCTGAAATACAGCTGGTAAGTTTATCTAACCAATACAAATCAGCACGCAATATGAAGCTGCACTTCAAATAATGCATTTAGAGTGAGCTCACACTATGGAAGCAATATCAGTGGAAATAGACTTTATCTCATATCTCAAATCCAGTGTCTAGGGGCGAAAACAAACCATTGTGGTCAAACATCCCTAAGACATTGAGTATTGATTAGAACTTTTAGTTATATTTCTATTTTATAGCTAAAAAAAAAAAGTCTTGAATTAAAGACAAATATAACACATCAAGTGTTGACCAAAATGTCTGATATATTTATGTATTACTGCAAAAAAAGGCAATTCTGAAAGTATTGACAAATAGTCTGTTTATTATTAGTTCAGTTGTAAATACATAAAATAGATAGAATAAATACTGTATGAAATACTGCACCATTGTTTTAGGTAACAGAATAAAGAAAAAATAACAAAGACGAATGTAAATATTTCCTCATTTTTATTTGTTTCTTGCTTTTATATATTTATAAATAAATAAAGATAATTTCTATATTTATTCATTTTTTTTCGTTCATGTTTTTATTCAAAGTCATTGAAATTATAAAAAAGTATTTCTAATTATATATAAACTATGTATTGTTTTGCATATTGTGTATAATGTGTAAAGTTGAAATTAACACTGCATTGGAACAGTAAGGGGCATTTCACTAAAACAAATTTCATAAACAAAATTGCCAATAAACTTCAAATACCCTGTAAAAACCCTCATCTAACCTCCTACTCTCCTATAAAACTATAATCAGCATATTTTACATATATCATAGGACTATGTATGAATCTATTAATCTTTCCTGGTTGGATGAATTCACCTGCTGTATCACACAGACCTGATGACCTACAGTCCTCACTCTATCCACAGCTGCAGAATCAAGATGACCATCCAATTTATGCTGCATCTGTAGACTTGACTAATGTGTCTTCTCATCCAGGCAGAAAAAAACTCTGAAACATTATATTCTTGTTAATTTTTAAAATGTACTAACTTAATCTACCCAACAGACTACAGTCCATTACAACTTTGACAATAAAAACATAGTTAAATAAATAAATAATATTGCCTAAAGCAATTACTCTGTTTATGTTAAAAACTAATTTTAAACAACCCACATTTGCTCAAAGCACAAGCAATAAGCCAAAGCGATTATTATCACTGTTTAATAATGATCTACTTGTTCATATGGATTACATCAGAGCAGGATTTAAGATATATATACTGAATAGTACATATATGCTCAAATAAATCAATCAATAAATAACTGGCCATTAAGAATAAAATCAAAAGTAGCTGGAGCTGTTTGTGCAAGTTGATAGCATGTTCTTGATCAGCACGCGCTCCCTAAAGCCCTTTTAAATACAGATGCCTCAAAATGACTGAGCACACAGTAACGTCCAGCAGATATTGACTGTACTCACCCCCAGTTTCTTACTCCGAATCCTCACGTAGCCCTGCTTCACTATATCGTTGAAGTTTGAAGCCATCCTAACAGCCTCTCTGTCCTCGTCCCCCGTCTCGGCTGCGAGTCCCCTCAGAAATCAGTACGACATTCAGTCCTCAAACAACCTGCTTCAGTGCCACCGATGCTGCTGCTGCTGCTCGGGCAACCGGCTCGAGCGGATTATTCCATCAGAGAATAGGGAGACAGCGCGCGCGTCAGATGATTTAATTCACCGAAGAGAGCAGCTTCATGGAATGCACCATGAGAGGCCAATCAGAGGGGTGGATGCAGACAACTACTCACTTGCTTAAAATAGAATAAAAACGAATGAGAGAAATGTATTTATTTATTTATTTAGGGTTTTTGGGAATATGTTATTTCACTTTCATACAGGCAAAGGAAATTTCCTTTAGATGTGGATATCAAAAATTAACAGCTGTAGGCCTATATAACCTAATATACTAAGACAAAAATAAATAAATAATAATATTCCTAAATTGCCTACTGTATTATTACATGATCAATCCTCTTTCTAAAATCCTAAAATTATATAATCTATATAATAAATAATTATATATATATATAATTAATATATATATCTATATATCATATATATAATATAGATAATCTATATATTATATACCGTTTTTTTGCCCCCTTCCTGTCTGTTTGCGTTTTTGCATATTTTGACACCCGTACAATTTTCAGATCATCAACTATTTTTATATACACAAAGATAATGCAAGTAAATATAAAATGCAGTTTTTAAATGATTGTTTATTTTATTAAGGGGAAAAAGCTGTCCAAGCCTACGTGGCCCTATGTGAAAAATTAATGGCCCCCTCCTGTTAAATCATGAAAGAACTGTGATTAACCCCATTATTTTAGAAAGCGGAGTTAAATTTCACTAGTCACACGCAGGCCTGATTACTGCCAGAACTGTTGAATCAAGAAATCACTTAAATTGAACCTGTCTGACAAAGTGAAGCATGCTTAAGAGCAACACATCATGCCGCGATCTAAAAAAATTCAAGAACAGATGAGAAACAAAATAGTTGACATTTATCCTGGAAAAGGTTATTAAGCCTTTTCTAAAGCTTTGGGACTCCAGCGAACCTCAGTCAGAGCCATTATCCACAAATGGAGGAAACTTGGAACAGTGGTGAACCTTCCTAGGAGTGTCCGGCCTACCAAAATTACTCCAAGAGTACAACAGCGACTCATCCATGAGGTCATAAAAGAACCCAGAACAACATCTAAAGAACTGCTGGCCTCACTTGCCTCAATTAAGGTCATTGTTCATGATTCAACAATAAGAAAGATACTGGGCAAAAACGGCATCCATGGGATAGTTCCAAGGCAAAAGCCACTGCTGACCACAAAGCCCAAGGCCTTCTCCCTCATTGGCGAACTTCTTGAATATCCCCAGACTTTTGGGCACATATTCTTTGACTGATGAGACAACGTTTAACTTTTTGAAGGTGTTTGTCCCGTTCCATCGTGTAAAACCACCACACAGCTTCATAAAAAGAACATCATACCACAGCTCAACATGGTTGGGTAGTGTATGGTCTGGGGCTGTTTTGGCAGCTTCAGGACTGAGACTTGCCATAATTGATGGAACCAGAATTCGCACCTCTCAGAAAAGCGAAAGGAAATGTCGGTTGATGTGTGACCTTAAATCCGATTGCGATTAACTTAAACCGTCCCTTCATGCTCGAAAACCCTCCACTGTGGCTGAATTAAAACAATTCTGCAAAAAAGAATGGGCCAAAATTCATCCACAATGATGTGAAAGACTCATTGCCAGTTAATGCAAATGCTTGATTGCAGTTGTTGCTGCAAAGGGTTGCACAACCAGTTATTAGATTTAGGGGGCAATTATTTTTTCATGTAGGGCCAGGCAGGTTTGGACAGATTTGACCTTTTAATAAATTAAATAATTATTTCAAAACTGCATTTTTGTATTTACTCAGGTTATCTTTGGGTAATATTAAAATTTGTTTGATGATCAGAATCTTTTAAGTGTGACAAATATGCAGCGTATCGGGGTATCACGAGTACGGAGACCAGTATCGGTGCAATCCTATATAATCTATATATATATATTTATATATACAGTTGGGAAAAAAAGTATTTAGTCAGCCACAAATTGTGCAAGTTCTCCCACTTAAAAAGATGAGAGAGGCCTGTAATTTTCACAATAGGTATACCTCAACTATGAGAGAAAAAAATGAGAAAAAAAAATCCACCAAAATCACATTGTAGGTTTTTAAAGAATTTATTTGCAAATTATGGTGGAAAATAAGTATTTGGTCAATAACAAAATTTCATCTCAATACTTTGTTATATACCCTTTGTTGGCAATGACAGAGGTCAAACGTTTTCTGTAAGTCTTCACAAGGTTTTCACACACTGTTGCTGGTATTTTTGCCCATTCCTCCATTCAGATCTCCTCTAGAGCAGTAATGTTTTGGGGCTGTCGCTGGTCAACACGGATTTTCAACTCCCTCCAAGATTTTCTATGGGGTTGAGATCTGGATACTGGCTAGTCCACTCCAGGACCTTGAAATGCTTCTTACGAAGCCCTCCTTCGTTGCCCTGGCGGTGTGTTTGGGATCATTGTCATGCTGAAAGACCCAGCCACGTTTCATCTTCAATGCTCTTGCTGATGGAAGGAGGTTTTCACTCAAAATCTCATGATACATGGCCCCATTCATTCTTTCGTTTACACGGATCAGTCGTCCTGGTCCCTTTGCAGAAAAACAACCCCAAAGCATGATGTTTCCACCCCATGCTTCACAGTAGGTATGGTGTTCTTTGGCACTCAGCATTCTTTCTCCTCCAAACACTAAAAGTTGAGTTTTTACCAAAAAGTTATACTTTGGTTTCATCTGACCATATGACATACTCCCAATCCTCTTCTGGATCATCCAATGCTCTCTAGCAAACTCAGACGGGCCTGGACATGTACTGCTTAAGCAGGGGGACACGTCTGGCACTGCAGGATTTGAGTACCTGGCGGCGCAGTGTGTTACTGATGGTAGCCTTTGTTACTTTGGTCCCAGCTCTCTGCAGGTCATTCACTAGGTCCCCCCGTGTGGTTCTGGGGTTTTTGCTCACAGTTCTTGTGATCATTTTGACCCCACGGGGTTAGATCTTGCGTGGAGCCCCAGATCGAGGAGATATCAGTTGTCTTGTATGTCTTCCATTTTCTAATATTTGCTCCCACAGGTGATTTCTTCACACCAAGCTGCTTACCTATTGCAGATTCTGTCTTTCCAGCCTGGTGCAGGTCTACAATTTTTTTTCTGTTGTCCTTTGACAGCTCTTTGGTCTTGGGCATGGTGGAGTTTGGAGTGTGACTGTTGAGGTTGTGGACAGGTGTCTTTTATACTGATAACTAGTTCAAACCGATGCCATTAATACAGGTACGAGTGGAGGACAGAGGAGCCTCTTAAGAAAAAAAAAAAAAAAAAAAAAAAAAGTTACAGGTGCTGTGACAGCCAGAATCTTGCTTGTTGTAGGTGACCAATACTTATTTTACAGAGGAATTTTAACCATTATTCTTTAAAATCGTACAATGTTGTTTTCTTTTTCTGGCTTTTTTTTTTTTTTTTCTCTCATAGTTGAGGTATACCTATTGTGAAAATTACAGCCCTCTCTCATCTTTTTAAGTTGGAGAACTTTCACAATTGGTGGCTGACTAAATACTTATTTTCCCCACTGTATATACATATATATATATTTACAGTGGGTACGGGAAGTATTCAGACCCCCTTAAATTTTTTTGTTATATTGCAGCCATTTGCTAAATCATTTAAGTTATTTTTTTTTCCTCATTAATGTACACACAGTACCCCATATTGACAGAAAACACAGATTTGTTGACATTTTTGCAGATTTATTACTGAAATATCACATGGTCCTAAGTTTTCAGACCCTTTTCTGTGACACTCATATATTTAACTCAGTGCTGTCCATTTCTTCTGATCATCCGTGAGATGGTTCTACACCTTCATTTGAATCCCGCTGTGTTTGATTATACTGATTGGACTTTATTAGGAAAGCCACACACCTGTCTATATAGACCTTACAGCTCACAGTGCATGTCAGAGCAAATGAAATCATGAGGTCAAAGGAACTGCCTGAAGAGCTCAGAGACAGAATTGTGGCAAGTCACAGATCTGGCCAAGGTTACAAAAATTTTTTCTGCTGCACTTAAGGTTCCCAAGATCACAGTGGCCTCCATTCCTTAAATGGTAGACGTTTGGGACGACCAGAACCCTTTCCTAGAGCTGGCCGTCCGGCCAAACAGAGCTATCGGGGGAGAAGAGCCTTGGTGAGAGAGGTAACGAAGAACCCAAAGATCACTGTGGCTGAGCTCCAGAGATTCAGTCGGGAGATGGGAGAAAGTTGTATTAAGTCAACCATCACTGCAGCCCTCCATTTGTCGGGGCTTTATGGCAGAGTGGCCCCGACGGAAGCCTCTCCTCAGTGCAGGCTAAAACCCCTGAAGGACTCCAAGATGGTGAGAAATAAGATTCTGTGGTCTGATGAGACCAAGATAGAACTTTTTTGGCCTTAATTCTAAGTGGTATTTGTGGAGAAAACCAGGCACTGCTCATGTCCTGTCCAATACAGTCCCAACAGTGAAGCATGGTGGTGCAGCATCATGCTGTGGGGGTGTTTTACAGCTGCAGGGACAGGACGACTGGTTTGCAATCGAGGGAAAGATGAATGCGGCCTAGTACAGGGATATCCTGGACGAAAACTTCTCCAGAGTGCTCAGGACCTCAGACTGGCCGAAGGTTTACCTTCCAACAAGACAATGACCCCTAAGCACACAGCTAAAATAACGAAGGAGTGGCTTCACAACAGCTCTGTGACTGTTCTTGAATGGCCAGAGCCCTGACTTAAACCCAATGAGCATCTCTGGAGAGACCTAAAAAGTGGCTGTCCACCATCGTTTACCATCCAACCTGACAGAACTAAAGAGGATCTGCAAGGAGGAATGGCAGAAGATCCCCAAATCCAGGTGTGAAAAACTTGTGGCATCTTTCCCAAAAAGACTCATGGCTGTATTAGATCAAAAGTTTGCTTCTACTAAATACTGAGCAAAGGGGCTGAATACTTAGGACCATGTGATATTTCAGTTTTTCTTTTTTAATAAATCTGCAAAATGTCAACAATTCTGTTTTTCTGTCAATATGGGGTGCTGTGTGTACATAATGAGGAAAAAAAATGAACTTAAATGATTTTAGCAATTGGCTGCAATATCACAAAGAGTGAAAAATTTAAGGGTGTCTGTATACTTTCCGTACCCACTGTATATATATGATATTAGATAATGATCTGAAGGTTCAGATGCAAAAGCCTCTAAAAGCCATCTTGGTCAAAAATGAGATAATGATACTGAGTGAGTGCTCTCCACACACAGCATATGTTCATCAAGTACTTTCACTTCAAATGCTTTAAATCCCAGCCTCAACCCATTCAGAAGTACCAGTACTTGCATAGAAACCTATACATAGTAGTCAGAAAGAAATGCTAATTTTAAAGAAAAACATCAGACGTACTTAGAGGCTTTTGCATCTGAACTCTTCATTATATATATATATATATATAATATATATATATCTTATTATATTATATATATATATGATATATATTCTTTTGTTTCGTGTATTTAATTGTCGTCATTGTGATTTTTTCAATTATTTTCATGTAATGTGTATAAGTTCACAAAGCAAATTTAATAACAAAAAAGTACAATCATTTATTTATTTAAAATAGCCTAAATAAATATTATGATATTGCTGTATTAAGAGGTTTTGGAAATACATTTAATTTTCGTATTCATTTTCAATAGCTGTATATAATAGGGAAAAAAGTAATATACTAAGAAAAAAGTTAAATGTGCCAACGTTTTATTGTAAAGTATTTATTTTCCGCATGCTTTACAAGCATGGAATTTGGGGGAATATCAGTCTTATGTGACAGTGATACATTCTTAATGGCTATAAAAAAAAGTCTTATTTTCTGTAAACAAAATGTATAATATGAAATATGACAGATTGTGTTAGATCGCAAGTTATTATTAATTCCAACATGGTCCAAACATAGCATGCATTAATTAATCAAGTTAAGCCATAAAAAAACACAAGACTCCAACTGTTTTACATCTAACAAATACTACATGTGCTATGTGATATCTTTAATCTGTATATTTTAAGACTTCATTTTCATTCATTAGCAAAATACAGTTTTGCTTTCATATGAGAATTATCCATCTACAATAAAAGGGTGGTGATAACTAGTGGATGGGAGATTTGTTTTGTTGATTGGATCCTTGGGATTAAAAGATCAAAGCAGATCAAAAGATCAAAAGCAAATGAGAAAAAAAGGAAAAAGATGTCTAGGATGTTATATTCATACATTAGATGTAGAGCGTGCTGTAGCTCCACTGACACAAATGCTGAAAATGCCTGCAGAAGCCTCCTCCTTTAATCCTGCTTTATGGAGATGCCTTTTTGCCTGTGGAAAAATGCCAAAACCCATTAGATACAGCTGATGACACAGTTACACGTGTGAGAGGGTTTTCTGCATCTCTCGTGACAATGAAAGATGTTATATGGACGAACATCAGTCAGATAGTAAAATGGATCAGGCATAAAATCCATATGGATGACATAACTTGATTTCAGTAAAGAATTATATAGAAATATAAATATTTATTAGTTTGTCTCTCTCATCATACATCAATTCCACCACCACAAGGAGCAAAAAAAAAAAGGTCGTTGGGAAATATATAGGTAATTTGAGAGTTGTCAGTTCTCATTTGTTTATTAGGCACAGCATTATGCAGTTGTTTCTTAAATATTTTTCCATTTCTCTTGACCATGATTTAATTACATTAAAATAAACTCAACCAAGAGAATATGCTGAAAATCTGTTAATCAGTCATCGTAATCCCACAATTACATAAGACAATAGTGTGTGTGTGTGTGACCCTTTTACATATTAAATTATAAAACATTATTTTTTTAATTAAATCATTAAGCATTCATAAAACATTAAACATTTCATGCATATACAATGCCTTGAAAACACCTCTTGATGAATGTTTAACATTTCTGAATCAAAGTCATTTTAACATTTTTCGATCAGCAATGTCAAGGTGGGTGGGATATCAGACCGAATCAGACAATCTTAGATTTGGTAAAACATGATTGAGGCACGAGGAGTCAAAACATTCCACAAGAGGCCCAAGACAACAAGATGTCATAAATCAGACCCCAGCCTCACTGAAGCAAGCCTAAACCTAAGACCCTGTCAAAGAACAGTTTTCAACATTAACACAAAAAAACACATTGACAAGTCCAAGGAGATTGTCAATTTTTGGGGCAAGTTATCAAGAATAATGGTCCAAAGAGATGCATAGCGTGACCATCACACGGAAACATGTGATAGTGATCACAAGCTCTTCGGATTTAATTTTCCCCCAACCTAGGAGGACAAAAAGAGGGGGGGGGGGAAAAAGGGGGGGGACAGACTTTCAGAGATTCCTACAGACCTCTTAATCTCCGGTCTTCATACATTCACAGAATGGCACGGAAACGGCCTTTCCATGCACCTAAATGACACTAAAAGGACTCGAGCAACTAATCATTGCTATATACTGTATCTATAACTCCATATCATGTATGTAATCTACATGTGACTTATCAGGTCTTAATAATTTATTGTGAATGTATTTTGAATAACTATTGAATAGTTTAAGAAATGCTATTCATGTTTAGTATGTGTGTGTTCGAATCTTCTTGCTTGAAACATTTCTTACAATTAATTCTTTGTCAAATGTATCATATTCTTATTATAGAAATCATGTCCAAATGTATACTCTACCAGAGCGGGAAAAACGCGGATCATGTGAATGATGAGATAACAGTTGATTTATGAATGGGGAGGAGAAATATACAAAACACCCCGAGCAAACACGACATCTAATTGGTCAAAGCACCATTTGGGGTGTGTTAAACAGCCCGGTTTAAATACTAGAAACACCATCAAACTTAGCCTTTTTTTGGGTCTGACTTTTTGTGTCTAGCTTTAAGCTTGTTTGGGGCTAGCTTCTAGCTGCGGCTTTAGCTTTCACTTCATCATGCGTCTTTAGTTTGAGCGTGCTCTGGCTTACACGCCAGCTCCTCCAAAAAACCATGAGGAGAAACACCACCTGGTCTCATCAAACCTTACTTCTATTTCTATTTCTTTATTTTATTTTATTTTCCGTTGAGAGTTTCGTGTTTTGAGTTAAGTTTGCCTAACGCCGCATCTCCGAAAAAGTGCTGTCTAAAACGTCAACTGCAGACCACAGCTCCGCGTCGCCAGCCAATGCCCAACCACTGGCTTCACAAGACTGAACCTCCAGCCAATCAGAAAAACGGGAAACCCCTTTCAGCAGACAAGGAAGAGAACCCCGGACACAGAAACGCAAGTACTCCAGATTCTAACTGAACTGGTGCATTTAATATAAATTTTAACCTCATTGAGAAACCCAAGGCGAGGGTTAATTAGGGTTAATTAAGTTATTGATGGTTGTTCAGATCTATACAATTGCACATATTGCTGTAAACTTGGGATTTCACATTTTCATTCTCTTAAACTAATTATTTCCCCACTTTCTCTCTTTCTGCAACTTGTGGTGGAAGGCGTGTGTTAGATTAGTTTGTCTTAGATTATCCAATAAAGGGGGGGGGGGGGGGGCCCTTCTTATATTGAAAAGAGAAGTATCTTGTGTTTTGTGCTCACAAGTAAATGTCTTTTTTCTCTTAAACTGGCGATCTTGTTACATGTGCTAATTAATAGTGTTTTCACTATGTTTTGGATATAAATATCCATTGCAGAGTTGATGTCATACGGCTCGTTCACTGAATCGCAGGCCGTCTCAGTGATCAGCCGTAAAACAGTGATTCTGTCCAATTTCCCTTACATATTATTGGTGGAGTTCCTTAAAATCATGAATGATTCCCTTTGAGCTAAATTTACCTGTTTCCCTTACAGTGGACATACTACATTTTATTACCTTAAACATGTTTATGTTATTTAAAAAATGTGAAAATTGAAATAAATTATTATGTGTATTTATTATTTATTTATTACTTATTTTTGACATTGTGGTATTATTAATTACTGTAGATGTGAATATCAGAATTAACGCTGTATACCCTAGAAAAAAGTAATATACTAAAACAATAAACAAATAAATGCTTAAAGATTATTGAGAATAACTATTATAATACGAACAACAACATGGATTCAGAGTGTAAGGAAAGTATGTATGCTGTACTTTCTACTGGATTGTTACACCATTTGACACTTTTAAAGTTAGTCAATTCAAAATCAAATTAATTCAGAACTTTTGTGGAAAATGGTATAAAAGTTAATTTTTTTTTCTTTGCATGAAACCAACATGAATAAAGATATTACATTACAGTTTTTCTCGATTGCTAAATCACTATAACCAGGCTTTTGAACAAAAATTTCAAAACCATAACGGCATTTTTCAAAAAGCACACCCATTTTGCTGAACTATAAAACACTATTCCCCTGTTTTAACACATGAGTCAGATTTGGTGAACTCTTACTGCAAAACTCTACACACAAATCCATACATTTCTCAGTGCTTACACCATGTGATCATTTAGAAAGCACTAGCATTCAATACTGCTCACTCAAGTCAGCACAGCTTGAGCTCAATTAGCAAACAATTGTCGAGGTGGAAACACTGGAAAATTGAACACACATCAATCAGATCCTTCAATAAATAGATAAAAGGGCCGAATCAGTTCACTGAGCTTTGGAACAATGGATCCACAGAGAAATTAAGGAATAGGTTGAAGAGGAGGAGGAGGAGGAGGAAGAAAAAGAAGAGGAGGAGGAGGGAGGAGGAGGAGGAGGAGGGAGAGGAAGAGGACATGGTGAAGGAGGAGGGAGAGGAAGAGGACGTGGTGAAGGAGGAGGGAGAGGAAGATGACGTGATGGAGGAGGAAGAGGATGTGGTGAAGGAGGAGGAAGAGGAGGAGGACGTGGTGAAGGAGGAGGGAGAAGAAGGGCAAGGAGACAAGCAATCTCAGATGAAATTCGAGCCCCTTTAGTTGACCATGTCCTTGTCCATGGTATGACTATGAGGGAGGCTGGGCAAAGAGTACAGCCAAATTTGAGTCGCTTCACCGTCGCCCCCATCATCAGAACCTTCAGGGAGGAAAACAGGTAGGTGTACTTACAGTAAGACTGCTCTGTACAGTAACTTTAGAGTGCATACACTGTTGCACTATGCTACTGTAAAGAAATGCATCAAAGTGCCTCGCATACAGATAGTTTCAGTATGTTTCCATTTTTCCTGTAAAAAGAATGTGTGACAGTTACAGTAATGAGTGCTTATATTTTTGTTGGACACAGAGACGACCACCTGGTGGACGCAGGCTAAGGCTTTTGTCGGAGGAGCAAGAGAGGGAGCTTGTAAACATGGTCATTGCCAATAATGTAATCCGCCTGCGAGAGATTCAAAGGAGAGTGATTGAGGACAATTCTCATTTTCGAGGGATAAATGCCATCAGCCTCTCCACAATTGATCGTATCCTCCAAAAGCACCGGTTCCGGATGAAACAGGCATACCGCGTCCCTTTCGAACGAAACTCTGACAGACTGAAAGACTGAATATTGGTACATCACGTATAACACTTTATGCTGTCATTTGTGCCCTCTTGAACTGTGCTTCAGGGCAGTGATTTACTCTACTGTGTTTCATGTGTTTTGCAGAGAATCTTTGTGATTGAAGGCCGGCCTGTTCCCCATGAAATTATCTTTGTGGATGAGGCTGGTTTCAACCTGACCAAAAGAAGGAGAAGGGAGAGGAACATAATTAGCCATCGGGCTATTGTAAATGCAAGAGGATTTTTACCCTCGCTGCCTGGCTAGGGCCAATAAAGCCTGTGATGTGGACGAAATTCTCTGGCCTGACCCAGAACAAAGACAGGATGCTGAGGCGGAATAATTATTATTTTTTTTTTACAGTTGTGCTGTGTAGTATATGAATGAATAACACGCTGCCAAAGTGTAACTTGGTTGTGTCTTTTGTGTTCCTGTGAAAAGGTTTTTGAGGGGGAGAAGCACAAGCAACATAACTTACCAGTTTTGGATTTATTGTTTTGAATTTATTGCACCAGTGTGTAATATTATGTTGTTGTGTGTGTTTTTGAAAGCTTGTGTGTGTGATATTTGAGGGAAAGTTTGGTTTTTCAGCAAGTGTGAATGGTTTTGAGTGTAGAGCTTCTTTTTGACCTGAAAATAGGATGTTTGGGGATTTGGGTGAGACGTTATGGATTTGTGTTTTCTTTTTTGAGAATATGAGGCATAGTTTCAAGGAATGTGTTTAAGCAATCGAGAAAAACTGTAAAAAGCATTAATGCATGTATTTGAAACAATCTATATTATAATATAGATGATAGTCTTAATAAAGCAACAATACCTTGACATGTGTCGACTGCTGCCAACAAAACTGTTAAAAACGGTTATTTATTGCATGTTTAGAAAGAAGATCATTTTGCGTTCAACTCTCACAGCCAACAATCATCCTTTTCTGCAACAGATATGCAACCTCAGATGAAGTACCTTTCACAGCAACTTTATTTGCAAACCCTCCATGACTGTAATCGCATAAATTAAAATCTCCGAAGCAGATGGGGAGAAACCTGTTTGGAAACAGTCAGTTGTGCAGTTATGTTTGATGATGCTAGTGGCACAGAAACGACAGCTTTACAGTAAATGGCTGAATTAAATGTGTATTGAATGTGGGACAGGTCAAATATATGTTGTTATTCTCTTGTGTGAATTAACAGACAATGCAAATGACCTTGGACATGAAAATTGCCACAATAAAATTCATAATTTTTTTTCCCTCTATAGGCAGAAGAGAGTTCGTGCAACGACTGAAGCTCGAAGCCGTTCTCAGTGTGCACGATGGATGTGTAAGTCTTTAAAGTCTTTGTTTCACCTGTGGTGATGTCTCTAGTTGTGCCTGATGCTCTTGCCCCCAGCAGTCTTTTTTTTCCTTGATAAATGTGCCTGTAGGAGAATGTGTCTGTCTGGGTTATTTTGTCTCAGGGGAATCACTGTGCTTGTATTTTGTGTGAGTGTTGTGTGTGCGTCTCTTTCTGCCCACTTATCAGTGGCTCCTGTTCTTTATTTGTCAGTGATTTAAACTCAAATGCTGATAGGCATCAGGCAGCCATTGGGGACGTCATTTTGTCAGTGCAGCTTTACTGCTGGGACATCCAACAAAGCCATGTACTCTAATTGCAAGCCTCGCAAATGACACACACTCCAATATAACAATTAACAGGCTTTAACAAACTCGCAAAACCATGGTCGGAGCAGGTTTCAATTTGTTTGTGTCAGTGAAAACGATTCTGTATTTTGCTACTGTCTGGAAACGTCCCTCATACGGAGTATGATAGTAACACAGAAACACAGCAGGAACAGATGGCAGCACTTTAATATGTCTACCGAGGACCGTTCACAAACAGATACAACACATCACCTTTGTAAAGCTCCTGCTGGTAGATGCCATAAATATACTGGATGCAATGAGCATCCTTCTCAACTGACAGCCATTCAAAAATATCTGTATATTATGTGTCAGTGTATTATGTATTCTGATGAATACACTGGTTAAAAAGTTTTGGGTCAGTAAGAGTTTTTTTGTTTGTTTGTTGAAAAGAAATTAATTTCTTCAGTGCACTAAATGAATCAAAAGTGGCATTAAAGATTTGAGTAATTTTACAAAAAAATTAATTTCAAGCATACATATCTAGTTCTCTCCCTAAAAAGAACATTGTATTTGTGTCTTTATTGCTTTATAAAAGCTATTCCTATTTATAGAAATTGCTAACAGATGCAGTTTATAAACAGTTTGTTTATTCCGTTTGATCAGATGGCCTTCCTCTTTTACTCTTTCTGAACTGTGTCAGCTGATGTGTAAAACCAGGACAAATGTACAGAATACCTGCTGTGCATTTTTAACTGCAAGAAGAGTCAGGTGTCTTTTATTACCTGGCTTTGGGGTAACGTTTCAGTTTCTGATCCAGTGTTGCCTCATTTAAAGCAGACTCCCCGCATTCACTAATGACACAGTTCAGGCTGCTTTCAGCGCCTGTTATTTTAACATGCAGTGCATCTTAACACAATCTAATTCCATCTCACCACTACACAGAGCAGAGCCGTAGAGTGAAAAGCGGAAGAGCAGAATAAGGGATAAATGCTTAATCCCTCCCAGTGATGTTATTTTAGAAAGGAAGAGGTCAAAGGAAATGGACCCTGTGTGATGAAGTTTGAGCTGCTCTAGAAAGAGGAGGAAAAGCGTGAAATATTGATCGCTTGCTCTTAAAGGCACAGGCAGCACACACTACCTCAGTCCATTTCAGCTCTAAAATCTTAAAGCAGGATTTTAGGTGATGGTTAAAATAATAATGTTATCAGTGATGCTCAGTTAATGATGTCAGCAAATAGAAATGACTTTCTTATGTGACCAGTACATTATTCAAAATATCTCCTTTTGTGTTCCAAAGAAGAACTTATATGGGTTTTTGCATCAATGATGACAGACTGTTCATTTCTGGTGCACTATTTCTTTAAAGAAATAAATGGAGATATGTTAAATTATGGCACAGTTTATGGAACAGAAGAAACAAGCTTTTCAATTTAAGAAATTGGTGTTTATTTTCATGTTTCTTTAAAGGTTAACACCATATCCTGGAATGACACAGGAGAATACATCTTATCAGGTTCCGATGACACTAACTTGGTTATCACAAACGCTTACAACAGAAAGGTAAGTTAAAGACACAAATGCTACAAATAGTCAGTACCATATTGGTTATTGTTCTATATTAGAATTTTTAATGATCCGTATTGGGTCAATATGGATGTGTGCGCTTACTTTACATACTTGTATAGATTACCTTGCTGTCGGTTAATATCATAAAGTTAAACGATAGAACAAGTGAAATTTAATAACACTGTTAAATGTATCAGTATACATTTATACATGTTTAAGCTGTTATTTTTTTTTTAATTATTGATTTACATTTTATAGCATTTTATTTTTCATTTATTTAGACAAAATAGTATAGAATAGTATAGAATTATAATATTTTTAATAAACAGCCATTTATTAGGTATAGGTCATAACATGAAAATACTCTCTCTCTATACGATCAATATCTGCCAGAATTTTCTAGAAAAGAATCTAAAAAGGTGGATGCATTGAATTCTGATCTTTTTAAAATGTTAAAGCTTAAAGGCACAGTATGTAAGTTTTCGCTGCTAGAGGGCGTGTATTCAAAATAAATAAATAGACAAAGGCGTAGTTTGATGAGCTGTGACCGAGTGTGGAATCATGGGAGTTTGGGGGGTCTTCATCCCCACAGCCGATGCAATCCATCGGGACTCGGGCAGAAATCATGTTCAGGGATGAGCTAATGATTTATTAACGTAGAATGAAGCA
>JADLZN010008502.1:28203-402230 GCA_018155175.1 Sinocyclocheilus anophthalmus | reverse complement strand
GAGAGCGGGAGGGTAACCCCATTCAATATTGGCAGCAGGTCTGCAGAGCCACAGCTGGATTCTTCCTACAACCCTCCAGCCTGCAAATGTGGCCTCCTTCCTGGCTCATCCTCTGCCAATCAGAGGGCCAGCCAACCAGAGGATGAGCGGCAGATCTGGGCTTTACATAGATTTCTGATGCCATTGATCCAGCCGATCAGTTTAAAAACCAGAAACCCCTCAGTCCAGCAGTCCCAGTGTGCAAAAAAATGTCAGTGTGTTTAAATGCACAGTTGTGACAATTCATGACAGTTAAAAAAAAAATAAAAATCAAAATGGCCAGATTGTAAAAGACAGGTGGTGCAGAAAGACGTGGGAAGAGAGAGCGAGGGAAAATGGGGGAAGTGAACGACAGATTAAAAGGTCAGGGCACAGAGCAGTCTGGCCTGTGTTTGCTGCCTCTCTCTCTGTCTCAGGTGCAGTCATTATGGAGGTCTGGGCCGCGGCTGTGGAGGTCTGCTGACTATGGAGCAGCTTCCATTAACAGAGTCCCAACACTCCAGCACTGAGTAGCTCTCAATTACTGTCTCCCTGTCTGCGCCGACTCCAGACACACTGTCACCCTGGAGAAAGAGAAACCAACAGAAAGCGGGATTATATGTATAACAACTGCTCTAGATGGACTCAGACAAGCAGTGTGGCTACCCGCTCAATTGCATCCACAGACAAATGAACCAATGTTAACACACAGTAGATATGCACAATAAATATTTTTGAAAAGAATGGTATTATTAGACCCACAGGCGTGTACAGTGCTCATCAACAGAAATATAAGAAATAACACATGAAAAGAGATTCTGTCTATATATGTTATCATATATTTAATTTTATTATTTACTAACCGTCATGAGTTTCCAAACCTGTATGATTTTCTTTTTTCAGTGAATGGAAAATGGAGCTTTAGAGTTTTAAAAACTATGTAAGACATCATAAAAGTGGTCCAAATGACTATTCAAAGTTTTCTAAAGTCATACAATAGTTTTGTGTGAGGAAAAGACTGAAATTTACGTTATTTGCTGAAAATGTTGACAAGAAAAGTGCCATATTTGATTTGTGTATGAATCATTCTTTTGATTCTCAATCAATTGACTGATGCAGTTCACAAAATTAATGATTGAAGATCACAAAGCTATCGTATGACTTTAAAATACTTAAAATAGAGCAAAATAAGTCATTTAGATCGGTTTTGTAATACTTTTATGGTGCTTTTCCAACCTCTTGCAAGCTTGAATGGTTAAGTTCTTTATTCATTATAACTGTAGGGAAAACATATGCCTCTTTTAGGTAAAAAATTGCAGAATAAAAGACCGGAGAATGACAAACAGGCGTAAAAATTTATTTTTGGGTGAACTATTCATTTACATTTCTTCACATCTATATTTAAGATTTATGTGTTTTACATATTGTATAAAATCTACATACATTTGGATCACACATTTCAAATTTTTTAACAAAATGTGATGCATAATTGTCATACATACTAAATGTAATATTTCTGCACTCAAAAATGGCACAGTTTATTGTTAACCATTTGCATCTATTTGATTTAAATAATCACATTTAATTAGTTAAAAACTATTTACATGGTTAAAATATGGCTAGTTGTGGAACAAGCAATCACTTAGTTCAAATGAATCAGAGTGAAAGAAATTTAAAGAGATTCATTGATAATAAATATATAACCTAGTTTAACGTATTTAAAACATTAGGTTTATTACTACTTTTAGCACTGTAGATTTCAAATCAAGTTTACAAAAACAGATATAAACTGAAGAGGACTAAATAACTGGTGAGTGTCTCAACCACTGGCCAACTGGATGAAGAATGAACAAAATCATTCTTCATCCAACTGCGATGGATCAGACAGATTAGCCTCTAAGTTGTGAATTTTCCCCTTAGACTCAATGACCCCCATGGCTAAGGATTTGAGCCTGAAAGTGGCCATGATGGGGGTGATCGGGTGTCACCGTGATGATTTAATGCTTCCCCACCCAAACCATACACACACACACACACAAAAAAACAACACACACACACACACACAAAAAACGCACAGATTTCTGCCTCTCTTCCTAATGATCTGTGAACCTCGGCTCTTCTCCTGCTTCCCAGCGCCTGTCAATCAAAGTCCAGATGGAAAAAGGAGGTTTTGGGGTTAAGGAGGTGGAGTAGGGCAGGCTGGGAGGGTGAGGGAGGGTGTGTGTGTGTGTCTGAGAGGGTGGTCATCATTCACAGGCAGCGGGCAGTTCCCAGTCTATTGATACGGCCGGCCAGAAGACGGGGCAAGGGAAGCAATGGTGGAAACGGAAAGCACAAAAACGCATTAGCATAACAGAGCCTGTCTCGTTAAAATGAGCATACCTCCCCTTCCCTGACACGTCTCCTCTGTGAGACCTTGGGCTGTTGCATTTTCTACTTCCACCTCAGCACCTTCATCAAATACTTATTTGTTTAAAGAAACAACAGATAGTTGAGATCACAAATTGTAGATTGTTTAGTTGATTATGAAATAAAAAAAGGTTAATAATGATGTTATACCAGAGAAAAGATCCCTGTAGTCTTACGTTTCTCATCTTGAGCTTCAGAAAATATATCATCAATATCTCAGATTTTCTAAGATATTGAAATCTCTGATTTCTAACCTCAAACCTTTCTCATCATATTCTAAAACCAAATTATCAAAACTCCATAGTCTCTCAATGAGATCAAATGGACAGCAAATGGAAATGTATGTATAAATGGCCTTCTTCCTAACTGTAACTTCAAATCTTTCTCATCATATTATTCTAAAGCCAAATTATGAGCAACAATTTATTTGGTACAATCTGTGCACTGGTTTGATCACACAATGACGATGACAGAAAGGCTGTAGATATCTCCATAAATCAGTTGCTTTATTAGTATTTTACATCTGTGGTAAGTGCTACCTTCTTGAGTGAGGGTGTATGGAGCATACCAGCAGGAACAGGTGTCATGCCGACCATAAGATGAGAGAAATCAATAGAACTGCTGATCATCTCAATCGATCTGTGGGGCCTCCAGCCGATAAGATCAATAAAGCATATGTATGCCTGCATGCCAAATGCTCCCTGCCGGAGCTCTTACCACGGATCGCTTAAGCTCCAATACATCTGCTAGGAAGACATTCTTTGAGTGGTTTCTGTATTATTCTGATAAATATACTGTAGATCCTGTTTGGTTTGTTTAAAACCTAAACAAACCTTTACACAAACCTTGAATGTGGTATATAATAAAACAACATATACTGTAAATACCTGCAAGCTTCCTGGCGTGATGTGACATTCTCCCTTAAAATTGCAAGAAATTTAGAGTGGGTCCCAAAAAAAAAAAGTCTTAACAAGGCACATGCTTCCCCTTTGCATTTTTTTATTTAATTAGTTAAAAAAAAGTTTTTCCATTATAAATCTCTAATGAATTTGGACCTGACGTCAGGTTTTGGTGTCGTCTTTTCAGCGCCCTCAAGTATACATTGACTTCCACTCATTGTGTAAAACCTGGATTATGTCTTCAGCATGATTTGAGAATGGTCAATCTCTCCCTTTGTGTTCACGAACACAAAACATAGCACCCTACCTCACTAGCTGGCTCCCACCAGCTAGTCATACCTTACACGCCTACACAGCCGTTCCCCTTAGAGATAGTTTAACACCTCTGTACGTACCTGCATTTGCCTTGTGCCTCTCTCTCTCTGGTGTTCCCACAAGTGTGCCAGTATGTCGCAGACATTCCACAGACATCCAGCCCTGGCAGCTCACCAAGACCACCTGGACACTCAGCAGAGCACTGTAATGGACATCCTTCAGCTCAAAGCAGCCAACGACTTGCCATGGCAAAGAAAGGAACAGCGATACTGCGACATAAGCGAACACTTGACCAGCATCCTCCTCTCCTCGGCCCACACCCTCAAGGGCCTCAGACAGGAGGTATATGATCTGAAACTGCAAGTCACAGAATTCTGCAGAGATCTGACACCTGCTCAACGAGAGAAAGCATAGAACGGATGCAAAGAACCTCACAGAATGGTGCGACAGAAGGAAATCACCAGTCTTCACAGAGGCTCTAACAGCTGCTCAAAACCAAGCGCCGCTAGAAAAAGCCATCACACAGGACTTGAAAAGAGAACTGAGAAGCTGAGCTCCAAACCCTGACTCAGCAATTAAAGAAAAGCTTGACATGGTTCAGAAAGAATTTAAACAGTCCTAACGACTGCGCATAGACCTAAGCAAAAGACAGCAGGTTGAACACCACGTCGCCAGCAGTGCAAGCCCTCCATGCCTGTGCACAGCTACGAAAGGGGGGAAAGGGAGCCAAAGCCTTCTGCTTGACACTTCACAAGTCAGCTCCCTGAAAACCTCTGCAGCTGCAACAACAAAAAAATAATTTTCAGGCGAACCGAAGCAACGCACCGAGGTGAATTCAGTGTCACAAATGAATTGAAATATGCTTGCAGACCACAAGGCTAACAGATAGGGAAAACACGAAACAGAGTTTCCCCTGGCCAGCAGGCCCACCCCCTTAGCCAAGAGTCTGAACCTGCGAGGGGGGGGCGAGAGCCACTGTTCACACGTCACCAACCAGCAGCCACAAGGGGGTGGGGCAGGGACTTTTCCAGAGGATCACTGCAGACACACACACCGTGTGACCCCACAGACCCCAATGAGCTGGCCAGAGACAACACATCTGGCAACCTAAATACTTTCAGACCCAGAGTCTGAACACGGACTGATCGCTGCCCCAGACACCAAGCAGGGCCGGCGTGAAACTCCCATGCTTACTACCACAGACTTTGACAAACTTACTCCAAAGCTCACGATTACCCTGGGATGGCGGAGGACACCAGCTGCAAGAAGTCATCTAGGCATTAGGGCCTGCCGCACAATGCCTAATCAACAGCTGCGTAACCTGACACAGAAGGCCTTTAACAAGCACAAGGCCTCCACTAAAGGTGTTTGTCAAACCCCACTGATTCTGAACTTCACAACTCAGAATCCAAAGCGGGCACCAGAAGGCACCCAGCATTGCCACAATGCAAAACCCTTCTACAGAAAGCCCCTAGCCAGAAGAGGACAAATCCATCACCATGGCAACAGACCCAGGTTCCAGACCAACCACTGGGAAAAGGCGTCCTCATCCTGCAAACACCACGGTATGTCCAACAGCAGTCCACCACAACATCCTCCTCCACACGGGTGCTGAACGGAGGCTACACAAGGACAGCTGGACACGCCTACCTCTGGGTTACACTCGCAAAAGAGCTCCTTGAACACAACTCAACTAAGGAGTATTGAGAAGGACAAACTCTGACTCCTTGCCTGCTGCAACACAGCATCAGCCCCCTCCAAGGGAGGAGCATCCCTTGAAACCGTTCGACACCCCTAGAAGCAGCCAGACATCGTTGGATTGAGCAGCGGGCCCACATTCCCAACAGCGAAAGCTCTACCAACACAACTCAGGCAAGCTCAAGTCGGTGCCGCCACAAGAGCCAAGCGACACCGCAAACATCAGATTTCTAGTGACGTTCGGGCAGAACAGAGAGCTAACAACCACCTGCTGCTCTCCTGCCATCATCACTTGGTCAGTCTGAAACTCTCTGCACACTTCAAAATCTCCATAACAATTACCTGCAGTCCCTGGAACCACCTGCATTCTCACCTGTGAGAGTCTAACCCGGCTGTTCCACTTCGTGGGTACCACAGATAGCCTACTGGATAACAACATCAACAAACAACCATCTTATCCGGACTAACTCACTTCAGGATGACATGTGACACAGCCTCGACACCTGCTGCACACGCTCGAGGACCCTCACCTTGCTTCAGCCTACATCACCACAGCACACCACCTGACACCATCCACCATGGCACCACAACCACTCCTTGAGGCACCAACAGCCAGAGAGCCACCCCTGTCTCCCAGCCGTGAGTGGCAGGTGCGTGTCTGGATTGTTCAGCACCTTTGACGTCGCTCGCTGTTGTATATTGGACGGACAACAACGTTCGAAAGGAGGGAATTATGTAGCATTTGGACCAATCAGACACACAACTTTTTGTTATATTTTACAAATAATATCTAACTCCCCCTCACCTAACCAAAGGGCCAACTAAGAGGGTCTATTGACCCTTCCCCCGAAGTGCACCTAACACCTCAAAAAGGCAGAACAGGCCTCTGGTCCCCATGACAACTAATCATGATATCACTGGTTTTATTACGCCTCCAGGAATGTGAGTAAGATAACCCATTCTGTGTCCCCAGGACAAACGCACAGTAGAAATTGAGTTTTCTACTAATTAATTCATAGGAAAAACTTCTTTGAATGAACACCCATTTTCTTCAGGCCATTGTTTATATTATTGCTGTGTTGTATTTAATCTGTTGTATTGTAGACTATTTTTATTCATGCTTACGATAAACCACTCATTCATATTAGTAACTTTACCTTGTTTAGTATCTATGAATTTGTCTTCTTATGATCGAAACAAGCGTGTACATTATAGTTTGATACCTATGCAACATATTGATGTTTCTAAGAATTTTTACTAATTTGTGCCTCAACACCCAAGCGAATTACATATGCAAATTACCATGCTTAGAGACAAAGGGTCGTAAAATCCTCCAGTAATTGCCACCTCCCGCTTGGAATTTCCTTCTTTCTCATTGGACAAGCCCATCTTGTGAGGCGTGAATCTCTGCAGGCTTTAAGAGGCCACACTCCATGTGACCCGCCCAGTCGGGGGTTCAGTCAGATGCTAAGATGAAGATGTGAGAAAAAATGCTTCAGGATACCAAAGCATCTGTGCAAGGCCTTTTCTTCGGCCTAGTCCTTTCCATTTCAATCAAGATTTTCTGACTCAAAACTGGTTCTTTCTCATCAAACAACTTCAGCAAGATCTTGGGCCTTAAAATTGCATCAGGAATCTCTTTCAGACACTCGCAAGTATCAAACTTAGTCTTATTAATTGATACATTAAGTATCAGTTACACCTTTTTACAAGGTGTTTTTGAACTAAGAATCTGACGTATCCCTCAGGCTTAGATCTGTTGAATATGCAAAGTGTTCCATAAAATTTATTCTTTATGCCTCTTTCTGTGCTGATTTAAACTTTAACCCTTTCCTATACCAAATGTATGCGCGTGTGTGTATGTGTATGTGTATGTTAAACCAGTTTAAGTGTTTATGTAGTATGCTAGACTAGTTTACGTGTTTATGTAGTTAATAAAACCTTACTTGTATCACACTTGACGTGTTCATTGTTTACTCATAACCGGAGTCAATAATCATGCAGATTTACGTTACAACTTATGTAGAATTGTACAGTAAGAAAGTTAGTTCCCTTAACCAGGAAATTAACGTTCTTAGAATTGACAAGACAGTTGACCCTGAGTGGTCAGCTAAATATCTACAGTGGATCTAATATATGAATAGTTAATTATAACTAGTTATGGTTAATTATTCATATTTCCCCATGAGCTGATTCGCTACAATGATTATGAAAAGTGTGATATTGCTGTTGTTATTCCTCCAAGTTCTGAAAACACAACAACACACAAAGCACACAAACACACACTGTTCTTCATCGGGCTCATCGCAGTGAAACTGTAAGCGTGTGAAACTCCTCTGATGGTAATGAGAATCATCACTCACAGGAAATGAAGGAAATGCCACAGCGGGTGTGTAATGCCATCTCTGCTGTTTTTCTTTTTTTATATACAAGTCTGTTTATTGATAAGGGTGGGTGTGGAGAGGGGGCTGTAAATGTAAAATGGAAAAAACACAAAACATTTCACTGTGAGAGTCACATCAGTGAGTGTGTTTACAACTACCAAAAATCAGCTGCACTGTGTTACTCAAAATTACATTTAAAGTTAACATAGCAACTTCATTGCAAATGTGTAATTACAAATATATTTTAAAATACATGTATTTAAATATGTTTGTAATTACAGTAGTTTACCATAAATGCCAGTCAGTATACAGAAAAAAAATTGGTGTAGGAGTTTCTTCAGAAATTGCTAGTAAATTTACTAGTAACACATTAAATGAATTCAATGTTTAAAGTAGAAAGACTGAAACTGTATTTTATTGTAATATCATGTTTTTACAGTATATATTCTGCAGTACACTTTAAGCATTACAATGACAATAGAAGTAATTATGAATTCCCATAAAGATGTACCTACAAGTTCTAATTGAGTGGGTCAAAAAAGCCCTCTAAAGTTCAGCTAATGGCACTTTATATATATTTATATAACATTTTCATTTAATTGTAAAAAAAAAAAAACAAGTGACTGAAACCATTACTGTTCACACTTTAATATATTCTTTTAAAGTATTTTATTTCTATAATCATTACTCTTATTAAAAGTATTTGAAAGTACATACTTTTAAAAAAGAGGGAAGAAAACGTCCACCAGTCGGGATGCAAGGATTAATATTTAGCTCTTCAAACATTAATCTAGCTGTTTCAAATATTATTGGATCTTAAAACTAAACAGAAATGCATTAAATCAGGCAAACCTTGCTTTTTATAAGAATGCTAATTAATGTTTTTCTAATCTAACTAATTTCATAATGTATTAACTGTATATTTTAGTAGAATATGTGTTTCCTAATTGAACCGTTGTCTTCAGTATTGTTAGCATCATGTTGAGCTACAGCAACCAATGCAATGACTTCATGAAAAAAGAACACTAGAACTAATTTAGAGATCAATATATTGCTTGAAATAAGACCACAAAAGGGTTTTGTTATGTTGAAGAATTGGTAAATCAAATTCTACGATCTAATAATATTTGTTGTGCTTACATTTTTATGCTAGTTTCAAGAATTTTTCAAGTTATTTTTGCTGGCAACATACATTTCCATTCTAAGTACATTACTGTATAGATGATTTTTGTTTGCTTTTACAATCTGGGGTACAAACTGAAATATTTTTGAGGTAATTCCACAGTGTTCAACACGCTTGGATGGTTTTGGAAGCAGTGAACTATAATTTCAGCCTTATTTCATACACCTGTTAGAAAAGCTTTTTTCGCCAAGCAATTAGTTGCAGAACTCCTCACTATCTTAATGCCCAATCCACACATAAACACTCATTCACAGTCCTCTAATGGCAGTTTAACATCTGTGTTCCTCATTAAACCCTCACATCACAGTTCAGTGCATCGCGCTAGTTATCGCCTATTGAGGAGGGTGTGAGGCGTTTCTCTACACACAAGCTCTGTTTGATCACACAGGTGTTTGTGTGAGCCTTTATGAAGACTAAAGAGGGTCTCAGCTGAACCTACACATTGAGTTAATCCCATATTTGGGGCTGTTTGAGTGAAAGCGTAATCACTGTTATCATCTTGTCATGTTTTTAATGGAGAGTAAAGCCAGCCGAAGGGTTTTGAGACGTCCTCTCATCTTCAGAATGTGTATTATGTAACAGATGATGACCATTATGGATTTACGAGGATATGTTTGAATTAAACAATGGCTATTTGGTGTTACGTGAGAGTCTTTTTGAAGTTTAGGGATGGTGGGCAAGCACACCCAAGGACAGGTACTGTGACAGCACTAATGTGTGTAGTCACAAGATGTGTGCAGCCATTGAAATAAGGTGGGTTGACATCTGTTTGTGCTTAAGGCTGTAAACTCTCACTAACAATACGAAAAGTCACACGCCCTGACTGTCTACCAATGCTCCCAGTTCCAAAGGAATGTAACGGCCGAATAAAATTCTGTCAATCATTTACTCACAGCCCTTTCCAAACCTTTTTGACTTTCTTTCATTTGTGGAGCACGAAAGAAAATATTTTGAAGTTTTTGTCTATACAATGAAAGTCAATAATGTAAATATTTTTTTTATGGGGAAATTATTATTTTTTTTTTAAAGGGTAGGATTTCTTCCAAATGACTTTGCTATTAAACTGGATGTTTTTTTTTGTTTGTTTTTTTTAGGTAGGTAGTTATGAATAGTTTAACCTATTATTTTATGGAGCCCACACATGACATGGGGAAAAAAGAAGATATTGTTGGAATTATCATGAATTAATCATTTGTTTTCACAACTTATTAATTCATTACCTCGTTTTATGGAAACGCATGTTGGGTAAATCAGTACACGCTGTAGCTACTAATTTGTTCATGGACACGATTGAACTAAATTATTAGGGAACAAATTAATCAAACATTGCCACACATAAGTCGCTGGAACAAATTCGTAGGGTACATTTATACGACAACAATATGTGCTAAAAATGGAAAAGTTTTCTCTGTGTTTTCAAAAAGTTTCACATACAGACAACAATGTTGTCAAAACAATCCTCATTCACACAGATGCGTGAAAACGACTAAAAACGCTGTATTATTCATGCCAGGCCAGTAGTTGGCGATGTCACTTTGTAAAAAAAAACATTATGCGTCTGCGCACATACGCATTCCTATAGACTGAACACGTAATAGGCGTGTGCATAATGTCACCGTTTTCACAAATATGCGTTTTCGTAGTTTACATGGAGACGATAACGGTATCGTTTTCCAAAATGCTGTTTTCATGAAATAACAACAAAATGCAAAATGTTTATTATTTTGTAGTTAAAACTGGTGCGTGTTGTAATATGCCTTAATTGTGGCATCTTTTTTTTCTACATGTGTGTGGCTTTGTTTACTTTAACTGACTTGTTCATAATATTCTTTTAACGGTTCGCTCCAAACCGATCATAATTTTTTCGCACTGAAAGAAGAAACCGCCAGTACTGTAAAAAAAGATTTTTTTGAAGTTGAAAATAAAACAAAGATTATTGTAGTTTGTTTTTCAAGAAAATACTATTTCAGTCATTTTTACTTTACAATTTCACATAACATTCAGTGTTACTTGCAGTTTCTTCGTAGTTATTTCAGAAATGTACTTGCGATTTCTGAGTGAAAATTGTTTCAAAGACCTTTTTTTTCAGTGCATAGAAGATGTATTTACCCTAATGCACGCTATGCCCTGGTGGCAACACTGAGATTGCAACATATATTTGTATTGTGTTATGAATTGCTTTATGACACATTTCATAACACAATGAAACTGACCTTACATGGCATGATCCATTTGTGCATAGAGTATGTTGACCTTCATCATAGCAGACTTCTAGCACTAAGAAGTGTTAAATAAAGTAATAAATAAATGGTTTTGTATTCACAAGAAAATAACATACAGATGTTTTATATCATATTTAGGATCAGCTGTTAAAGCAGTTTCTAGCATCAACTGAAAGGGAGTACTCTTGTTGTTCTCTGGCTTTCCTTTGCCCTCAAATCAGAGGAAAAGTGACTAATCGACCTCTTCCTCAGCTACTTTTCACCCCTCTATTCCTTCATATATCAATGTTTCTTCATCATTTCTTTATCCCCTCCTGCCCTCACTCCCTTATTCTGTCATTTCAGTCATTTTCTCTCATCTCATCTGTTTTCCCCATCAGCTGAAGGGGGTTTCTCCTGTTCTCTTCTTCCGTTGGGAGCTTCCGAGTGGGAGATGTGTCTGTTATTCCCATCAGCACGACTTCTATCTGGCACACAACATTTTGCTTTAGCTTTCAACACTTAAATGTTCTCACAACACATTCTGTCAGCAAGCACTATACAAATAGGCCATATTTCCAACATCTTCCCTCTCCCTTGTTCTTATCCGTAAATATAACCCTATGGGGAAAGTTACTTTTGAAAGTAATGCATTACAATGTTGCGTTGCTTCCTTAAAAAGTAACTAATTGTGTTACTTTGTTACTTTTTATAGAAAGTAATGCATTGTGTTTTTGGGCTGGGCTTTCTTGTTTGTTTTTAATATAAAAAAGTTATATTTTTGGTAATACATTTGTCCATTGATCTACAATATCCCAGGAAAGACAGGGGCCAATTTTGGAATGGAAGTTTGGTATGTAAATAGGTCCCAAGTTCATCTGAGCACTTAAGTTGCCCGAAAATAATAATTGTTCCCTCAAATCACTGGAATGAGAAACTACTTTTACATCAAAGATCATGTCAAATAATTAGTGCATAATTAATATTCACAACCCACCAATTCACATTTTTGACATCACATCCAGGGGTGTGTGGAACCACAGCTCTTCAACATATAGTTTATCGTTAATATGTGGACTTGCATAGATCATGCTCTTGTTCTAAATAAGCAAGCTAACATGCAATACAATCTATATCCTTCATTCTATATATATACAAATTTCATTCTACCTCTTGTAGTTTGCCAAGAGAATGAAAGCACTATTTTTGAAGAGTGTGCATGTCCTTACGTGAACCATCGTGCATCGTACTATGGTAGTTCAGTAAAATTGTGCTGTGCAATTGAACTGAGTTTCAAATATCTTTCCCTCCCTCCATGCTTCTCTCTCTCTTTCACTGATCTGTGCATCTTCACCAGGTTTTGTGCTGGTAATCTCTTAATATGTCTGGTATCAGTTACTTGTGACCTCGGGCAAGCAGTAAGAAATGTGATCACGTTCAGCTTTGGTTTGTGAAATGCCTCTCACTCTTCAGTTGATGCTGGCTCAGTGTGAACCTGTGAAATTACATTTTATAAGGTCTGACTTACCTGAAAAAAAAAACACGTTTACCTTTGAATATGTCCACAGATTTAACTTCTAAGTAAAGTATAAAATTATATTCCTCCTTACACACACATCTCCAAAAACTTCCATCATTTATCATAGCTTTCTCCTCTCCATATCATCCTGCAGCAGTGTGTGTGTGTGTGTCAGCATCCCCTTGATGATAGAACTAGATCTTTTTAAACTAGGCGAGTGCGTCACACACACTCAGGGACAGGTTGTCCCACGGCCTGCCCCAGATTAGATCTGCTCATAGCGCTAAAGTTAGCGATGTAATTAGCACATAGGCTAATTAGCCCAGAGACATGCAGAGCACAGACACACACACCCTGCCTAATTCAATGTTTGCACAACACAATGACCACCACACACACACTTGACTCTCTGACGATGGGGGCAGCAGGAGCCAGTGATTCACCACCTCCTTGTGTTCTTGACAGCAAAGCTAATATGTAAGCTAATATTCTAATAACAGCACAAATTATTACATGATTTGAAAATGATATTTCGAATTCAAATAATGTCTACCACTACTTATTTATAATTACTATGACAACACCATAGTTAGTAGGTCAGTGACATGGCATTAATTTGTTTTTCTGGGACATAACAGCAGAAATGTCAGAGTGACACCACCTCTCGCAAAATCAATATTTTTTCAAAAATGTTATTATATTTGATTTTATTGTTTGTTTCGTCTAAAAAATATTGTCTTATTGTCTTATATATATACAGTATACGTGTGTTATATATATATTAAATTATACATTTATATTTTAATGCATAATTTTGACATTAAAATATTATTTTTACAATATCAGAGTCACTTACCACTCATCAATGTCAGTGGACAACACAATAAAATATGCTGTATTAAATATTTATTTTATATTTGAATAAATACATAAATCATATTCAATGTGTACGAAGAAGTATTCTATTATTCTTACTTAATACTGATGTTATACCTAGGAAGTCAAGTCAAGTTATTTATATCGTAACTAAACGTTTATACAATACAATTGTGTCAATAATGTTTCCAGTCAGTTCTCATTGTTCAGGATGTCATCGTCCAAGCTCAGTTCCTTTAAAGTGTATCTGTGCAATCAAGTCGACAATTTGCCAGAATTTAAGTTCCCACCTAAGCAAGCCAAAGGTGACAGTGGCAAAGAACACAAACTCCATTGATACAGAATGAGAAAAAAAAAACCTTAGAGAATCCAGGCTCAAATCGGGGGGCGCCGTTCGCCCCGGCCATGACACCATTAGGTGGTGGTTTATTCCGGCGCATCAATGGCCAGAGTTTTTAGATTGCGGGGGACGTTTAAGGGACTATAATGCGATAAGAGATTGTCATGTACTGAGACAGCATCATTCTAAACAACCTTTATAAAGTAATAATAAGATTTTTAAAAATGTAGACAATGGTTTAAAACACGACCCATTGCAGAGTTACAGAACTTGGGCTAATTATGTCTGCTTCCTGTTCTAGTTAAGACTCTAGCTGCTGTATTTTGGACCACTGGATTTGTTATTAGGCCCATAGAGGCAACAACCCAATAAGCATTACAAATATCTAACTTTGAAGTCATGATGCATTAAATTAAGCGTTTTCATTTGACATTTATAGCATAGTCCGAATTTTAGATATATTTTTAAGAATGGAACAAATTTGGTTTTTACAAATGCTGAACCATGTTTGTAAAAGGAAGATGCTATCAAATAGCACACAAGTTCCTAACTGATAGACAAGAATTGACAGAGCACCATCAAAGTGTAGACAGTGTTCTAAGTTGTTGCATGCAGAGGTTTTATGTCGATAATTAATACCGCTGTTTTATCAGATTTACAGTAGTAATTTTTCTATTCCATGCAGTTTTTATCCACTATGTGCTTCTGTTAGGTTTTGCAAATGGTAGGTTCTTCCTCATCCGTGAAGAAATTAGAGCTGACTACAGCAGCATAACAGTTAAAGCTACCACAGTGTTTCCTGGATAATCTCCCAATAGCATGTAAAGCGTGAAAAGCAACGGTCCTAGTACTGAGCCTTGTGGTACTCCATACTGTACTTGTGATAAATATGATATCTCGTCATTTACTGCTACGAATTTATGATGGTCAGATAAGTAAGATTTGAACTATGCTAATGGACTTCCATTAATGCCAACAAAGTTTTTTAGTCTATTCAAAAGAATGTTGTGGTTGATACGCAGTGCTAAGATCCAGTAGCACTAACAGAGAGATACAACCACGATCGGATGATAAGAGCAGGTCATTTGTAACTCTGATGAGAGCAGTCTCCATCCACATTCGTAGATCGTGATATCTAGGTGTAGGAGTCTCTATGTGCTGAGAATTAACTGACTTTCCCCAAAAAAACTTGTCCAATTGTCTATGAAATGTTATTCTGCGGACACCACTTAGACATCCAGCCATTGAGTGACAACTGTCTGCTATGTATCTCATCACCACGGTAAGCAGGAGGGGACCAGAGCATATTACAGTGTCTGACATCGTACTTGCAAGTTCACACACATCTTTAATGTTATCTCCGACTGGCGAAGTGAATAATAATCTTACTGAATTTATGTTTTGCATTAGCCAGCACTTTTAAATTTGCCAAGATATCAGGTGCTCTGGCTCCCAAAAGACTGGACTATGGTGGCAGGTGTCTCTATTTTCACGTTCCGTACAGTAGAATCGCCAATAACTAGAGCATTTTGATCAGGTTTCTCAGTGGGTGTGTCACTGAGTGGGGAGAACCTGTTTATTATTTTGATCAGAGCAGAAGAGTGGTGTTTTGTCCCGCGACTATGCCGCCTCACAGTCACCCAGTAGCCGCCTGTCTTCTGTGCTCGCTATCAGAACCGAACAATGTACAGGACTGGCTAAGCTAGTCACATCCAAAGCCGTATCTAAGGCCCTCACATTCTTACTATCCTCAATCAAAGTTTGTATATGTGTCTCTAGTTCGGAAATCATCTCTGTCAGTCTAACTATTTCCCTGCATATATCACATGTGAATCCCTCGCCGCTGATAGAGAAAGCTACACTAAGCATGTGGCAAGCAGTGCAAGTGACAATAACAGGAGAAGCCATTACTCACCATGATTGTTGAATGATACTTACAGAACTACAATTAAATGTCAATTAAATTTAATTTCTCACATGACAGCAACATACAAAGAGTACAATTTCGGGCATGCATTGAAACTAGACTTTTAAAAGATTCATAATTTTCTTGGTCATTTTTATCAGTATCATTGCTTCTCTCTCTCTCTCTCACTCTCTCTCTCGCTCTCTCTCTCTCTCTACCAATTAGATTATATGGTTGGACCTAATTTTTGTATACAATTTTATTAAACAGATCTCAGTACTTATTGACAAAAATCCAGTACCACATATATGGGCAATCTGCTGTCCTGCTCTGTAGATACTGAAAAACCAGTATCGATCCAGCACCCTGTCCTCTACTGACCTCTCCATCTTCCTGTCTCTCATACCTGTCATGCTCTCATTTTCAAACATACTGCATATTAGATGTTTGAATCTGACTGACACTTGAGTTCAAGTATCTCTCTCTCTCTTTCTACGGGAATTAAAACGTCTGTTCCCACATTCTCTCTTAATGGTGTCACTCAGCCGAAACATATCCAACAGATGAAGGGAAGAGGAGAACGAACGAATCTCAAAACACTAGACCCGGGAAATGTGCGTGATGGTAATCAAGACCACAGCCAAAGAATGTAGAGTGAAAAAAATCAAACAATTACAACTCTGTTGGTCAGTAACTGACTCAGGTGCAATCAGCCCTCATTCACACATTAAATAGAGCTCTTTGTGGGTTCACACACACACAGTATCGTGCAGTATCTCTCAGCATCTGAGTATCAAGTGAATGAATGCACCTCACACATTCTCTCTGAATCACTGTATGTTACATATGAAAGAACACAATGGGAACACATTGAGGAATCGGGTAACACAGTGCTCCCTAATATGGAAAAAACACACACTCATTTGACCCACCAGAAGCATGCACACTTGATTTAAAACTCTGACCAAGCACCTTAATCCCCAGGGGGCACGGTGGGCGCTCTTCATCGTCCCATTTCACTTCACTGTGACCTGGTTCCAAGAACACTAAAGCCTGGAGTACACTACAAGATTTTTGCCCCGATTTTCAGACCGGAGAAGTTATCGATAGTTGTCGAAAGTCAGAGCCAGTCTGCAGATTTGAGTTGACAGATTCCATAGAATATCGTGTAGTGTACGACGGTCACCGGCTCCGATATTTTAGCTTCAGTCTATGATTCCATCCAGTCGGACGATTCACATAACTGGTTTTGAATTGATGCTGCAGTAACAGATGGAGCTCCATAAATCACAGGAACAAAGACGAGTGGGTGGCCCATAAAGAGAGCAGCGATGTGGGGATGTGCAGATAGACGAGTCCCTGGTCTGGTCTTTAGGATCACCCAGGAGGGCACAGGCCTCTAGAAGAACTGTAGATGACTGCAGAGGACTTTGTCTGTGTCCTCTTGGTTGAGGCTATATGGCGTGATAATGACTGCTTCAGACATCATTTGTATGTGTGCTACAGTGTACACAGTACGCATATGTGTGTTTGTGTAAATGTGTATGCAAGTGTGATAGTATAAATCTGTGAGTAGGCTGTGTTTCGGTCACGGGGTTATATGGTTATGGTTTGAATATTTCCAACCAATCATCTGCAGACGATAACCAAATGAAACTGTTTGACTTTGCATTGAACACTGGAGGCAGGTTTTGTCCTGCTTTCAAAAGGTTTGTATAATTTTGCACTGTAAATGCATTCAAATGTACTGTATATTGTTGCAGTATCGCATTACTCATAAAAATAGGAAATATTACACTACTTTTTTATGGAAAGTACAATATCCTAACTCAAAACGATGAGTTACATTTTGTTGGTCGCTTTAATTTAGATTTCTGTGTTGTGTTCGGTAGCCCCACACACAATTACATTTCATTGGACCAAATTCCTGCATCTTTTAACTATATATAAATACCATGTGTTTTAATTTATTCTGATTGTGTGACATCACAGACAAATGAAATGTGTTACCGAAAACTTCTTATATCACACCTGGTTAAGAGTTTACTGTGTTATGTTTTAGTGCTTTGCTTGCAGATGTTTTTGAAATGCAAAATGTTTTTTTTTAACTCGGCATTCTACTCAGCATAGTTTGCTTGCAATACAGTGTAGAATTTGATTATGTCAATGTAATACATATAAACAATTATGAAAAATATTTAAATAACAATGGTGTAAAAAACAAAATCAAAATACAGTATATACCATATTGGGAAATGTGTGACGAAATCCTGAGATGCAAAGCTCTATTTTCAGCAGCCATTAATCATAGTTTTTTCATAAATCTTGGATGAATAGAAGGTTCAAACGAACATAATTTCATCATTTGTTTGAAATAGATATGTTTTGTAACATTACAAATGTATTATTACTTTTATTCTACAAGCATGCACTGAATTGATCAATATAATTAATTTATTAAAAAATAATCTTATTTACCCCAAACTTTTGATCGGTAGTGTACATATTTGTTCAAAAAAAAGAAAAGAATAAAACAATAACAATAATGATAATAACAATTTTAGTTAATTTTCTCATTTTTTCCAAAAAGTAATCTGAAATTGACTATGCTGAGCTCAGTGTGTTGTCCAGTTATGTGTCTGATCTGATCATTGCTGGATTGTGGATTTAATGCTGCTCTCCATTAGACAGGGGGACTTTCCAACCTCAGCACAGCCAAGCCACTATTCTGTGTTTCCTTTATCTCTCTCATCACGGTTTGCTGTGGTGTAGAGTCCAGTCATCTCCAGTGTGACCCGACCATAGCATTCAGCAGAGACACATGCTCTCTTCAGGGTAAGTTTGTTCCTCCTTGAGCCCAGATTTAGAGTCAAAGTTTCAGGCTGGACTCACACAATGCCGGCTTTCACCATCTGACTTCACGCATGACCGCAACATCTCAATGACGCCTTCGGCAGGATAATCTACAACCTCACACCAACCCCCCCTCACACACACACACACACACACACACACCCGTCCGATGGAATGACATTCACACACATTCATGCAAACACAGCAGTGGCATTCAAATGAATTAATATAAAGAACTGCAGTGCTGCATATGGTGTCTGTAACTGTAGCTCACTGCTGCCCCCAATTGGCCTGTTTTGTGGTCTAAACTGAATCAACATTTGCAGAACTTCACATTAACCAAGTTCACACCCATTCTGCAAAATTCCACCAAATTCCCCCCAAAATCAGTGTGGAAAAAATGAAAGATTCTGCAGGTTCTTTGTGTATGGCTACATTAGGGTCGGTATGTATGTGGTGTATCCATGTCATAACAATACTTCACCCGGGGGCTGTTTCGACCGTGGTTTCATACTCATCTCGCTGATATAAATGTCTAGGCACTGTCTATACTTTATTTGTACATTCCCAAGGGAATTAACATGCAGTTACCATCAACAATACACTTATTTGTGTCCAAACAGACATGAAAGAGAGCAGGGCTGCAGTTCTTATATCAGAATAATGACAGCAACAGAGCTATTTCATTTTCATAAGGCTGTGTTTGATCAGATGCCAGGGAACAATGTGTCCGAGGATCCACGGAAATGTCATGCAACGCTTTATGGTTTAAAACTTTGAGTCTTTGAGCTTCTTTTTTTTTAACGAGAGTTGGCGATCTGAAGCAACATGAGTGACAGACATATTGACAAGGTTGAGATGCTCAAATGAACAGAGCAAACATTTAGAGAGAGTACACAACCAGTCAAAAGTTTAGAGTCAGTAAGGTTTTTTTTTATGTTTCTGAAGTCTTTCATGCTCACCAAGTCTGCATTTATTGGAGCAAAAATATAGTCAAAAGAGTAATGTAATAAAAATGGTAAAAAGAGTACACAGACTAAGTGTAATTTATTTTTGTGATATATATATATTAGGGTTGGGCCGATAGACGATGCCGATGGCTGATAGACCATCCCGTTTTTTGATGCACAGTCGCTTTTTAGTTTCACTATCACTTTCGAGATTCACGATCGCACATCTGTTTATACTATGGAGCGGCAGTACTTACAACACATTTTACTAGATTATATGTTTGTCAGTGGTACTGAGGATCTGCAAAGCATTCGCCATCATCCTCAGTCATCTCTTCTTACATCGTGTCTACACCGGACGAGACAGTTGTCGTGTCGCGCCGTGCCGCATCAGCTAAAGACTGTCTACACTGGACGCGACAAAGCGACTGTAGAAAATCATTTGAAATTTGTGTCAGCACGTCATTATAAAACACGGCAGCAGTTTACTGTCGGGGATTTGTCATGTCGCGCCGCGCCGCATCCAGTGTAGACAGCATCACTGATTATAATGAGTTCTATTGACTGATCTATATATAATACATCTCTATTATAGATTAGTGGTGCATAGTATTTTGTTGCGCCGCACAGCTCGCATGTTCCGTGTTAGACATGTGTTCAGGAGCATTTCATTTTTCATGAATTCAATCTGGTTTCCGACCGCATCACAGTAGAGACAGCGCTCATTAAGATAATAAATGATATTCGCTTAAATTCTGATTCTGTCAAAATATCAGTGCTGGTACTACTAGTTCTCAGTGCTGCGTTTGATACTGTCGATCTTAACATACTACTAGAGAGACTGGAAAACTTGGTTGGGCTTTCTGTCATGGTAATTAAATGGTTCAGGTCATAATTAGAAGGGAGAGGTTATTATGTGAGAAAAGGAGAGCATAAGTCTAAGTGGACGTACATGACATGCGGAGTCCCACAAGGCTCAATTCTTGCACCGCTCCTGTTTAGCCTGTATATGCTCCCACTAAGTCAAATATTGAGAAAGAACCAAATTGCCTATCACAGCTATGCAGATGACACCCAGATTTACCTAGCCTCATCTCCAAATGACTACAGCCCCCATTGACTCCCTCTGCCAATGCATTTATGAAATAATTGGAAAAATAAAATTTAACAGTTGGTGTGCTAGAACTTTCTTCAGTTAAACAAAGAAAAAACCAATTTCATTGCATTTGGAAACAAAGATGAATTTCTCAAGGTGAATGCATACCTTGACTGTAGGGGTCAAACTAAAAATCAAGTCAAGAATCTTGATGTGATTCTGGAGACAGACCTTAGTTTCAGTAGTCATGTCAAAGCAGTAACTAAATCAGCATACTATCATCTCAAACATTGCAAGAATTAGATGTTTTGTTTCCAGTCAAGACTTGGAGAAAATTGTTCATGCCTTTTATCACCAGCAGGTGGACTATTGTAATGGTCTCCTCACCGGCCTTCCCAGGAAGACTATTAGACAGCTGCAGCTCATCCAGGACGCTGCTGCCAGAATTCTGACTAGAACCAGAAATCTGAGCATATTACACCAGTCCTCAGGTCCTTACTCTGGCTTCCAGTTATATTTAGGATTGATTTTAAAAGTACTTTTACTCGTTTATGAATCACTCAATGGGCTAGGACCTAAATACATTGCAGATATGCTCACTGAATATAAACCTAACTGACCACTCAGATCATTAGGATCGAGTGTTAGAAATACCAAGGGTTCACACAAGACAAGGGGAATGTGCTTTTAGTTATTTTGCCGCCCGCAGTTGGAATCAGCTTCCTGAAGAGATCAGATGTGCTAAAACATTTGTCACATTTAAATCTAGACTCAAAACTAATCTGTTTAGCTGTGCATTTATTGAATGAGCACTGTGCGATGTCCGAACTGATTGCAATATATCATATGTATAATTGTCTTCTTAAATTCATTTTAAACCTCTTAAATCAAATTTTTTTTTTTCAAAGTTTTTAAATTCCTTGTTTATTGTTGTGATTATTGTTTTTATTTTATTTTATGTAAAGCACTTTGAATTACCATTGTGTATGAAATGTGCTATACAAATAAACTTGCCTTGCCTTGCCTTGCCTTAAGAATCATTAGTTGTTTTCCCTTATAAGGATTCACACCCCGCCGATGTCATCGTCCATCGCGATGCATCACTGTAGACATCATCCGATGCCAAATTTGTAAACATCGTCCAACCATAATATATATATGCAGATGTTCTGCAACTTGCATGCAGACTTGTCTTAATGTGAGTGATATGCATGGAAAAGAGTGGTTATTTCATCCATCTGTGTGTATGCAAAAGCTCCGACCTTAAACAGTCTGAAACCATTTTTGGTTGTGCAGCTTTAACGAATGACTTTCATGCTTTCATTTACTTCTGTAATCATTCCTCTCAACATTAAGGTCGGTCATGTGCGTTTGATAGTCTGATCTGACACAGCTGTGATCGGAGTTCATGGCCTTTAGCAAATGAAACAGTTCTGAGCTGATCAATTAAACCCATATGATAACGAGGAGCCATCTAGTGGTAACCTAATAATAACTCCAATGCAATGCTTGGTATCTCTAGAAGTTTGTTTATTTATTTGGTGATCTTTGCATGTTGTTGTGCGTCCATTTGCAGCCTTTGGACCAATTTTGATGTGCTTTTTGTTTAATACAGAAAAGTGGGGCGAGTGAAAAGGTCAGTTCTGAATTGAAAACATTTCATCGCAGGTCACGTCTTCAAAGAGCCCCTCTCATAAGGAATCAAATGTTCTGTGATCTGACAGTAAAGAGCTCATTGTGCTATGAAAACACTGCAACTTTCTCAAAATTTCCTTCTCAGGGAAAAAAACAACTTGTTCTGAAATTTCAAAACTTCTGACCTCAGACATACATTTATAAACAATACCTATTACTCACTGAGATAATAAAGGTGAAGCAGGACAGATGCAGTTATTCCTAAACAGCACAAGAAAAGGTCAAACAGCCTGTGCTGTTTCTGATTGTGTTTAGCACCTACAGCTCTGCAGATACTTTAAATAAAAGACATGTTAGTCATTTTAGACTGATTACAATAATTTGAGAGTCATATTTCAGCAATCATAGTTTTATGAATCATCACAGTATTTTGCAGAAGAAAATGTAAGATGAACCCTTAAAGAATTTCAGCAAGGAAAAAGAAGTGGCTAACACCCAGCATCTAGAAGTGCTCTGGTGAAGAGTGAAGCCTCTCTGCTTAACTGCGCTCAGGAAGTTCACACAGTTTGATGACCCTCCATGAGTAGAGTGAGGGGACAGCTGTCTGAAACCAACATACTAACAAAAACACCTGCAAGACCACACAAGTCCCAACACAAGACTCAAACCAAACAGAGGTCATAACTGCTGACAGATCTGATAGATCCGCTGCAGTCTGTCTGAGCCAGACAAATACATCAGTCACACTGACTGATAACATCTCTGCAGCGCTGAAGACTCTACAGAATTATAATTTCACATGCAAAGCAGAGAACTGAAGCATCCGTACTGGTTTATTCTACAGCGTTAATATCACGTAATGTGCAATTTCAGCATTTACATGAGCTTCAATAATCAACTTCAGTTTAGTAGTGTGCTTGAAAGAGTGCAATTAAAATACATCTACAATGGAATAAAGTACTAAACTGAGTTTAAATCTGACCTCAGTATCAAAAGAAAACAAAAACATTGTTTTTCCTAAAAAATTAAGCACATTGCACTCAATATCTCATCACTACAATACAACTGGACATTTTATTTTTTGATAAATTGTAACAATAATGCTCCTGAACTTAAGTTTTGTTCCGCAAATATGCATTAAAGTGATCGAAAGTGTTAGAAAAGACATCACAAAAAAATTGTATATTTTAAATAAATGCTGTTCTTTTGAATTTTCTATTTATCAAAAGATCCTGAGAAAATGTATCGGTTTCCATAAAAATACGAAGCAACTGTTTTCAACATTGATAATAATCAGAAATGTTTCTTGAGCAGCAAATTAGAATGATTTCTGAAGATCATGTGACACTGTATGTATGTGTGTGTGTGTGTGTGTACATACATATATATATATACGGTATATAATTTTGCTATAAAACCCCCGTTGTTAAAACCCCCTTAGCTGTTATAAAATCACTGTAAACCACGGCTTCACGGGGCTTATTGCTTTTATAAAACGGTTATTGCATATACGTAGTAAGGTTTCACAAAATAAAATGTAATAAAGTGTAATGATATTAATAAAACAGTATTCTTCCACCAAACAATGTAGCTCCTCAGAATCAGTTGTGGTTACAACAAAGTGGTTGCAGAGCGACACACAAATGTAAACAAAGGTGTATGTTTGTAGAGTGATTTACAACAGCTTCGAACTTGGCTCGGCCAATCAGAATCAAGCACCGGAACTATGCGTTTTATAATGTATTTTTGCATACATATGAAGTCAAATATGGTAATTGGGATACGTTTGAATATTTATTTTTTTTGGCATGCGTATTTACTAACATGAGCTGATCTGATCAGGCAGCCGATGGTCTGTAGGGGGCAGAATGTGTAATATTGTCCGTAGTGCTGCCCGGTGCTGGGATTCCAGATCAGAGAGCGGTTCTGCTCATACGTGAAAACGTACGCTGTAGGGCCCTAAAACAATGACACATAAAAAAATACAGTGTTTTCATCTCCATCTCCACTGATTTCCACTGAGGGTTGATCACCAGCAGAGATCTGTGATCTGCCACCTTCAGTCTTGAAGGTGCTTCAAGCAGTGTGATTGGCTAAGAGGCCTGTCACTCACCTCAGGAATGGCGATGCCTATGATAAGCCACGCCCATTTTCCCCATTGATAAGAAGTAGTTACAGAGCAACACAGCATGCTCCTCCTCATCTCCCGCTAGCAATGCTAGGAATTGCTTAAACAGCATAAATCAGACAAAAATTTGTATATATAACACATTTCTCACATCGCACGTGCCCCATAAGTCACAAACCCCTGCAAAAGACATGCTGGAAGGGAAGTGAAAGTGACGTGACATGTTGCCAAGTATGGTGACCCATACTCGGAATTAGTGCTCTGCATTTAACCCATCCTAAGTGCACACACACAGCAGTGAGTAGTGAACACAAACACACACCCGGAGCAGTGGGCAGCAATTTCTGCTGCGGCTCCCGGGGAGCAGTTGGGGTTCGGTGGCCTTGCTCAAGGGTACCTCAGTTGTGGTATTGAAGGTGGAAGGGAGCGCTGTACATTCACTCCCCCCACCTACAATCCCTGCCGGTACGAGACTCAAACCCTCAACCTTTGGGTTTCGAATCCGACTCTCTAACCATTAGGCCACAACTTTTCCCAATGAGGGACACATACCGCACAACCAACTCCTGAGGAGAGACAGAACGAGAGGATGAGCGCAATGACAGCACACACAGATGAGCTGGTGTCCAGCAGTGTGCGGACGGACCGCGGTCTCCTGAGGGCCGTTTGGGAAAGCGTCCAGCAGCTCCTGCGGAGGGGTCAGAGGCCGTATGAAGCATGTGACAAAGACGGTTTTGCTGTTGATGTCGATGACGGTAGTGAGACAGGGTCGATCGGGGAAACTCTGACTCACCTCCTTCTCAAACACTTCACTCGCGATCAACAAACGCTCACCTTCCTGAGAGTCAAACTGAGAGGAGACAGAGGTCAGAGGTCATGAGACAGTGATTTTACACAGCGATTTTGAAGTTTCCCTTACTGTATATTAAGAAACTGATCTGAAAGTTTGGGCTCAGTAAGATTCTTAACTGTTTTTGAAAGAAGTCTCTTCTGCTCATCAAAGATGCATTTATTTGGTCAAAATACAGATAGATTATTACAATCTAAAATAAGTGTTTTCTAACGTAATATACTGTAGAATGTAATTTATTGCTGTGATCAAAGCATCATTACTTCAGTGTCACACGATCCTTCAGAAATCAGTCTAATATGTTGATTTGCTGCTCAAGAAACATTTCTGATTATTATCAACATTTAAAATAGATGTGCTGCTTAATATTTCATGGAAACCAAGATATATATTTTTTTCAGGACTATTTGATAAAGTTTAAAAGAACAGCATGTATTTGAAATAGAATTATAGAATTGTTTGATACATTATATCTTTACTGTGACTTTTGATCAATTTCATTACTTTCTGACTCCAAACCTTTGAATGGAAGTGTATAAACAGTCAATTGGACATGAAGAGATTTTAAACCTGATCTAAACAAAACTCCACTAAACAGACAATACTTACAGGAATGTTTTGGGTTAAGCTAGTAATTAGGTAATGCGAGATAAGCTCTAGGATGCTCACAGATGCTGTCGATTACCACAGAAAACCATATCGACTCGTTTCTCCATTTGTGAAAGCAAACACAAATCATGTTTACAGTAATACACTCACATACAATTGAAGTCTATGGGGCAAGACATTCTGGCCAGACAATAGAAATGTGCATCTTGTGTATTTGTTAAAACACTTTTAGTAATTCTTCCACATCAAATGTGTTTTATTTAAGCTGTAAAGTTTTTATATTTTTATTTTGTGAGGTAGGACTACAGGTCTAGGTTACTGTCAGCAGATTGTCTCCATGTAAACAGTCCCTTGCATCTTTCTGGCATCCTGTGAAAATCTCCCAGTTTACTGGCTTTAGTAAGGGTTAGTAATCAATTTTATCACACTGGCATGATGCTAACGTAGGGCAGGATGATAATACAATATCAATATGTATCTCGAGATCATTTTTTTCAATAACGGCGATTTTTAAAGACATTTACCATGACGGAGTTAAAGCAGACAGGTCACGTCGTTATCACACCAGGAAGTTTTAAATGGCTCTGGCAATGGTTCATAAGCACATCAAAGGCACAGAATGCTTCTCACCTCCACCACATCATAGAGGACCTCATCGAAGATGTTGATGAAGACCTCATCTCTGACCGACTGCAGACTGGTGGAGCTGTAGTCTCCGTTCGGAGCACTGAGATAAAGGGGAAACTCACACCACGCAAATACTGCAACTCAGTGTGATCACAATAACATTTCTGATTAAGTTTGATATGATGAGTGTAGTATTAGTTTTTTTTTTACTTATTTGACCATTATATCAAAACCTAGCTGCCTACCTAGACAGCATTTCAAAGTACTAGGGATGCACCGAAATGAAAATTCTGGGCCGAAACCGAAACCGAAAATTCTGGTTGCACTTGGCCAAAAACCAAAACCAAAATTCTTTAATAATTATGTATAATTTTATGAAATAATATAAAACAATTTTGTACGACTTCTTAATTTAACTCAATAATTTAATTGGCACTGAATTTAAAAAAATACAAGCCAGTAAAAAATAACCACACTTTTATTGAAAGTAAAACAATAAAATTGGACAGTAAATATATTAAATATCAATATATTATTTTTTATTCACTTCTATAAACAACAATCAGATTTAAAACTGATTTTTTTAAATTATACATTAATGTACAAAGCTATAATTATCAGTTGTATCATGTGAAGCAAGCATAGCGTCAGAGGGTACGTCAGTTACCATCGTTGCCCAGTACATCTGACCTACACCATAAACAGCACAGCATCACTTAGTGCAAACAGGAACAATTGTACTACATCGAAATTTCCTGTCGGCACATTATTTGGTTTCGGTGACCATACCTGTGATCATAGGGCACTTCCTAACATAAGCTACTCACAAGTTAGACAGACATTATGCTGCACTTTTAAGACATACTAATGTTTTGGCCAAAATGTAATGCAACATCACATCACAGAATTCGTACGAGATCAATGAAAAAAAAAAGAAACCTAAATGATAAAAAACTGTAATTTCAACAGAATATACATACTATATGAATGTATATATTATATAATATATATAATATTATTTAGATATATATTATATCGAGATATATATAGATATAAATATATATAATGTGATTTATTCAATACTGGATAAGAAAATAAAAAAACATAAATTCTCACATTTCAAGATATTTTTTTTAAAATATTCATGCTTCATTCAACAATGCAGACCAATAAAAAAATTAACATTATTATTCGTCAAAACAATATTGATTGTAATATATATTGAATTAATTTCTCAGTATTTATAACTCCATTAGTTATCTTTTTTTTTATGTTAAAAATATTTTATGCATCATTCAATCCTGGAGCATAATACTAAAAAAAAAATATCGCCCATTTTTACCGAGGTACTTTTTTTTTTGCTTGTAAGAGTATTACTTATGAGGTTCTGTTTTATTTAGGAGGCAGGAGACAGCGATACAGTTCACTCGGTTTAGGAAGAGAGTTGTAGTGACATGTAGAGTTTATGATGTTATTCTGGCTTCTCACGTAAGTGCTGTAGGTTTTAGTCTGACCTGAATGGCAGAACAATCTCCTCGTTCCAGCAGGGGTTTGGACCCTCAGCGGTTATAAGATTGCTGAAAAGACACCTCCAAAACGGCCTGATCAGAGGCTACAGTACACATAAATGTATACATATAGTTACAGTCAAGTATTATTACAGGTAAAGGTACAGGTATGGTGCAGTGATGCAGTCGAGCTGTTACCTGTCCGAAGGGCCACTTGCTGCCCTGTTGAGGTGTTTGGGACGACACAGGAGCTGTAAACGGCTCTGTGAATGATTGCCCAGACTTAGCTGACACAGGGGGTTTGCTGAAAATACAACAAACGATACATGAGAAAAAGTGATGGTTTAGTGTCTTCTTCTGGAAGTGTACAGGTACCTGGCGTACGGTCTGCGGACGGGGATGTTGTATCCTCTGATGATGTTGAGCAGGAGTTTGATGTCTCCATCTGAGAGGTTCTGAGCCGTCACCTTCTTCCTCTCCTTCCTGCGAGGCTTCAGGGGCCGTTTGGGCTTGGCCAGTTTGAACAGGTTCCAGCCTAACAGCCTGAAAGAGTGTCAGATGAGAGTCAGAGGAGATATCCCATAACACACTGCGGTATCAGTGAACAATAGACATAGAGACAGGACGTTCTCAGCCTCACATACAGTGCATTGGTTTAAAGTCTCTATTTCTATCCTGAACACAAACAAACACGCATCTACGAACAGATGTTCCTGATGGACAGTCAGTCTGTACATTAGTGATGGAGATGCATCGGTGACTCTTTCTGTAGGTGGCATCATTATACCAGTAGGTGGCGACTCTTTATGAGTGAGTCAACTGAATCATTCACTCAACCAATTCATTCAAAAAAACTGATTCATTCTGGAACGAAATAAGTGACTGGGTCTCATTCACTAACTCTGCATATGCACGAATATGTGTGTGCCATTTTCACGCACAAATCATGATTTATAAACTTTTGTACTGAAAGTGAAAAAGGCTATAAAGGAAAGGTTGTGGAAAGGAGAATATGGGTGTTTTATGCTAATTACTAGTTTGGGGTGACATTTTTCATCATAAGTGTTCCTGTGTGTGTAAATATGAACAATCGACATAATTATTGTTGAATGAGAGCCACTATCTTTATGAGTGAGTCATTGAATCATGCACACAACTTATTTGTTTGAGAAAATATTCATTCAGGAACATGCAAGCAATACACTCAGGATCATGTTGTTGTTCTGAATATCATTAGCTAAACCAGAGGATATTATCTTTCAGTTCCTTACACAACTTTAATGATTTTATATTGTTTTAGAATATTTTTGTTCTTTATGGGGTTTGACAGACCCTGGTCAATGTATTATTTCATTGTATGGAAAAGAGCAGCATGAACATTCAGCTAAACTTCTCCTTTAGTGTTCCACTTTACACTGACTAACTCTACAGAGAGTGGCACCTCATGAGCACAAAAATCTGAGGGGAGGAACACAAGAAAATAAAGGAATACAGAAGACTGAAAATAAAACAGAAAAATCCTCAGGACATACCCAGCACCTGGACCACTGAATATACAAACATACAGGATAAAAAAGAGAAATAAAAAGACAGGAATCGTCAAATAAAGATCACTTTATACTGATTTAAGATTAGATAAAACCTCTCGTTCTCTGCAGTCTGTGCTCAAACCAAGTCATTAAACCAAAGACTGTCAATAGCATACACTGTCATCGAACATGCTAATCTTCCATATAATCATCATTAAACATAAGGAACTGCAGCGCTTGAGCTGGATTTAGCTTCAAACTAAAAGTCAGCATTTGTTACTGGCACAGCCGGGTGAGCACATGAGTACCAGACTGAATATGACATCTAGACGTGGGCGGACTGTTAAAGATGAGCTGCCTTAAGAAAGCCTCTATTTAAAGTCTGCAGAAGTGAATTAGATCAACAACAGAGATGGTTACCCGATGCTGGGAACCTCGTCCTCTGAAACCACATGGAAACCACAGAATGAAATGATGCTTTGCTGTGTGGAAACGATTACTGATGGATTACCACACCTGAGAGACAAACAGAGAATTTGATTTTAAGGGCCCTTTGCTGCAATCCATACATACCACATTTATCCTATATACAACTCACATAAATGTCCACTGTCTTATATATCATTAAAATATAAAGAAGACAAAACCGATAAAGATATTTGGGGTAAGTAAGATTTTTGTTTAGAAGAAATATTTTTAATCCGCAAGGATGCGTTAAAGGGTTACTCCACCCCAAAATGAAAATGTTGTCATTAATCACTTACCCCCATGTCGTTCCAAAACCGTAAAAGCTTTGTTCGTCTTCGGAACACGATTTAAGATTTGGTTGAAAACCAGGAGGTTGTGACTGTCCCATTGACTGCCTAGTAAATAACACTGTCAAGGCCCAGAAAAGTATGAAAGACATCGTCTGAATAGTCCATCTGCAATCAGTGGTCCAATCTGAATTTTATGACGCAACGAGAATATTTTTTGTACGCAAAGAAAACAAAAACAATGACTTTATTCAACTATTCTTCTCCTCCGCATCACCGTAGCGCCATTTTAGAGAATATCCAATGAAAGTAAACTGCGTATGCTTTTCTGTGTCAGCCGCGACACAAGGACACGTTTGCCGTAGTTATGTACCGCTTGATTTTATGTAGCTTGCGCTCACTGTTGTACACGGGAGGCAGTCATGGGAATCTCGTGAAAAACAACTTTTTAACAGAGCAAAGGACACAAATTTGCCTTACTTTAGCAAAGGAAAACCAGTCTCCTCTTGGCTTATATCGAAATCCTCCGACATTCTTCTTTACAAATCATGTACTTCTAATTAGTGATCTCTCCCCTGCGCTTCCGCGTGTGTCACTTCTGACCGGCGCATTGCACAAAGCCGACCTCATACGTCATCCTCCCGGAGCTGCTTTCGTGTAGGACTGTTGGTGCAAGCTACGTTAAAGTGATTATTACGTTTTGAATATGGATATTTTTCTTACAAAAAAAAACGCATGGATTCACTACAGAAGACCTTTGTTCACCCCCCGGAGCCGTGTGAAGCACGTTTTAGGATGGGCTCCATACTTGTTTTGGACTGATGCATGCACACCCTCTATGCCATGACACTTGCAAGATCCAGACCAAATTTGTATTCACTCCGACTGGATTAGTCTGAAAGAAGAAAATCATAATACTAACATCCTAGATGACTTGGCTTAGGTGAGTATTTAGGGGCTAATTTTTATTTTTGGGTGAACTAACCCTTTAATAAACACATGAACTATTTACAGGTGCATACTACCTAAAAAGATGCACTGCACTGCAGCTGCTGGAAAACTGACTTTGTGCTGTGAAAATGTCTTGCACAGACATCTGCTTGACACTAGATGGTGTTACAATGAATTACAAAAATTTCCTTTTTTTTCAGTCTTGCAGTGCAATTTTTGACTCCAGCCTGGACAGTGTTATTTTTTATTTTGAAGTCCTTGGCGATTCATCCAGTCTGAACAATCTTAGGACACCCACCACTTGTTCTGCTCATTGTTTCCCAGAAGTTCAGTATGTCTGTTATGACACTGATGGACACAGGCAGTTTTCACAGAGGTTAAGTGATCTAACCTGGAACACTTTTTCGGAAATCTGCCGCTCCATGAATGGGATGCATTTAAATTTACGGAACTCCGGCACCTCCTGACTCTGCAGCCTCAGGAGACGGAAGCAATGGGAACGCTGCAGCTCCTCATCGGTCAGGAAATTAAGCTCCTCCTGAAGCTGCTCCAGGCGGAAATATTCAGGCACTGCCAGGTCTCCACCACTCACCACCTACAGAGACAAAGAGAGAGACACCAAGACAAAAGACAGCGCTCTTGAATACTAGACTCTTATTGGAATTCTGTCCTGTGGTGTTGAAGTCAGTTTTTTAACTAAACGTTGGACAGAATCCTCACGCTCATTGGCAGATGGCTTTCTAGATACACTAGAGGCGCAGATTAGTTTGGTGATGCAAATACTTAAAATTAAACAATGGAAAACAATTATAGAGGTACATTATCCCTTACTTAATGTAATTTGTCTTGTGAAGTACTGTATAGAGAATTCTGGGAAAAGTACCGAGAGTAGTTGCACGATGGAAGCATTGTTGGTGTCGTTAGGGTCGAGGCGAGACTCAGCCGCCCACTTCCCCAATTTCTTCATGTCGTTCAGCCCAGATGCTCCAATACATGCTATAGCGTCCATCTGCCTGAGACCACTGAAGAGAGAGAAAACAGCACATCTTATCCAGCACAACTCTGAAAATAATGCGCTAATGCGGGGCTGAATCTCGATTTGGCTCTCTGACCTGTACATACCCCCTCCAGGCTGACTAGACGGGGGAGCGAGGGGGACGTCATGTTCCCCTACAGCCCATGACACACAGCAGGAGAGCTTCCCTGACGTCAACAGGGTCTGCGTGTTAGTGCCATCGGCCTCGAAAGAGAACGGAACACCTACCACAAACAAGATATGAAACAAACCGAAGGCTGCATCCTTTCACTTCATGACTCATGACTGTGACGCACAAAACAATCTATTTAGGAAGGTTTATAGAGGAGTTTACCATTACCGACCCCCTCATGGTTGAACGTGACTCTCTGGTTGCTGCTAAACTCCACCTGCTCAAATGGTGCACTGCCGGTCAGGACAGAAGATTCTGGAACCGGCACACACACCTCAGTCAGCTGGGAGGAGGACGAGCCGACACTTTCAAACACCTGCGAGATAACAACCAGAAGCTCAAAGACACATACAGACAAACGGCAATGCAGCTGTGCATATGCACACACAACCCAGCCGTACCTGTAGTTTGATGCTTTCTGGCCAGTTCACTATCTTGAGGTTGAAGATCTGACCAAAGTGAACTCTGAAATCCATGTTGAGGATTCGACTGTCTGTTCTGGAAACTTCTTTATGGTTGTACAGGACCTTAATGAAGAGGGCACGTTTGGCCACATCCTCTCTACGAGCAAACTCTGCACTAGAAAAGACAAACAAAACCACCATTTTTACATTTTCTGGAGAAAATTTGAGTGTTTATTTGGGCAAAAGTCAGGGTGATTCCAGAGAGTTGCTATGTGGTTTCCAGAGCCCAAGTTTCTAAAGGCCCACCAAATCTACATCTGAGAACTAGCAGCAAATAAAGTCAACTGTGGTGTCGCCTCATGTTGCCTGCATAATGTCCAAAAAGTTGTGCTTGAACACTCCGCAAAAGACTACAGCCAATGGCCAACTAGCGTGAGAGGAAATAACTCTCCATAACAGCAGGTGGCAGTAGTCTATTTTCATCATTCAAAAAGGCCAACCAGAAATAAGACTGTGAATATACAAACCTCAAACCAATGGATTCATAATGCAACTTCTTCTCAATATGTCTTCTTGTGTGCACTGTTGACTTCACCGCTTATTTGCTTTCTTCACTTTTTTTTTCTTCTCGTACACTGATTCACTAAACTGAACAGCTAATCAGAGCGATCTCTCTCATCGACGCCTCCAAAGCAATTCAATTGCTGAAGGCTGGAATAAACTACACGACTTCTGCCTCCATTTGCAGTATGGATGCATTAATAACGCTAGTTAATAATAACAGTGTTGCTTAAATTAGCAAACACAGTTAAGTACTAAACTTTTTAAAAACAGTGACTACCTAAGTCGGAGGTAGTTTCCTGTGGTGTGTGTGTGTGTGTGTGAGTGTGTGTGTGTGTGTGTGGTGTATGTATGTGTTGTTTATGGAGTTGTGTGGTGTGTGTGGTGTGGTGTGTGGTGTGTGTGTGTTGTGTGTTGTGTGTGTGTGTGTGTGTGTGTGTGATTCACCGTGGGCACTGCTCAGTGGGGGTGACGGGCCCGGAGACGGTAAGTTCTGGAATCAGAACCGGTTCTCTAGGTTTCCTGCGGATCCTGGCAGCCTTCACCCGCACTTGCTCTTCCAGGTCACCCATGTCTGGTTTCTCTGGAGGTTCTGGCTTCTCTGGCTCCTCACCCAGCTCTTCCTCACTTTCCTCATCCTCCTCTTCCTCCTCCTGCTGTCTTTTCTTTTTCTGCTTTTTCTTCAAAGTCACCTTTATTTATATAGCGCTAACAATACAGATTGTGTCAAAGCAAAAATAGGAAAATAGTGTGTCAATAATACAAAATGACAATAGTAAACACAAATTTTTCAGTTAAAGAAGTTCATCATTGAATTCAGTGATGTCAAAATCCAGCTCATTTCATATCTTTCATTATTCATGATATCTCCGAAATGAGTGTCCCCACTAAGCAGCCAGGCGACAGCGGCAAGAACCAAACTCCATCGTGACATAATGGAGAAATCCTTGGGAGAAACCAGGCCAGTCGGGGGGGCCAGTTCACCTCCATCTGACCAGAACAAACCAGCAGTACGGAACATCAATTTAGACTAAATAAAACAAGCCTGATGAACACTATTAACAGCAAATTATTATATGATGCAATCAAACTTATAGCAAAATTTGGTAGATCTGTATGTTGTTTCATTGTCATGGTTGGCATCTCTGATTCCTCTGAGGGCTGCATCATCCTCGTCTCATGTGTGTTCTGGATCCACTGTGAAGCTTGTGTAATCGCTATGCAAAAGACAGAGAAACAATACAACCTAATTGCTATCTGCTGTTCAACCAAGCAAAATTGATTTGTTAGACCCCAAACTAAAGAATATAATGTGCATTTGTTAGATAGAACTGGCAGTAACAGATTATAATCATGGTTGAATGCTTGGCCAAAGCGTGTGTCTTTAATCTAGATTAACACAGAGAGTTGTGTCTGAACCCCCAAAACTTTATCAGGAAGCTATTCCGGTTTTGGGAGCCAAATGCGTAAAAAGCTCTACTACTCCTTTCGATGACTTTGCTATCCTAGTACTAAACCAAAGTCCAGAATTTTGCAGACCTTAGGGATGCGTGGATGGATTGTAGGTGGTAGGAAGACTATTTGTTACCAGGAGCTACCATTCAGGGCCTTATGGCAAGTAATAATATTTTTAACGATCCGGAACGTATCGGTACCAGTGTGATAGACTGGAAAATTGGGTTAATATGATCATATTTTCTTGACCTGTTAAGGATTCTAGCCGCTGCATTTTGGACTATCTTTAGCTTGTTTATTGAAGATGCAGGACGACCAGCTAGCAGTGCATTACAGTAGTTCAGTCTAGAGGTCATGAATGCATGATCTAGCTTTTCTGCATCGGAAACAGGTATGTTTCGTAACTTGGCAGTGTTTCTAAGATGGAAGAATGCCGTTTTTGTAACATGGGAAATATGATTTTCAAAAGACAAGTTGCTATCTGATATAACACCCAGATTTTTTGACTGTAGAGGAAGTAACTGTGCATCCGTCTAGTTGCAAATTGTATCCACGAGATTCTGTGTACTGTCTTTTGGTCCATTAAGTAATATCTCTGTCTTATCCTTTCCAATTTAATAGGAATAAATTCTTGGTCTCCATCTTTTACAGTTTTAACCACGCCTCATCGCATACCTTGGAAACAACCCGTTATTGTTCTAATTATATTCCAAGGCAACATGTATATCTAAAATAGCCAGAGGCCTAGGACAATCCTTGGGGCCTCCATATCTTTACTGGTATATTGAAGATAGACCCACCATTTAGAATGAACCCTGTGGTAAGCGTCGGCACAGGTAGAGCTAAAACCATCTTAAATCCCTTCCCTGTGATCCTGTATAGTCTTTGTAATCGATCTATTAGTATTCAATGATCTATCGTACGAATGCGCACTAAGAGCAGTAAACTACAATGGAGACCAAGCCTTGGTTCTGCCGCAAGAAGTATGTCATTGGTAAATTTTTAACCATGCAGTTGCTGGTGCTATGGTGGGCCTGAAAGCTGACGGAAATCTCATTCATAGATATCATTTTTTTGCGGAAAGGATCGACAATTGAGCAAACAACTTTTTCTAAAAATTTATACATAAACGGAAGATTTGAAATGGGTTTGTAATTAGCCAGTTCACTAGGATCTAGTTGTGGTTTTCTTAATAAGAGGCTTAATAACCGCCATCTTGAATGGTTTTGGGACGTGACCTAAAGATAACAACGAGTTAATAAAATTGAGAATCGGTACTTTTGCTACAGGTAACTCTTTCAGTAATTTAGTGGGTACTGGATCTAACAGGCATGTTGTTGGTTTAGATGCAGTGATAAGTTTATTTAGCTCTTCCTGTCCTATAGCTGTAAAGCACTGCAGTTTATCTTTTGGTGCGATGAATGAAGCTAAAGTATTATACGCTGTAGAATCTACATTTGTTATTGTATTTCTGATGTTATCTATTTTATCATTGAAACAATTCATAAAGTCATTACTATTAAACTGTTAGGGAATATTTAGATCGGGTGGCGTCTGGTTATTTTTTAATCTAGCCACTGTGCTAAATAAAATCTTGGATTGTTTTGGTTATTTTATAGTTTGTGGATATGCTCGGCCCTGGCAACTTTTAGAGCCTGTCTATAGATGGACATACTGTTTTTCCACGCAATTCTAAAAACTTCCAAGTTAGTTTTTTCCATTCCCTTTGTCTCTCAGACTAATACTACGATTTTTTTTTCTTGAGAGAATGGGTATTATTGTTGTACCATGGCGCAGTATGTTTTTCTCTAACCTTTTTCAATTTGATGGGGGCAACGGCCTCTAATGTATTAGAGAAGATAGTGCCCATGTTGCTATTTATTTCGTCTAGTTCATGTGTACTTATTGGTACAGAGAGCAGTTGAGATAAATCAGGCAGTTTGTTTGTGAATCTTTCTTTGGTGGTTGGAACAATAGTTCTGCCCTGATGATAACGCGGAGCCATATAGTTAATATTAGTAATACGCAGCATGCACGATACAAGGAAATGGTCAGTAACATCATCGCTTTGAGGTACGATATCTATATCAGTAAGATCAATTCCATGCGATATAATTAAATCTAGCGTATGATTAAAACGATGAGTGGGCCCCGTGACTTTTTGCTTGACTCCAAAAGAGTTTATTATGTCATTAAACGCAAGTCCTAATGTATCATTTGTATTATCAATGTGAATATTAAAATTTCCGGCAATTAGCGCTTTATCAACAGTAACAAATATGTCTGAGAGGAATTCTGCAAATTCTTTTAGGAAATCTGTAAACGGCCCTGGTGGTCTATACACATAGCCAGAGCAAGAGAGATAGGAAGGGGGGGGGGGGGGGGACCGATCGTTTCATTTTGCTACTGACAGTGTAACATTAAGCAGTATATTTCGAATGATTAAACCTGTATCCTGTCTTCTGAGTAACATTGAGAATATTACTATATATTGTTGCAACACCGCCGCTATGGCCAGTCTGACGGGGCTCATGCTTATAATAGTAGTTTGGTGGAGTAGACTCATTTAGATCAATATAATCATTTGTTTTTAGCCAGGTTTCAGTCAAGCAGAGTTCATCAAAACGATTATCTGTGATCATTTCATTTACAATAACTGCTTTGGGTGCGAGTGATCTAATGTTTAGGAGCCCAAACTTTAAAAATTGTTTTTGTTCATTTATTTTACATTTTTTTTGGTTTAATCACGATCAGATTTTTTCCAGATCCTGCATTAAATTTATATTTTGACCTCACTATTCGGGAACAGACACAGTCTTTATAGATTGTACAGTGCAAGTACTTATATCATTTAAGCGGGTATAACAAAAGACATCAGGGCAGTTATTTGAGATGTGACTTACTAGTCATATGGAGCGCAGTGTCCTGGAGATGTTGTCCGACAGGAGTTCCTCTCCGACTCTGCTGGGGTGCAGGCCATCAGCGCGAAAAAGCCTAGGACGCTCCCAGAAAAGATTCCAGTTATTAACAAAAAGCAGTTTCTGTTCTTTAGAAACTGAGCTTTCTGAAGAAAATCAGAAATCAGAAACATATTGTGAACATCTCAATCTAGTTTCAAAGAGGATTAGGAATGCATAAACAGTAGTTTTTAAGACATAAGTGAATATTAATACTGACCAAGATTTGAAACAACAAAGAGACAAAATCATTGATTTTAAATTAATGACTTGAGGGGACATACTGCTGGTGATGCATTTTGTTTTTGCACTTTATGCAAATGTGAGAAACTACCAATGAGAGGGCAAACAATAGCATGCCATGTGTAGCAGGGCTCTACACTTACATTTCTTAAACTTATTAAATATGTCATCTTTTATGTCAAATTCATTAATTATATTAATACACTTTTTCAACATGTTTTAATTAAAACTAGGGCTGTCAATAGATTAAAATGTTTTATCTGATTAATCTCATCCTTTTTCTGTGATTTAATCGCGATTAATCGCTCACTTCATGAAATTAAGCATAGACCATTTATCTCATTTATCTCAAATGTTTATTTTGTCATCATTGTATAATCCATCAAAGTACACCAAAAGATTGAGGTGATTCGCAAAAAATCTATATTTTTCTCACTCTTTTTCAAGATCAAAGTTAGAGGTCGTCCAAAAAAGGACACTTAGAAACTACAAAAGGACCCAAAGAACCAAATGATCTAAGGACGCCCAGAGCAGCCATATGAATAAAAAAAATCTGAATTTTATATTATGTGTACAGTGAAAAGCTTTTTTACATTTGGAGAAGTCAATGCTATTACGAACCGACCAACATGGAGACGCCAACAACCCTAATAAAACCGGCCTACTGAACTAGGCATGTCTACTACAGTACACGGATCCATTCAGTATAACTAAACACAGCAGCATAAACATGACAAATCAAAACATTTGTTAATGTGTGTGGAAACAACGTGAATGTATGGAAATGTCTGTGCCTGTGCATAAATAAAATGTGAGATCAGTGCGTCAAGAGCACTCATACACGCATTATTATAACAGACTCACACGTGCTTACTGTACTGTAAGACTCCTGTGTGCCACCGCAATCGTCTTTACCTTGGTTGCAGTCTTCATCCATCAAAACTTAACTAGCAAGACTGGTTATCCAGTCGAGAAAACGTAGTTTGCGTCTCATCTGGCCATACAGCGGTGGGATGTGTTGACAATCTGTTCAGTCTGTACTTCACACAAACGCATGACATGTGAGGGCTAGCGCTCTTCAGAGACAATCACAGAATGTGACAGAGCTCGTGTTTTAAAGCGAAACACTGGAATGAATAATTAACTTAAAATGCAATGCGAGTCTCTGTTCTCTCTGCTATCTCTGATGTAATCAGCCTGGTTTCTTTTATATTAGTGCTGTTTTGGACGGATTTTTTGAATGCATTTGCTTACTGGATCATTGTACTGAAAACGTTCCCGGAGTTTAGCGGCTTAAAATGACCTAATCGCAAGCAGAGAAGCAACATTGGGTTAAAGGGTTAGAATAGAAATTGTGCTTCAGTAATTTTGCATTAATTGCGTTAAATTATTTTAACAAAATCAGACAAACAGGAAGAATTAGTTTCCAAGCAAATTAAATCAGTATCAACAAAATTAATCTTTGCACTGCAGAATGAGAGGTGTCAACTGGCTCAGCAGGTGGCAGGATGCATTTAATTCCTCATAACGTTATGAGTTTAATGTTTAAATATAAAGTTTTGAATACAGAATTATGACTGAGTTAAATAACTGAAATGATCGCGTTAAAAATGAAACTAAAAAACCGCAGTGGTGGCGCGAAGTCACTAATTTTTCATGACTGAATCATTCAGTATTCTGATTCTGCAAACAGCTCTTCATGCTCAGGATCTATTGAATCTCGACTCACTAGATTCATTCAAACATGCAATTCATTCATAAACAACCCCACCGCGTTCTGGGAGATCTCAGCAGCTCCCTGTGTCTTGTTTGTACACTTTTTTTGACACAAATCATGCAACGGTGCCCATAAAATGTAAGGTCACTAATTAACTTCTTGTTACTGACTGTTGAGAAAACTCATACCCATGTGCAAACTGCACTTAAAACTCATTAAAAAAAGCGGGCTCTCCACCAGTTCATCGTGATCTCACAAACTCCATTATGATCATGAAGCGGTCTACACGCACAACGAAGATCTTATTTACATCGTGTCTATGCTGCGAGTGTACTGGAGGAGCCTGCTGTACATGGTGGACATAACGACTAGTTTTTTACTTCGTTCTGTACTTGAGTTACATTTTTCAAGTATCTGTACTTTACTGGAGTAGTTTTATTTTGAGTAACTTTTACTTTTACTTCACTACATTCCAAAGCATAAGATCGTACTTTTGTTTACTTTTCACTACTTACATAAAACTTAGGCCCGGACGCAGAAGTGGTGTCTGATTTTATTAATGACCTTCTTGATTTTCAATGGAAACTGTTAAATATCGTTCTCAAGCCACCAACTATCATTCACGTTGAATGATGTCGACGGCAGCTGGGTTCTCGAGTCGACAACTCACTGATTCAAATGATCCGTTTAGTGCGAGTCTCCAGTGAACTGAATTCACAAGTCAAGACACCAGAGCTCTGTGAGCGCGCACGTGACTGATCCTGCAACCATTAATTGTACTAATGTCGAATTTTAGGATTAATTATTGTAACTGAAAATCATATTTAGGTCAAAGCTGTCAGTTGTTTGTGAACTAAATCTGCTGTAAAGGGTGATCTGTTTAAGCCCACTGAAATGCTTGAATGCAGACACATTAACATCAGAGTCTCTATGTTTTAGGTAAAAAAACATTAAAATAACACAGATTAAATAAAATAACTCATGCACATTCATCTTCCCCGCTGCTGTAACGTTAGCAGTTTTACTAAAATGCTATGCATTTAGCCCTATGTGACGTCTGTTTTTATATTGTTTGTCAGCACACATAGCCTAAGTTACTATGTATCTGGATCAACTAGCCGAGTAGACAAATGTTTATTCATAACCATGCTGAAAATAAGTCAATAATGTTAGCTGATGCTAACTGTCTAGCTAACGAGCTTGCTGGTGCTAAATTGAGGTAATTTTTTAAAAATAGAATCCAAATATTTTTATTCAACCACCTAGATAGATTACATCTGAGGGAAAAATAAAGGATGTGATGTTCAGAACATGGTTACTACAGTAATTATCAAAGTGGGAAGTGATGCCCTCTGGGGGCATTTGGCCAGGGGTGTTTTTACACCACAGACAAGGTTTGAGAAGAAAAAAATCATTATGAAAATCTAATTATATTTTCCTTATTATATTCATTATTTCCTTATTGGTTATTTTGGGAAAATCCCAGGTATTTTGAGCAGTAGGATTATAAAAAAATATATGCTAATATAAAATTAAATGATAAAAGTAGCCTGCAAAATAAACATTCATCTATCAGTACTTTTTACTTAAGTACATAAAAAATCAAGTACTTTTGTACTTTCACTCGAGTAAAATTGAAAACTGAGTACTTTTACTTTTACTGGAGTAATATTTTATTATACGTATCTGTACTTTTACTCAAGTACTTGATTTGTGTACTTCATCCACCACTGTGCTGTAGTAGTACCTGTTTTCTCTTCCAGGATTTCCATTCCTCATGCTGTCTTCTGTATTCACTCATCTTCCTCTGATAGTCTTCCTCTGCCTCCGCCTGCAGCTCTGACGCCTCCGCCATAATGTCATTCTCAAACTCCCGCTCGTCCTGCTCTTTGTCCACCTTCTCCCTGCAGAAGCCACTCATCTCATGAAACGCAGCACAAACACAGAGTCAGACACACACGAAAGAAGCCGTACCTCCTGACGAAGAGTTTGAAGGGCGTGATGGTGAATCTCTGGAAGTCTCTCAAAGCTTTGAGCTCCTTCCAAACTCTGATGAGGCTTTTGAGAAGAGCTCTGTCCTTCTCCTGCTCCACATCACGCAGCTGACGGGTGTGTCTGACGGTACAGGAAGAGACCAGGAACCAATTTAAATATCAGGAAACGAGGATCATAAATTTCTTAGAAATTTCTGTTTGTACTCTGCTATCCTCTGCTGGGTCACTTGACTCAGAGCCTCTCCTCGTTTAGCTCCATCATATTAATGAATTGGTTTTCTTCAAGCTTCACTACACACACACATTCCAATGAGTCTGAAGAATGGGAGGCTGAGAACAGAAAGCTTGATTTTGTTGGCACTCCTTCAGGTTACCGTATCAGTCATGAGTCGTGTGAGGTTCCTTGTGCCGTCTGCCGGTGCTGATCGGGCAGCCTGGCGATGACTGTCTGCCAGCACGTGTTCACGGCTGAAGAGAGGATGGTGGGAGGAGATGAGGCCGGATACATCTACATCCAGCTGGTTGTCCCACTGTTTTAATTACTATTAATCACACAACTCTGTGTTAAAATGACTGAATGGCATCTACGCTAATATTAGGCTTTTTCACATTACGTCCTACCCCAGGACTTATCCTGACCGGTATAGAGTCGCAAGGACCCTGCTCCCGCCGAGCAGACGCTGCTGTCTGACATTTAGATATGCAACCTGGACCTGCGCCAACGACCTGTTGTCCTGCTGATGGACCTCATGACTCCCAACCGCCATTCTTACGTTCATACTGTTGCAACATATCTGCTTAACTAGTGGCATTATATTTGAACCATAGACCCTATTCGATAGTAATTAGGCTTGACTCTACATCAATTGTTATGATTGTATTATAAATAAACCTAAACTAGAATGGTATTTCAAAAATATATAATAACAAACTGTAAATGTTGGACATGTTTGAATAAAGTTTAAACGCGATCTCTGCCGTCAAATTTGGAGCAGTACGATTTTTAAAGAAGGCCTCTCTGAATATCAAGGGTGCATTTAGTGATCCAAATTTCCAGAAAAAATACAGGTGTGAAATATTACTTACAATTTGAAATACCTGCTTGCTATGTGAATATATTGTCAAATGTAATTTATTGCTGTGATGCGCAGCTGTATTTTCAGCATCATTACTCCAGTCTTCAGTGTCACATGATCTTCAGAAATCAGTATAATATGCTGATTTATTATCTATGTTGGAACAGTTGTGCTGCCTAATTTTTTGGAACCTGTTTTTTTTTTAATAGAAATATTTTCTAACAAGTCTTTACTATCACCTTTTATCAATTTAACACAACTGTGCTGAATAAAAGTATTAATGTCTTTAAAAAAAAGAAAGTACTGACCTCAAACTTTTGAATGGTAGTGTGTATATTTTTAGAAAAGATTTCTATTGTAAACTGTATTTAGACATGTCCACATTTTATTATCACTTGTTGAAAAAGAAAAAAGAGCTTTTTTAATAGTTTCAGGTCGCATGTTGTTCCGTGTACCATGGAAAGTGCCTTTTTCTTTATTTATCTCACTATGATTGATGAATGATTGAGCTTGGCTCTTTTGCCTGTATTGTCCAGTGTACTGTGCATGAGGACTCGGTATACTTCAGTTTTCTCATTGTTCATCAGCCACGTGCTTGATGTTTCTCATTTTCACTCTTTCATGTTCCAATGGGTTGCATTAACAAAACACTTAATGTCCCTTAGTTCCACATGTCTGTGAGCACTTAATAGTGTGCTCCTCTTCTGGCTCACTTTTATTTGCATGCAGGATTCATAACACACAAGCACCTCTAAGATTTATAAAACACACATGGCTGAATGGGTGTGTTATCGTTCCGTTCTGTGTGTGTCCGTGCACATGAGAACGTCTGTTACATACCTCCTGTGAGGCGTGACAGGCACATGTGACCTCGCTGCCCTGTCTCACAGCAGAACCCGTGACATCATCACACATCTGGATCCCATCTCCGTTCTCACACCTCTCATCGCCACAAAAATCATTGGCAGTTCATATTGCCTGGAAACAGGCTGCATGGAGCATATCGCACCAAAAAGCACTAGTAAACATTACAGGACTGCATTTTAGCATTCAACAGCATAAAGAGCCAAGAGTGGATGGCCTGATGTGTCTTAGACAATGACAAAGATTTGAAAAAATAAAAAATAATAACACATGGAATGTTTTAGAGCTGAACCGAATTAGAAAAATAATTATTTGCTATGAGATTTTAAGGTGTGTTCCAAACCTACAGGATATTTCCAGGTTTTCCATGACCTTGGGTTCCCTTAAATTGAAGTCAAAAAATGAAAATGGGGGTTGAACAGGGTTTTGTGTTGACTTTTAATCATTTTTATGTGGGAATGAAAACACAACTGATTCTTCATCTGCAGAGCAGTGTTAGAGATCCAGGGCCTTGGGATCATAGAAAACTCTCTTCCAAAACCTGTGCATTTAATATGAGTCATGTTTCATCTGAATTCCACAAATCTTGCTGAACTTAATCTGGCAAAAACTAGTTAGTTTTCTTTGAAAGCACTCATTGTAGCAGCCTGGGAACTGGGATAAGGGCCACATTTACACTGTCAGCTAGGGATGTGCGATATGTAGGGTATATGATACTATCATAAATATTGTTTTAATGATGATATTGGGGGCAGAAAATGCCCCATATGTGTTTTTGTTTTATATGTATATCATATTATATAGTTCAGCAACATCACATGAACAAGAGTGCTGTTTTGCCCCAATATCAGTACAACTGCAAATGTGATATTGATTTTCTACAACAGTTCAATAAACAAGTTAATATTGTGAGAGTTACTGTGTATTAATATTGTCTGTTTTTGCTCTGTTTTGTCATAGAAAATTGTTCTAAACAAAGATAAAGCAGAACCGTTGCACATCTCCGTGTAACACAGCAGTGTGTTACTGAATGAATCCACATGGTTAACTAATCGGTTGAGCAGATGATTCAATGATCCTTTCATGAAGAAGAATGACTTAATGACTTACTGATTAAGAGTTTGTTTCTTATTTTAAGTATCGTTTGAATACTGTCCTTTTTTTTTTTTTGCAGAAAACATCCATGTCATAGCATTTTTAATGCAACCGTTATTGCATTCATGCCACCTCTGAGCTGCATTAAACAGTATGTGCAATTATTCTGAACAGTATGTGTTGTATTATTCGAAATGGATTTGTTGCTTAAATGTAGCAATTCGACAGAAAATGATGATGCATACATTTAATAAGGTTAGAAAAAAATACCTATGATAGACCTAAAGGAACCAGCACAAAAACACACAAAATATTTTAATTATCGCTATGGATAATTAGATCTCTGACCTTTCTGTAGACAGCCTGCAGCGCTGGGTCCAGCTCATCCTCCAGCTGGAAGAGAGGCGGTCTGGACGAGGACTCTTTGATTGGCTCAGGCAGAGCAATAATACACCCATCATCTCCAAACCACTTCCTTCCCTGCAGAAATCACAAACACTCACATTACAGACAATAGCATTTGTAAACGCATTTGTTTTTTTTTTTAATAGATGTTTTCTGCTCTTGCCCAATCATGATTTCTTTACACAATTCTTTAATTACCTCAGCCTGCTTCAGGATTCAGTTTTCCAAAATGTTCTGATTGGTCAAGCAGACAGGTGGTCTCTCGCCCACATACAACCCTTCCTCCTCCAGGTAACGGGGACGCACGGTCTCTGGCAGCTTACTGGAGGCAGGAACTGCGTGACGCATGGAATACCGATCATCTGACCTGCTATAGGAGGGTTAAGCTGAAGGACTGAAGAGTGCTGCTGTTTCTGTACCTGGCCTCATGCTGGGAACAAACAGCGTCTCTCGCTCCCTCTGCAGTCACCTGCTGTAGCCTATATATTCCGCACTCTTCACTTCCAGGAAGTCCTGTGCTGATTGGTCAATGATGAACAAATCCTCCTTCTCGTCTCTGACCAGAGGAGCATCTTCATCCTAAACAGCCATTGAATTACATTAAGGGTAGTTGATATAAAAATTTCAAGCAGTGTAGCACGCTATATTTAGACTAAAACTATGTTTTCTTTTAGAATCACATCTAAGAGCACATTTTATGATCTAATATTAATTGAGAGATACATAATTGGTAACTAAAATAAAAAAAATATATCATAGATATATATTTATACAAATTAAAACACTATATTTTACCAAATTAAAATGTATAAAAAATAATAATATAATCACTGTCACTGCCACCACTAAACTGTAAAAAAGGTGTTTAAAATGGTGAAAAATAAATGGTGACCAGTAACAAAAATATGGGTAAATACATGGGCTTTACAGTAAGGTCAAATTAGTTAATGTATTAATTAATATTTACTAAAAATTAGCAATACAGTTATTACAGTATTTATTAGTAGTAGTTATAGTCGCCATAATACAAGAGTTACATAAACACCAAACAAAAACCAAGCATGCAGAATTTATTAATCTTTGTTAACGTTAGTTAATAAAAACACAACTAGTCATTTTAGTCAGTTAGAATAAAGTCCATGATAATAATGTTAACAGATTCCAACCAATTTGATAATGTATAGTGCTGGAAATAAATGATTTAAGATAATAAAGCTTTTGATAAGGTGTTTTTGTTTTGTTTTGTTTTGTTTTTTTAGCTCATGTTAAATGCAGTTAACTAATGCCAACACATTGAACCTTACTGTAAAGTATTACCACAACATGTATATATACAGTGGGTACGGAAAGTAATCAGACCCCCTTAAATTTTTCACTCTTTGTTGTACTGCAGCCATTTGCTAAAATCATTCAAATTAATTTTTTTCCTCATTAATGTACAAACAGCACCCCATATTGACAGAAAAAACACAGAATTGTTGACATTTTTTGCAGATTTATTAAAGAAGAAAAAATGAAATATCACATGGTCATAAGTATTAAGACCCTTTGCTCAGTATTTAGTAGAAGGACCCTTTTGATCTAATACAGCCATGAGTTTTTTTTTGGGAAAGATGCAACAAGTTTTTTTTCTCTGCCATTCCTCCTTGCAGATCCTTCCAGTTCTGTTAGGTTGGATGGTAAACGTTGGTGGTCAGCCATTTTTAGGTTTCTCCAGAGATGCTCAATTGGGTTTAATTTCAGGGCTCTGGCTGGGCCATTCAAGTACAGTCACAGAGTTGTTGTGAAGCCAATCCTTCGTTATTTTAGCTGTGCGCTTAGGGTCAATGTCTTGTTGAAGGTAAACCTTCGGCCCAGTCTGAGGGTCCTGAGCACTCTGGAGAAGGTTTCGTCCAGGATATCCCTGTACTTGGCTGCATTCATCTTTCCCTCGATTGCACCCAGTCGTCCTGTCCCTGCAGCTGAAAAAACACCCCCACAGCATGATGCTGACACCACCATGCTTCACTGTTGGAACTATATTGGACAGGTGATGAGCAGTGCCTGGTTTTATCCACCAATAACGCTTCGAATTAAGGCCAAAAAGTTCTCATCAGACCAGAGATTCTTATTTCTCACCATCTTGGAGTCCTACATGCGGGCTTTCATGTGTCTTGCACAGAAGAGAGGCTTCCGTCGGGCCACTCTGCCATAAAGACCCGACTGGTGGAGGGCTGCAGTGATGGTTGACTTTCTCCAACTTTCTCCCATCTCCCGACTGCAACTCTGGAGCTCAGCCACAGTGATCTTTGGGTTCTTCTTTACCTCTTTCACCAAGGCTCTTCTCCCCCGATAGCTCGGTTTGGCAGGACGGCCAGCTCTAGGAAGGGTCTGGTCGTCCCAAACATCTTCCATTTACGGATTATGGAGGCCAACTGTGCTCTTAGGAACCTTAAGTGCAGCAGAAATTTTTTTGTAACCTTGGCCAGCCCTGTGCCTTGCCACAATTCTGTCTCTGAGCTCTTCAGGGAGTTCCTTTGACCTCATGATTCTCATTGCTCTGACATGCACTGTGAGCTGTAAGGGCGTATATAGACAGGTGTGTGGCTTTCCTAATCAAGTCCAATCAGTTTAATCAAACACAGATGGACTCAAATGAAAGTGTAGAACCATCTCAAAGATGATCAGAAGAAATGGACAGCACCTGAGTTAAATATATGAGTATTCAGACCCTTTGCTCAGTATTTAGGACCATGTGATATTTCAGTTTTTTCTTTTTAATAAATCTGCAAAAATTTCAAAAATTCTGTGTTTTTCTGTCAAAATGGAGTGCTGTGTGTACATTAATGAAGAAAAAAAAAAAACTTAAATGATTTTAGAAAATGGCTGCAATATTGTTAAGAGTGAAAAATTTAAGGGGGTCTGACTACTTTCCGTACCCACTGTATCTTAATTTGAATTTTGGGTCATGGACCCTACAATATTTCTGTGGCTTTGCATGATAAACTTTGGTAACAGTTTATTTTAAGGTGTCCTTGTTACACGTGTTACATGTACTTACATTATAATAACAATTAATTATGCATAATTACATGCAAGTAACCCTAAGCCAAACCCTAACCATATAGTAAGTACATGTAGTTCATTAATATCACTCAGTACTTACATGTATAATTACACTGTAACAAGGACACTGTCACTATCCTGTCCATGGACTTTCGTTCACTCAACAGAGGTCACCCTTCAATTACATGACTCTGCACAACACAAACTGTTGCATAGCACCCCGGGCTACATATCCCATCATTCTTTGCACGTTTTGCACACTGCACTGATTGCACACAGCTGTAACGAGTCACATATTCACTATATAACACTCACTCAAACAACCATTCTCTGCCGAGTATTGTTTAGCCTGTACCCTGTTCCGAGTCTCTGTGTTGGCTTGCCTTGCCTTCTTGTTTTTGACCTTGGACTGTTTATTGGATTACTCTTCTGTCTCGCCCTGGATTGTACCTGTTTGCTGGTGTTTGACCCTGCCTGTTTTGACCACTCTTAGGAATAAAAGCTTTGCAGATGGATCCGCACGTCTCACGTCTCTGTCGCCCCGTTACTGACACCTTAAAATAAAGTGTAACCTAAACATGCATTCACTGCTAGAATTTGTGTGTGGATTTGACCTTGTTGTTTGTTAGTGTCCATCTTTACATTAATGCTGCAAAATTGATTTTGTTGTTTTCTAATCACGACCAGAGAAAATACAAACTCGAGTCACCCTGGCTTCAGACTCTTCTTCTCTTTCATACTCTCTCTCCGATTCCCCCTCTTCCTCTCCTTCTCTTCTCTTGGAGTGTGTTTTCTTATGGCGCCGCTGCTGTTGAGGCTCTGGGTCAAAATTGAAGGTGAAAAAGTTGTACGCCTCTTCAGCGGTCGGCAAACCAGCCTCAGCCTGCTCAGAAACCAAACACACATCTATGTTATTTCTTAATTTATACAGAGCACAAACAGATTGAATGTACACTTTTATAATACATAATATATAACCCTTTCTTTACTTTTTGAGGATTCTTCTTATCCTTGCAGGAGAAACAGCAGTTTCTTACCCTTTTGTGATTGTCTGCACGTCTAGCTGCATCACGAAACTTCAGCCTGGCAGCAAAGGATGAGTCTCCATCAGCCTGTGCATCTGGATCCGTCTGGAGGAGGAAACCATGACAGGATCCTACCAGACTTCGTTTCAAGTTCTAAACTAGAGGCGGTGTGTAAAGAAGAAGACTCACCAAAGCAGAAATTATTTGATTAAACATACAGTAAACTTGGAAATTTACTATTTAAAATACCTCTTTTCTATTGTAATATATTGCAAAATGTAATTTATTCCTGTGATCAAAGCTGAATTTTAAATTTTGTAACATTATAAATGTATTTAAATTCATTTTGATCAATTTAATGTGTCCTTGCTGAATAAATCCTTTAAAAACCCCAAACCTTTGAAGGTAGGCGTATTACACTATTTTTAGGTTATGGCACAGGAAAACACTTGTTATATGTGAACCTGGACCACAAAACCAATCATAAGTGTCAATTTTTCGAAATTTCGAATCATCTGAAAGCTAAATAATAAGCTTTAATTATCTATATATATATATATAATATATATATATATATATATATAATATAAATTACTTTATCATTTTAATAATGCCATTATTATTACACGGGACTGTGTGAAATAGAAAACGTATTATTTCGCCAAAACCAATCTTACATTAATCACAGTCTGAGTGATGCTATCTTAAACACAGCACAAGTGTATTAGATTCATTTCTAAAATACGTCCTAATAGGGATTTGACTTCAGACCAGTTTCAATAGCAAACCCTTCACTCTGTTTTGATTTCAACTATTTATTGGATGATAGATTAGAAGATCACTAAAACCCTTGGGAACTAGGATTTCTGCTGCGAGAACAGGCCTTTGGTTTAGTGAAAGAACAAATCTGACCTCATTCATTGTATTTTTGGAAACACATCTTCCTGTTTGCTCCAGAAAACAAATGTGTTCTGCAGTAAAGCTGTTTTTCATTTTCCCCAAAGAATGCAAAAGCAACCGATGCGGTGAGTATACATGTCCACATTCTGTACTGTAGTTATTTGATCCTGTTCAGATGGCTGTAATCAGAATTCTGAGCTTTGGCTTCCATAAATGCAAAACACTGTACATTTGTTGCATTACTCATGTGAAGGTGCTGATCTTTAGTATAAAACATTTTTTACTTTTCCATCCTCTGACACAATCATCTGTCATCTGCAATAACACATTGTCCCACTATTTCTCATCCCTTTAGTAGGGACACATGGAGTGGATTTACGCACTAAAATTCGCTTATGAGCGCACAGTGCAGAATTACAGGGACATATTGGTCCAATCATCCTATTTATAAAACTTTTGAAATTAACCTTGAAACAAATGTCCCCCTTTTCTTCTTCTTATAAACAGATTTTTTTTTTAAAAATGTATAATGCCCAGAATATTCAAAATATATATAATATTACTCTAACACTCTTATAGCCACAGAGATTTTGTTCAGGTCAAGGTCCCAGAACAGTCCAGATGGTTGAGCTGTTTCCTCTGATAGCAGACAAACCCTCATATGACAAATTAAACTGAATTCAAGAAGTGACTCAGTGACACAATAAAACCAAGGGAGTTTCTGTTCAAATCTTTGGGTTCATTTGACATGAATACACACAGCAAGAAATAATGCAGCATGAGTTGTCATGGCATTTATTGGTGAGCAAATTAAACAGTATATACTCTTTGTATAATATAATATTTCACACGTTTCTTTTGTATCCTTAGTAAGTAAATGTTTAAATAAAAAATGTAGTTACACTTACAGAAAAATCACATACATTTCACATGAGCAATCACAAGTTAAAATCACATGAAATAAGTTAAACCCATGTGGAAAGCCATGTGCACATTCACAGCATTCCAAAACCACGTTTCCCATGTGCAAAGCACATTTCAGATTTCATAACATGTGAACATGTGATATTCATGTGTTTTGTTCTGTAAGGGTAACTACTTTTTTTTTTTATTAATGTTACATATTTACTTATTAACATACACAATCCACACCTAAAATATGTTTATATATTTTTTTAAGTGGGATCTATGAGTCTGAATATGTTGTGGGCCATATACTGGTATGTGCAAAATATGGAAGAAGTGGGGAAATTTACTTCCAAACAAATGTGGAAAAAGTTAACATTTTCAGCCTATACCTGTTAAATCCCACCCACCCCCACCCCCCCCAATAATTATCACAACCCCCCACCCACATTTTATTAATAATCCCCCACCCAACGTTGAACATTAATCTTGGGGAGGATGTCTGTAAGTGTAACCAGAATGTTCTGTTAGTTATGTTTCTGAAACGTTTAGATGATTTAGTAGTTTGCAGGTGCGCGTCGAAAGACGTAGGCTGGCTGCCGGAATGTCCTATCAGGCAATGACTTTGCAGGCAGCGTTTTTGCATGAAGGCACCTCATGAAACTGATTTCGGACTGGCTTCTGAGTCAGCGTAATGATCTACAACAAAATAGAACGAGTTTTGGTGATAACTAAACAAATAATTAATTACTACAATACTGATTTCTCGCTAGAACTAACATCAAAAGTGCAAAAAAATTGTCAGAAATATACATTTACACAGAAACTGACCACCAAACGCAACTTTCAACTTTCTTTATTTTTTAGCTCAACCATCACAGAGCGGAACACACAGGATTGTGGGATATCAAAGGCAGCGAAGGATACATCGATTCTGCCTTCAAAAATCAATCAGATGAAGGTATCTCATGAGACAGGAAGTGAAGCTAACTTTGGATTTGGATGTTTCCCACTGCTCTTTAATTGTCATAGTTACTAATACGATTAGTTCTTCAGTTCAGCTGTGTTTTGTTAATTTACCTAGTTTGTCAGTATACTTAAAGTCTGCATTAAATCAAAATTGACGTCATGTACGTTTACTAGTTGCACATGCTAGTCTTGATGTAAACAATTAATCTGTGCAAGTTAATCCGCTGAAAAAAATAGTTTGTCTTCCTAATCTTTAATCAAATCTGAACATTTGCTTCCGCTCTGGAATTGCATTCCTTCTCTGATGATGTCAGTTTGACGGCTTGGGCAGAATATCCTTAAACACACCCCTCCAACCGTTAGATAGCTATGAGTGAGAGACAGAGAGGAGGAGCGCACACATAAAACCATGCCCTCTATTCAATATTCAGTTTCAGATGGAAATACATAAACTGAAATAAAGGCAGGCAGGCACACTCCGGTTCACGCGGACTTCCTTTTTCATGAGTTAAGGGTCCGGGTCTGTTCCGGTTATGGTGTTGTATACTCTCGTCTGTTCTGTTTGCCTGTGCATTTTGGATTAAAGACTGTGTGTTGATCACTATTTCGTCCTGTCCACAACACTATGTAACAATAGGAATGTACAACAGTGTCAAAAAGTATCTCACTTTTATTTTTATGATAGGTAACAACATTTTCATTTTCAGTATTCTGCATCAACAATATAAATGGCGATTTGCAGCAAGTTAGAGGCCATTCACACTGGACACGTTCTTCCGTTCAAAAATAGCACACCTGACTGACATATATTTTATAAAAAAATGTTTTACTATACAACTGCATTTTAAAAATGGAAATAGTATATTAGTATATTAGGTAGCAACTTGTCTTTTGAAAATCATATTCCCATGTTACAAAAACAGCATTCTTCCATCTTAGAAACATTGCCAAGTTACGAAACATGTTGCTTGTTTCTGATGCAGAAAAGCTAGTTCAGTTGACCTCAAGACTGGACTATTGTAATCTATTTCTAGGTGGTTGTCCTGCATCTTCAATTAACAAGCTACAGGTAGTCCAAAATGCAGTGGCTAGAGTCCTTACCAGCTCAAGAAAATATGATCATATAACCAATTTTACAGTCTCTGCACTGGATACCTATTAAGTTCCATGTCAGTTACAAAATATTATTACTTACCTATAAGGCCCTTAATGGGTTACAATCAATCACGCTCCCTAAGGTCTCAAAATTCTGGACTTTTGGTAGTACCTAGGATAGTAAAGTCCACTAAAGGAGGTAGAGCTTTTTCGCATTTGGCTCCCAAACACTGGAATAGCCTTCCTGATAACGTTTGGGGTTCAGACACACTCTCTCTGTTTAAATCTAGATTAAAGACAGATCTCTTTGGCCAAGCATTCAAATAATGCATCTCGTAATCTTGTACTGCAGTTATATCTGATCAAATGCAATTATTATTCTTTAGTTTGGGTTAAACAAATCAATTTTGCTTGGTTGGAACAGCAGCTACGTAATTATGTCTCTATTTGTTTCTCTGTTTCTGCTGGGATTGACATCCCGTGGTAACTAGGATTTACAAAAGCTTCAGTCTGGATCCAGAACACCATCATCTGTGATGATGCCAACCCCTCAGAGGACCTAAGATGATGCCAACCCTCAAACAACAGAACTACCAAATTTTGCCTTAAGATTGATTGCATCATATAATCATTGCTGTTAATAGTGTTCACCGTGTTTGATACGTATTTAATTTATTTTTCCGTACATTTCTGCCATATGTACAGTAGTCACCACTGATAAGCTACTACTAATTATATTGTAGAAACTTAATTTTCTGTAAAGTTGCTTTGCAATAATTTGTATCGTGAAAAGCGCTATACAAATAAACTTGAATTGAATTGAATTGAAATAGTGTCTAAAAATGTGATATTCATGGCGTGAGAAGCTGAAAAAACAAACAGCACGACCCGATCCAAGATAGCACCATTAATTGATGTTACCGTAGCTGCTAGTTGTAGTCTTCCGCCAATGTATCCATGTAGTTTGTATCTGCATGAATTAAAAACCCAGAGAACAGACTGTCAGCCCAGCCGGGGTCAGCAAACAGGCCGTTCTGGTCCTTGTAGAAGATCTCCAGCCACACCTCATCCTCTGGGTTGAGAAACATCACTGTTGAGCCAGATGCCACGTCGTGGTTCCCGGTGTTGGCATCAAAAGTCTTTATCCGGAACTGTCCGTTCTGAACCAAGCCAATGGCCAGGTGCTTGTTGGCAAGAGTGATGTCATAAGAAAAGTAGTATGTTCCTGGGTAAGCACAGATGAATTTTCCCGTCTCTGGGTTGTAGTGGCCGCCCTCATTAAACAGGACTTTGTTGAATTTGATAGGTGCTTGCTCAGTGGGATAGCTACTGGTGATACCTACAGAGAAAGCGGATTTGGGAACCAAACTTCCACATTTGCAGATGCCTGGTTCTCCCGGAGGACCTCGTTGGCCCTTGTCACCCTTCTGTCCGAGACGTCCTGGAGGACCAGGAAGCCCTAAATCTCCAGGATCCCCTTCAGGTCCACGTTTCCCAATGAAACCTCTCTCTCCACATTCTCCGAGTTTTCCAGTTGGCCCGACTCTACCTCTGAGGCCTGAAACATACATATTTTAAGCCAGAATCCTTTCAAACAACATCCCAATTGCACTGGCCCCGTCTGAAATGATTTAGATCAAATGATCATTAGTAAAAAAACATCATACTCAGACTGTAACATATTTTGATGTGGATGTGGTTGGAAACGATAAAATGCAATGATGTCTATCTTTCTCTAACTCCGATTTCTCCCAGGACTAGAAATCTGCCATTCACATCATAAAAATTCCTTCAGGTCTTTATTCTGTAAGATATCACTCATCCTTAACAGGATGTTTATCTGTGTGTGATTTCTCACAATGTGATAACCTGTCATTACTTACCAGAAAATGTACTGAAGCAAACATCCAGACATGTTCTACCGCGCATGTGTCAAACTAAACTCTGCAAGAAAGTGGACCTCGAGGGCCAGAGTGGCACCTTGCGAGAAACAGGGGTGTCAAATTCAGTTCCTGGAGGGCCACTGTATGCCTGTCAGTACCCTGAAGACCTTTATTAGCTGGATTAGGTGTGTTTAACTGGGGAGCTGAACTCTACAGGACAGTGGCCCTCCCGGACTGAATTTGACAACCCTGTCTACTGCAAGGTTCTCAACGTCTGGCCCCGAGGTCAACTTCTTGCAGCGTGTAGTTCCGATACTAATCAAACACCCGAACCAAGCCACTCAAGCTCAGCTATAGCTGGATTCAGAGTAAAGCTAAAGACTAAAAGTGTACCAAAGAGCCCAGAATAGGAGGAGAAAAACCTTAGAACAGGGTTCTCAACTCTTTCCTGGAGAGCACCTGTCCTGTAAGTCTCTCATTCGAAGGCTGTGCCTTTGGACGTCACATTTGTCAGCTGCATGCAGGAGGTCTCATTTAGAAAATTCATTAATTACGTATGTCTTTCTTACTTTGTAATGTATGATGACTTTTCTGTATTGAGGCAGCCTCAATAATGTATGGCTCCGACAAATGTGACTTGTGAAGGGCACAGCTATTGAATTGAGACACTGCAAGAGTGGCAGGTAGGTGAGTTTGATCAGGGTTTAATCTAAACCCTGCATGGCAGTGTCCTTTCAATGTCAGATTTGAGGAACCTTGACCTAGAATCATTTTCAGTTAACTTTAGCGGCAAACATTTTGTGATCTTTCACACCATTCTAGACTAGCTTTGCCTGAAAAACCATTCAGTTGGTTAGGTAATTCCTCTACCTGGTTCTCCTTTTTCTCCCTTTTCCCCCTTCCGCCCATCCCTCCCATCTCTTCCTGGAATTCCGACATGGCCATCCTCCCCACGAGGCCCAGGGGGTCCGGTCTTTCCCGGTGCTCCTGGTTGACCTGGAATGCTGCAAATAAACTGAGGCGTGGTTCCTTTGGATCTGGCCTCCAGCATCTGACCCATAATGCACTGAGAAAGGCAGACCACACCCACAATCGTCCACATCCTCAGACCTAAGCACAAAAATAGAAGAGCAAGGATTAAAAAGAAACCAAATTGTTGACCCACACACAGAAGGCTCTTGTCATTTTACATCTTCATCATATCTGAGCTTTCCAGTCCATGAACGTTTTCATAATGTCATAGCCATCTGGAATTAAGCAAGTGTAGACCAGCTGATCAATATTACTCATATTCAAAATGGTAAGTTCAGATGACTGCCACCTGCTGGTATGGAGAGCTTTGTCCTCATGATGAAGAGCGGCACATACAATGGTCAGACTCAACATTTTGGCCTAGCCACAGGCAATGCAAGACAACAATGCCATCAGCTTTCATCACCGCTTTGTTCATCCAGGCCGTGTGTCACAGGCTTTAAACAAGACTACTGCTCTCATAACAGTATACAAGGAATAAGAAGTGTCTCAATTCCGGAACAACAAACTGTTCCACATTAAGAGGAAGAGGATGATTCTGTCTTTGAACTTCATAACAGATCGTTTTATTGTTTTGACTGTTTGCTGACCACACATACACACTGATATTATTTGTAATTTGTGTATTAAATTACAAAAAATGCAAATCTTAAACATGTATATACGTTAACTGCATGTGTTTATTATTAGCTTTTTATTGGATCATATCAGGGAAAAGATGATGTTATAAAATTGAAACATCTACTAAAATAGATTTCAGATCAACAGGGGAAACCCGCCAGAGCCAAGTTTATATGCTACATAAATGAAGCAGAATACTGAGACTCTTGAAAATGAAGAACTTGTCCAGTCTTGAAAGAGATGAAAACAGTGATAGAATAACACATGCATTGTACTGTACTTAAAACAAGACTGCACAGCTTCTCGGCACGTTTTCATTAGGAAAATTACTACAGGATAAGTTTATTATATTTACACATCTGACTTCATCCATGCCAAGTATTCCAAGATCACATATTGTGTCCTAACAAATTCAGATATGAATTTGTGTGCATGTTCAATTACAGTACCTAAACCATGTGTATACATGTGTCCACAAATACTCTTGCGGGGCTTTGTGTGTTTTGACATGCATGCACTCAGATGCATGGTATGCGGCAGAAGTCATCTTATTTTATCTTGCTGATTGATGATATGGTAATGAGTCTGAGGCTCTGATCCAGCTCATTCCAGAGCTACAACATCACTGAATTACATCGGAAAGCAACAGATCGTAAGAAGCTGAAAATATTGATTCTAGTATCAAATGATTGTCATAAGTTGTTGTATATGTTAATACTGCCAAAATAAATGTTGTCTTATTTTTCAGTAAAAATAAGCATCCTTAAAATAAGATAAATGTATTTATTGCATTAAATTTTGCATGGCCAGCATACTCACCGGACATGTCACCCATTGAGCATGTTTGGGATGCTCTGGATCGGCGTATACGACAGCGTGTTCCAGTTCCTGCCAATATCCAGCAACTTCGGACAGCAATCGAAGAGGAGTGGACCAACATTCCACAGGCCACAATCAACAACCTGATCAACTCTATGCGAAGGAGATGCGTTGCACTGCGTGAGGCAAATGGTGGTCACACCAGATACTGACTGGTTTTTGGACCCCCCCCGGACCCCCCAATACAGTAAAACTGCACATTTTAGAGTGGCCTTTTTTTTGTGACCAGCCGAAGGCACACCTGTGCAATAATCATGCTTTCTAATCAGTATCTTGATATGCCACTTCATATGATGGATTATCTCGGCAAAGGGGAAGTGCTCACTAACACAGATTTAGAAACATTTGAGAACAATATTTGAGAGAAATAGGCCTTTTGTGTACATAGAAAAAGTCTTAGATTTTGAGTTCAGCTCATGAAAAATGGGGGCAAATACAAAAGTGTTGCATTTATAATTTTGCTCAGTATATATATTTATATATTATATATAGAATATATATATATTGTAAGGCTTTTGTGATATTTGGAGATTTTGAGCCATGAAATTGTGATTTTGTTATTTAAGTTTATAAAATTAGCAAAATACATCTGGTAATGCACAGAAGAGCAAACAAGCACATGTTGAAAGACACAAGAGAGTTGGACTACATCCATGCTGGTGTGCTCATCTTTGGCTTTCTGAATTTTGCCACCCAAATATTGAGAACAGGTGATTTTTAGCACTCAAATAAACCATTCTGAAACCATACAAGTAATACAGGCCGTTGGGACTTGGTCTTGCTAAGCTGCGGTGCTCATGTGAAAGATACAGAGATCAGGTTTAAGTGAATCTCTATCAACAAAAAGTGTCGAAAATCATATCACCGTTCCCAAAAGAATTTATATTTTTAGAAATCTGTCCTTCATAGTTGTACTGATGAGCCAAGCACAGCTGTGACAGCAGATTGGGCCGTAACACACATTTATACGCTCTTAAATGTGGTTTGAGATGGAGACTGCAAATTAAACATCTGTGACGTTCAGCAGAAGTGTGAAATGATAGAACCAAATCCTCCCTTGAGAGACAAAACACTGTTACTGTGACAACACACTCAACTCTCAATACTGCAGTCTGTTAAAGGACAAGCTCAACCAAAAAATGAAAACTAATCGATTACGTACTCTCATGATTTTCCAAACCCATATGTCTTTCTTTTGTGGTGCGTTTGCTTTTTTTGCTTTTTTCATACAATAAAAGTAAATGTGAACTGAGGCTGTGAAACTCCAGAAATGACAGAAACGCACATTAAAAGTATCATGATGGTGATCCATATGACTTGTGCGCTATTAAAAGTCTTGCAAAAGATTTATGGGAGAAACAGAACCAAATCTTGAGTTGTTACTTATGCGTTTCTTTTATTGTGGGGTTTGAAACAACATGAGGGGGAATAAATTATAAAAAAAAAAAATTATTTTCATTTTCATCACATGAAAAACACGAGACCTGATCTTAGCAAAATTAATTAATGAATTAATAAAATCTCTGATATCTTTGAAAAGCATCTTTTATTAAAAAGTTACACAACTGATGACAAAACCAGAAAAATGCAGCACCTTTGAACCTGTTTAATAAATGCTCTAAACAACAAAAGTAGTGACTTGCCGGTTTCTGTTGCAGGATTGTTTTCGTCGTCTTGATTTATTCTTTCGGTGCTGTTCTTTGCTTGTTTGAATTCCTCAGTGTGAGCCGTATCCTAGTTTCTCTTTTTGTGCTTTACTTCTTTTCTTTCTTCCTTTCTGTACATCCATGAATAAGCCGAACGTCTGCAGCAGATACATATATGGCATAATCATCTCTCCCTCTGCACTGCTGTCACTCTCTATGGCTTCTCTTTATCTGTCCTCATGCTCATGCATGTCTCCATCCCTCTCCATTCATCAGTCTCTCTGAATGAGTGCATTTCTGTAAGATGTGTGCAGTGATCTTTCAGCATTCAGGAGAGAGTTTTTAACCGCCCACTTAAAAGACACGCCTCCAGCGTTCCTCAGTGAGCTCACACATTTCCCACAGCAATCGCACACTACATAATGAACAGTGAAGAAATTATACAATGACATTGCTGCACAAACTGCACCATATGCATGCCTTTATTTTGTCTTCTCTACATTCTAATCCATTTCATTGACACATTTTCCGCCAGCAACCATACATTAATATCTACAGTCTCCACGGCTTGCTGAAGATCCGAAACCTTCACCTGCAAAAATGTGACACAACACTTGCACATAAACTAGAATAAAAGATTGATGTTTGATATAGAAATCAGAAACTGCTCCTTCTGCTGGCTGATGGCGTTTCTGCTCAGGTCCAGCTCAACAGATATGGACTGACAACTAAGAACTGAAGCCAAGTATTGACAGCTGCTGTCAGTGAGACCACAGTTGGATAATCTAAAATGAAAACAGATGAAAAAAAATTAAGATTTTATCATTCCTAAATATGCATTCTCTGTTTGTTTACATAGATAAAATGTCAAAGTCAATGATTATTTAATCTTACTTTAAAGACTTCATCGCACAACTGCCTTCCTGTAGTCGAAGACAAAGCAGCCGAACACCTTCATCTTTTAGGTTGTTGTTGCTTAGGTTCAACTCGTTCAGGTTTAAGCTTTGGCTCAGACCTTTAGCTGCTAAACCGCACATATCTGGAGAGAGTTCACAAGAGTCCAGACTGCAGAGATATAGAATTCAAAACAATTATAATCTTTAAAAGTGTAAGACTTTTATTTGATATACTTGATGCAACCATCCAGCCTTAAGGCAAATACTGACCACAGCTTTTCGAGAGCAGTGTTTTCTCTAAGGAACTGTAAAAAGCTGCATTATTCCAGTGCATCCTGGGAAATTTTTGCTCAAATCGAGCTCTCTTTTAGGCTGGAGGGGTTTGATCTCAGAGCTGAAGCCAGAGACGAGAAACCCTTATCTGTCAGTCTGCAACAAGACAGCCTGGAGAATATGGCAAAAAAACGTTTCATTTATAATTCCATGATAATGAATGGACATCATATTTCAAACCTGTTATGTAGGAGTTGATTAATCAATCATTATCAGTACATATGACAAGATATTTTCTAGCCTAAAAAGCCAAACTTTTTTATGCAAGTCTTTTTTTCTTTTTTTAACAAGTTGCTTAACTTACAGTAAATTTTATTTATCAACCTCAGGAGGTCAAACTAAAAAATTACAGGGCTGCACACAAAACGTAGTTATGTCTTTTTGTAATCACATTAGTTAATTAAATTTATTTCTGCTACTTCTCATGTTAGGTTAATTTTATGTTGGATAAAAGTTGAATATAATTATCACAACAAAAATATATTATCGGTTTTACACAAAGACAGCTCTCAAACACTCCAATCAAGTGCTGTGAAAATTTTAAAAATTGAAGCCTAACCTTAATTTCTCAAGTTTACAGGATGGATCCTTCAGTGAGTTCATGAGCTGCTTCATCCCAGAATCCTGCACGTCATTGTCAGAGAGATCTAGAGCTCGGAGACGAGAGTTCTCCAGACCCAGCCCACAACTTTTAGATGTAAAATTACATCTCTCTAATCTAAAAAAGGAAAATTCTTGGGAATGAATTTCAATACACCAACGTGATCTAAAGATACAGCCTCACTTCCTATTCACTTGCGAATTTGTTGATATGGTTTGGCATGTGTCAGTCGCCATGTGATACAAAAAAAAAAAAAAAAGTAATATTGAGTTGGGCATAATTTGAAACCACTGGTATCACTGAACCTGGCATGACCCAAGGAACCAAATGACATGGATTATGAAATTATTGAAAAGAAGCATAATGCAATTTTGGTGCTGTTTGCATTATAGCAGTGGTTCCCAATCCTGGGGTCTGTTCTTCGTACCTCGCGTAACACATCTGAGATAGTTTGACAGATCCCTGTGTTGAGATACTATTAGATAAATGAAATGTGCACCGTTTTTATTTAATTTACATTCCTAATTATTTATATTCACAATTTCTAATATTTGTACAGATATTACATTTTTATTCAATGTTGTAATTAGCAATTCATGTAATTTTATCTGTGAAGCAGATTTGTTATGTGATCGCATTAAGTTTCTTAAGGGTCCACTATCCTGTTATTGCATCTCCTGCGCTCCATCAAGCCACTCCCATAATATCTGTCATCACTCAAATATGCACAACTCAGATTAACTGTAAAGCATGTGTGGATTAGTAGTGTACTCTTGTAATAGAGTAGCAGTGGCAGTCCCGAGCAGGTTTAAGCTTACGGAGCTGTTGCTATGACAGCAAGTCCAGGATGAGCTTCGAAAAACCAAATTATCCAAGATCATGCCTAATCATCAACAATCAAATCCAGTGTACTGAGTTAGCGACGTACGAAGAACGAGCCCCAGAACCTGGAGTAACCCCAACTCTATACTTAGGAACAACAACAATTTTTTATTTCTCCCTAAACAAACACACCTGATTCAACTCATCAGCTCATTAGTAGGGTTGGGTATCGATTGTTTTTTTTTACGATACCGGTGCCAAATCGATACTTTAAAACGGTACCGGTGCCTAAACGGTGTCTGAACCGATACTTTAAAAAAGAACCACACAAAAAACAAAAACAACGATGGATAACATTAAACGATCTGGGTCATTATTTAATACAAAACAATATTTAATACAAAACCACACATAATGTTCCTACTGTATCTCTGTCAATTACTCTTGATATTTAGTTAAAATGAGTGAATTGATTGAGTGCTGTCTTTAATCAGTTCTGTGAATGACTGTATGGTATGCCACATGCACTGTAATATGTTTTATATTAAATATAAAATTTTCAAATGAAAATAGCAACATGATCATTTTATAAAGTATGCGTTCATATGTGTTAAGGGCTAGATTTTCGCTGGAGGAAACAGCTGTGGTGTGATGAGGGGTGAACGCAGCGAAAACTTAAAAGTAACGTTAGATGGGAAACCGATTGCTCCCTTGTGACCTTTTGTAAACTGTATGTATGACAAAGAACTGCACAGATACAGATATTATAACAATCTGTCGATAAACACCCTGTGTCCTCTGTTTGAGTCTGCTCACGCTGTGGATTGAAGAGCGCGCTGAAAGATGGGGAGGAGCCGAAGTCTGCCGCCCTTTTCATATGAAATTTAAAGGGGACTGACTCTGAGGCGATCACGAATTTGTGTACAGTTTATGGAGCTAATCGCTATAGCCCCGCTAAAAATGGCCTTGCGACGCCCATGCTTCTTACGTCCATTTCGGAGAACCAGGACAAATATTTCAATCGATCGCTCAGGCATTTAAGTGGCACTGAAATCTGCGTTCTGATTCGGTTCTAGTACATACTGGTTACATAGGTACCGGTGCCATATTGGCCCGGGTTTTGTTACCCAACCCTACTCATTTAATAGGGACCTGAAATGTTTGCATCAGATGAGAGAGACATCCAAAGTGTGTACTGTTGGGGGTTCTCCAGGACCAGGGTTAGAGACTCAATCTCCCCTATGAATGTACCAAATTTGACCGGGTAAAATGCCCAGATTATCAATCCAGCCCTTTCTACACGCCTTCAGTTCTTGGCCCCTAAACAGTATAAGGCGGCAAATAAAAGAGACATTTTCCACACATAAGATCATTGCACACCTACCTCAACTCTTCGAGGTTACAGTTTGGGTTTGCAAGTAAACCAGAAAACATCCCAACTCCTAAATCCCAAAGTCTATTATCACTTAGGTCCAGTTTCTTAAGTTGGCAGGGTTTTGAACTCAGAGCAGATGTGAGGAAAGCACAGGCCTCCTTTGTGATCCCACAGCTTGAAAGCCTGCAAGAGAAAATTAATATCTGTTGAATGATTGAATGTCAGCAATATAGTCATCAACTCTTTCTACTAGTTCTGTTTTAGCAATTTGGGAAGTCAAATAGTTCTGTGCTGCGTTGTGCCATGTTACCACAGGGACAGGGACGGTTTGGTTGGAAAGATTAATTTTGTCACATTTTCCAACCCATCCAAAGATGAGTGTTGTGACTTCAACAAAGGATTACTGAAAGAGGGAATTTGGCTGAAGGATTTTGACTCCTGAACTAAACTGATAACTATCCACCAAGTCACTGGAAAAAAATAAAACAAAAATAAAGACCTAAGAGTCTCCAGCCCACAGTCTGGCACTAAACCCAAAAGCCTGGTTGCTGCATCATTTCCAATGTTATTGTAGCTCAAATCCAGCTCCTTAAGATGTGATGGGTTTGACGTAAGAGCAGCAACAAGGGCTGAACAGCTGTCTCTTCTGAATCCACAAAACTCCAGTCTAGAAGGAAACAATGGAGAGGGATAGCCATTTACCAACTGTATTATGACATCTGTGATATGTGTTGGATTTTAATACTGTAGGTAAGCTAGAGGCAGAAATGTACTTTAGTGTCTGTAGTTTGCAATGTGGACTCCTCAGTCCAGAGCAGAGACTTTTCACCCCTTTGTCTCCAAGGTCATTGAAACTCAGGTCCAGTTCTCTCAGGACATTGGGATTGGACTCAAGAACAGAAGCCAAAGGTGAACAGCTTTTCTTTGTCAGTTTACATGAGGACAATCTAAGAATTATAAAACAAATCTCTTACCATATCTTCAAAACTGTACCTGTACTTTGAAATGAGAAGTTTGATGGCACTTACATTGCAATCCGACTGGCTTTGATAACGGGATGAAGCTTGAAAAGACACTCATCTGATTTGAAGAATTTTCTCAAGTCAAAAACCTCCAGTCCTTCATCACTGGTGAGCAGCACAAAGACTAGAGCCGACCACTGCGCATTTGAAAGTACCTCCATTGAAAGTTGTCCGGAGTGAAGGTACGTTTGGATTTCCTTGACAAGAGAGTGGTCGTTCAGTTCATTGAGGCAGTGGAAAAGATTGATAGACCTCTCGGGGCTAAGACCTGTCCCAAGCTTTTCTTTTATGTACGTGACCGTGTTCTCATTGCTGTGTGTGATGTGTCCTATTTGTATTGAAAGATGGCGAAACAAGGTCTCACTGCGCTCCTGTGAAAGGCCGAGGAGGAAGCGGAGGAAAAGGTCAAAGTGCCCATTCCTTGACTTTAAAGTCTGATTTACTGCACTCTTGTGTAGATCAAACAGAGATGAATCCATGCAGAGCTCCCCAAAGTCTGTGTCTTGGAATGGTATCTTGAACTCATCGCTACTGGGATTTTGAGTTGTAAACCAGTGAAGGTGAACAAACAAAGCAGCAAGGTACTCTTGGAAACTCAGATGCACAAAACAAAAGACCTTCTTTTGGTATAGGCCGAACTCCTCCCAGAGGATCTGGGTGCAAAGTCCTGAATATACTGATGCATCCTTGACATCAATGCCACACTCTATCAGGTCTTCTTCGTAGAAGATCACAAAACCTTTCCTCAGTTGCTGAAAGGCCAGTTTTCCAAGCGACATGATGTTGTTTCTACTCAAGTGTGGATCCAAGTGATGTAGTTCCTTGTACTTATCTTTCATCTGCAATGTCTGGAAGATCAGGAAATGTGTGTACATTTCAGTTAGAGACTTGGGGATCTGACAACTCTCTGCTTCATTCAACATTCTCTGTAGAACAGTGGCTGAAATCCAGCAGAAGACTGGGATGTGACACATGATGTAGAGGCTCCTTGATGATTTCATGTGTGAGATGATTCTATTGGCCAGACTCTGATCACTGATTCTCTTCCTGAAATACTCATCCTTCTGAGGGTCATTGAACCCTCGTACCTCTGTGACCTGGTCGACACACTCGGGAGGGATCTGACTGGCTGCTGCTGGTCGAGAGGAGATCCAGAGAAGAGCTGATGGAAGCAGATTCCCCTTGATGAGATTGGTCAGCAGCACATCCACAGAGGCCGTTTCAGTTATATCAGAGCACCTTTTGCTGTTCCTAAAATCAAGAGGCAGTCGGCACTCATCCAAACCATCAAAGATAAATATGACTTTGAACTTCTCCAAGTTTGAAAGTTTGAATCCCTCGATTTCTCTAAAGAACAAATAAACAAGTTGCTCCAGTGTGTACTGCTCTTTGCCAATCAAATTCAGCTCCCGAAAAAGCAGTGGAAACACAAAATGAACATCTTGGTTGGCTTTTCCTTCAGTCCAGTCCAGAACAAACTTCTGCACAGAGACTGTTTTTCCAATTCCAGCAACTCCTTTAGTCAGTACGGTTCTGATGGGCTTGTTTTGTCCAGGTAAGGCTTTTAAAGATGTCATTGCATTTGATTGGAGTTTCCTGTGTCTCTGGTGTCCAAGATGCTGTCTCAATCTGTCTCACCTCATGCTCATTATTGACTTCTCCAATCCCTCCTTCTGTGATGTAGAGCTCTGTGTAGATTTTGTTGAGTAGGGCTGGATTTGCCTGCTTAGCAATACCTTCAAATATACATTGGCTCCTGTTCTTCAAACTGGATTTAAGCTTTTGCTGACAAGCATCAATTTGATGAACTACATAAAATAAGAAACAAATTGTTACTCCTCTTTGTCTGCCCTTAATGTAAACTATATGTTCTAACCATGCATATACACATATACTAACATTGAAGAAGTTTGTCAAAGAGGCTTTGCTCCTTCATACACTTCAAAATATGTAATGTGATTTTGACTGTTGCTTTTCTGGCTTCAAGAGCAAATTCGTCTTCTTCATCTGGTGGACTCTTTGTACACTCTGTGAGATCAGGGTTCAATACGCTGTCAATTTTTCTGAGTTCCTTCTTTACAAAAGTGATCACATTGCATTGAAGTTGCTAAGATGAAAAAGAGACACTTTATTGAATATTTTACTCTTCTTTTGAATGTAAATAATGTAAAAAGTAAATAAATAAATTGGCTAACCCGCAAAATAGCAGCAAGGGCCATTTGTGTCTTTGGGGTCGATTGCTGGTGCATTTCTGTTGGCTGCTCTCTGCATTTAAAACAAAGTGTTAAACTTGAAAATTGATGAAAAATATGATTGAATATCTATGAGTGTTTTTAAGAATCAGGCAAAATGAATACAAACCGTTGGACGGGAGAATCAGTCATATGGAGATTAGTTGGTGGCTCCATTGACCAGTTACTCTGAACAGATACATGGGTGTGCGCAGAAGAGCTGAGCCAATCTCCCGAGAGACTTTGACAGAACAGAACATACAGTGATTTAATAGCTGAAACGCCTAATTCGTTAATAAAGAGAAGGATGTCATCATTCTGTGTAAACAGTGTAAGGGAAATCAAATAAATGTGCAGCTCAACTGGTAGAGCACTTCACAAATAACATAAATTCATGGGTTTAATGCTGATAAAATGTACAGCTTGAATGACTGAAGGTCACTTTGTAAATATTAGCTTATAGCAATCATAGTAATGATTGCATAATCAAGGCTCCTAACTAAAATGGTTGAAAAAATAAAGAATTTGCAACAACAATGTAGGCTTAAATTTGTCCATAAAACTGAAAATGAGCACTGAATATCACCATATACAGTGGGAAAAAAAGTATTTAGTCAGCCACCAATTGTGCAAGTTCTCCCACTTAAAAAGATGAGAGAGGCCTGTAATTTTCATCATAGGTATACCTCAAATATGAGAGACAAAATGAGCAAAAAAATCCAGAAAATCACATTGTAGGATTTAAGAATTTATTTGCAAATTATGGTGTAAAATAAGTATTTGGTCAATAACAAAGTTTCTTCTCAATACTTTGTTATGTACCCTTTTTTGGCAATGACAGAGGTCAAAAGTTTTCTGTAAGTCTTCACAAGGTTTTTCACACACTGTTGCTGGTATTTTCCTCCATGCAGATCTCCTCTAGAGCATTAATGTTTTGGGGCTGTTGCTGGGCAACACGGATTTTAAACTCCCTCCAAAGATTTTCTATGGGATTGAGATCTGGAGACTGGCTAGGCCAATCCAGGACCTTGAAATGCTTCTTACGAAGCCAATCCTTCGTTGCCCGGGCGGTGTGTTTTGGGATCATTGTCATGCTGAAGACCCAGCCACGTTTCATCTTCAAATGCCCTTGCTGATGGAAGGAGGTTTCACTCAAAATCTCACGATACATGGCGCCATTCATTCTTTCGTTTACACGGATGTGTCGTCCTGGTCCCTTTGCAGAAAAAACAGCCCCAAAGCATGATGTTTCACCCCCATGCTTCACAGTAGGTATGGTGTTCTTTGGATGCAACTCAGCAGTCTTTCTCCTCAAGTTGAGTTTTTACAAAAAAGTTCTATTTTGGTTTCATCTGACCATATGACATTCTACCAATCCTCTTCTGGGTCATCCAAATGCTCTCTAGCAAACTTCAGATTGGCCTGGACATGTACTGGCTTAAGCATGGGGACACGTCTGGCACTGCAGGATTGAGTCCCTGGCGGCGCAGTGTGTTACTGATGGTAGCCTTTGGTACTTTGGTCCCAGCTCTCTGCAGGTCATTCAACTAGGTCCCCCCTTGTGGTTCTGGGATTTTTTGCTCACAGTTCTTGTGATCATTTTGAACCCACGGGGTGAGATCTTGCGTGGAGCCACAGATCGAGGGAGATTATCAGTGGTCTTGTATGTCTTCCAATTTTTAATAATTGCTCCCACAGTTGATTTCACACCAAGCTGCTTACCTATTGCAAATTCAGTCTTCCCAGCCTGGTGCAGGACTACAATTTTGTTTCTGGTGTCCTTTAACAGCTCATTGGTCTTGGCCATGGTGGAATTTGGAGTATGACTGTTTGAGGTTGTGGACAGATGCCTTTTATACTGATAACGAGTTCAAACAAATGCCATTAATACAGGTAACCAGTGGAGGACAGAGGAGCCTCATAAAGAAGAAGTTACAGGTCTGTGAGAGCAGAAAATGCTTGCTTGTTGTAGGTGACCAAATACTTATTTTACAGGGGAATTTACCAATTAATTCTTTAAAAATCCTACAATTGATTTTCTGGATTTTTTTTCTCATTTTGTCACTCGTAGTTGAGGTATACCTATGATGAAAATTACAGGCCTCTCTCATCTTTTTAAGTGGGAGAACTTGCACAATTGGTGGCTGACTAAATACTTTTTTGCCCCACTGTATATATACACTGTATATATGAAAATAATGCACACCCGAGGTGGTGATGCGGCATCCTGTCCAAAGTCCAGACATTTACCAAACTAAACTAGAAAATAAATATTTTGAATGTTGGCTTATGATGAGAAAGATGTCAGTCAGATCACTATAGCCTCACTAAATAAGTGTGTATTACCTCTGATCTTCCTCCTGGAATTTAACTGGAGGATCCATTGATGCATCACTCTTCATAGAAACATGGCTAAGCACTGAAGAGGCAGCTCTCTTCTGCTGATGAACCTCAACACTACAAAAACATTCAGGGAATCAAGTCAACATCAGGAACTGAACAAAGAATCTCTTTTTAATCGCTGTTCTGTTCGAAGCCATCAAATTAACCAATAGGATTACATGCAGAGATTTTTTAATCATTAATAAACAATAAATAAATAAATAAACAAACATACCTTTCGGATTGATTGGATGTGTGGGGTTCAGTAGGGGAGCAGCTGCCGCTGCTTTTGTCCTCAAGGCTGGATGTAACATTATCTTTGGTTTCACTTGACTCACTCATGGCAGCGTTTTTCCAGACACCTTAAAAGATCCTAAAGTCGACATTTAGGAAATCGTGCTTTCTGTCAGTTAAACATAATTTCCATACTTCCTGTTTTATTTGCCTAAGCCAGTATGTATATGACATGGGAGCCACCATTGTTCGAATTGAGGGGTCCCATCATACCCCTCATTTTCGGATGTGGATGAGGGTTTGAAAAAATTGAAATCAAACCAATTAAACCAATTAAAAATGGTTTATATGTAGCATATCAAGTAATAATAAATAAGAGGAGAAACAAGATGAACAACAACAATGACAAACTTAATTTGGAACAACTTCACATGCTCAATTTTCATGCAGGAAAACCGAGAGAAAATATAAGTTTTTGTTTGTTTGTTTTTCCTCCCCTTAAATTTGAACACTGCGGTCAAACCAGCCGCGCTTTGAAAATGCACGGTCAAGCCAGCCGCACTTTTTTTTGTCTTGCGTGTGTAATTGTGCACTTACGGTACGGGTGCTGAGAGCAGTCAAAATGCATGTAAAGAAGCTGTCATACCGACGTTTCCTTTATAATTGGCTTATTTTAACTTTTATTTTTAGTTTGTAAATACATTATTTTTGTACATAAACATTTGTATTGTACATTTATTATTATAAATAATTTATTAATGTTTATAAATGTTAATATTAATGTTTTATAATCATTGTTTTTTTTTTGTTTAATGTTTGTGTGTGTGTGAGTGTGTATAACAACAAAATGCGTCCTAGCACTTCCACTGTGTCCAATATTCCAACACTCATAAAAAAAATGTTCCTTTATAGGTTAGCTCATTAATTCAATTAATATGTGTTCAGAGTGAGCCTGACTATAACTATATTTATTTTCAAGGCATTTTACTGTATAGTAGTTTTGGAGAAAACTAACAGCAAAATCACCCAAAACATCAAACTCCATTGTTGCACTTTGATTATTTCCGCATATTCCAACACTCATATAAAATGTTCCTTTATAGGTTAGCTCATTCTTTCAATTGATATGTGTTTAGAGTGAGCCTGACTATCACTGTATTTGTTTTCAAGGCATTTTACTGTATAGTTTTGGAGACAACTAAAAGCAAAATCACCCCATACAACAAAATGCGTCCTAGCACTTGGATTATTTCAATACATTCAAACACTCATAAAAAGTGTCCCTTTGTAGGTTAGCTCATTCTTTCAATAGATATGTATTAAGAGAGAGGACCTGATTCCCTTTCAAGGGAATTTTGAACTGCGTCCTCTAGGGGTCGCTTTGGGGAACGCCTCGTCGTGACCCGTGTTCGAAGCATACATTGAAAAAACACCAACAACACGTTGGTCACACAGTTTTTTGGCTAGCTTGCAGTACGCTTACCCTCTGATTTCTAATGATCATGCTGTGCGAGCCCCCTCTCTCGTTGAGAACTGGGTCTATGCTCCCTCAGCCCTGAAACTTACTGCTAGCAGTTCCAGCATTGGAACATGCTGTAGGTCCGAGCCTCCCCCCTCTCGTTTGAAGAGCTGGGTGTGTTGCTCCCTCAGCTAAGTAAATTATTGCTAGCTGTTCCAGCAATGGAACATGCTGTAGGTCCGAGCCTCCCTCTCGTTTTAGAGCTGGGTGTTTGCCCCCTCAGCTAGAGATTTACTGCTAGCCATTCCAGCTTTTTATCTTAGATCGAGTTGGTGACTCTCAAACATATTGGTTTTGGGATGCACCATTCCATCTATGAGCTGCTCTTTCAGAGTGCCACGAGAGCCCCGTAGAACAGTATCCTAAAATCCAAGTTATGGTAAGTGTGCGCGTGAAGGCTTTGTGCACTTTCTAAAATCCACATTGTGGTAAGTTCGCACGCTAGTTCTTTGCGTTCTTTTCTAAAATCCTATATGGTGAGGGCTTCGCGCGGTTGCTTCGTGCCCTTTCTTGAGCTGGTTAGAGCCCCGTTCACCTTGTGCGCCACTCCACCTAGGTATACTAGGATACCTACTTTAACAGGGTGTTGCTACTAGGGATGTGTTGAGACAGTTCCTTCAGAGTCATTTAAGGCAGCCCCCCCCCCCCCCCCCCCCCCCCCCGGGAGCCCCTTTGTGACAGGAAAGACTTAGTATGATACTAGGCTCTTGGTCGTATCCCCTTAAAGGAATCTATTTGATTCCAAGCCTGGAGCTCTACCCCGGGCCCAGGAGTCTGGCCCTAACAGGTAAGTTTGGGTATGTAGCCTAGGCCTTTGGCCGTAGGGGATAAAGTCACGGACAGCCATCTGACGTCCCAGGGGCAACTCACCATGAAAATGGTAAAGTTGGTACTTAGTGCTCGCCATGGTTTATGGCATGCACTCCCCTCAGCATGGCATCGTGGGTATACCATTCCCCATAGCGACCCATAGAGGACGCAGTTCGAAGTTCCCTTGAAGGGAACGTCTCAGGTTACTTATGTAACCTGAGTAGGGAACGAGACACTGCATCCTCTAGGCTTCCTGCCATGCTTCGAACGCAAGCTTCAGACGAAGAAGTGAATGACATGTTCTCCCGGCGCCTATTTATACTAATAGTCGCACCGGTAGTGACGTCATGGGCTGTCGCCGGCCAACTTGTTGTTGGTGTTTTTTCAATGTATGCTTCAGAAATGGGTCACGACGAGGCGTTCCCCATAGCGCCTCCTAGAGGATGCAGTTCGAAGTTCCCAAGAAAGGGAACAGGGGCCCTCTGAAGAAATAACATATATATTGAAACAATGAGCACTAAAAAAGGAACACTTTTTATGAGGTGGAATATTGGACAATGGAAGTGCCAGGACATATTTTTTAGTTTATACACACTCCACACACCACACACACACACACACACACACACAACACACACACACACACACACACACACACACCACATTACAATTAAAAAAACAATGAATAGTAAAAAACATTAATATTAACATTTATAAACATTAATAAATTATTTATAATAATTAATGTACAATACAAACGTTTATGTACAAAAATAATGCATTTACAAACTAAAAATAAAAGTTAAAATAAGCAAATTATAAAGGAAATTTTGACTGCTCTCAGCACCCATACCGTAAGTGCACAATTACGCAAGACAAAAAAAAGCGCTGGGTGCCACTGTAGCTGCATTTAACAAGACAGCTTTGAAGAAGGAAATAGACCTGAATTTAACATGATCAGCCGGTCATGTTATCCTCTCTGAGGTCTTCGTACTTATTTACCTGAGATGGCCATTCAGCAACTTCTGAAACATCTAATGTTACATTTTTACAGAGCGTGACCCATCTGAATGACTTTTACTTGATCTTTAACACAAACATAGTACAGCGTTCGCACAATTAACTCTCTGATTAATGAATTTCCCAAACTTGAATGACTCCAGTCATTCTTACCGTTTTTAAGGCGGGAAAAAACGCTAAATATTGAAGAAACAATTACGTGCAGAAGTGTATTCACCTTGTCTGAGTCTGTGTGTCGTCGGAGCCGCAGTTTCCGTTTCCGTTCTCCTTCAGGATGAGCAACCTGGTTTACAGGTGGGGCCAGGTTATGTATTTATCACTTATGCATTCATGTTTGTGTAAACTTGCAGGTACATTTCTGCTTAATTGTAGTGTCTTACCAGGAGACGCAATATTAATTGATAATACTTTTTCTATGGGTTTGAAATAAAGTTTTAGAATAAATTGCAATCAAACTTGTTGCGTTTCCTTTTAGAAAATCGATAACAGAAGCTTTGAAAACATATTATTTATCATTGAATTTGTTTTGGGTAATTATAATTTGTTTTCTGAATCTATAAATGGAAATAATTACAATAATAACAATACATTAAAATAACAGCAAAACCCTCCTTGTATGACACTATAGTGCTTCTACCTCCAGGGGGCACCTGAAGGCTCATAGATTCGAATCCTCAATTGAGCTGCGAATAGAAATATTTCTAAAAGGTGTTCCAAAAGAATACAGATGAGACGCGGCTTGTGTCTGAACAGAATGGGTCTTTATTCAGGAAACGAAAGAAAAAAGATTGTAATCAACACCCCATTTAAATACAAAACAAATCAAAATAAGGAACAACATGATATTCAGTTTGCATATCAAAGAGCCATTCGGTAATAATTACAGTCGGAACACTTCATAAACCACTTGTGTGAATCTATACACAAACTTGATTTAGAAACTAGAACATTAACAATATTACAAAGATTTTAGCTTTAAAAATAATTCAAATTGAAATAATATTTTAGCAGTTAGCATCATAAAATTATATATTCATATCTTTCCACATAAAAATACAAAATAATATTAATGACATATAATATGAAAAATTATCCCAAATATTTTGCTACTATTAGAGTAAAATAAAAAAACCAAACCACGAAACAAAAAAAACAAAAAATAGAAATATGCATGAAAAAGTTTCTCCTTTTGTTAGCAAAACACTATCCAAAATAACTACAATCATTTACATCGGTACAAAGATATCTGGATTTAAAAATAGTTGCAATGAAAAAAAGGGGTTTCATCTTTTCTGACAGTAAAAAATGACACTGTGAATCAGAAATTTGCAAAATATGCAATGAAAAAAATAAATCTGCATTAAAAAGGTATACACTGCAATTCTCACTTTTTTTTATACAAACATTAGAAACAGTATTGCACGTCACAACACAGATTCGAGGTTAGTAAGCCTTTCAAAATGTGTTATATTCAAGTTTCTGAGTATCAGTGAGGGGAGGGCTGATACCCCTCCATCTAACCAGGGAGAGTCTCAAGTGTTTTCCATGAACATAGTAGAACCCTCAACGCTTCCTTCCTTCAAATTAAATACACGACCAATTAAATGGTAATCAAATTGATGTGTGCTAAGCAATAATACATAAATAGATTCATACACACACAACTGCACGGATGATTTAAAACAACGGCCTTTTGCGTCTTCCAGTGCGACGCTGCGTGTGAACGTAACCATAAATACATGGGCAAATCAAGTGAGAGTCAGAGGTCTACAGAAATAGAAAAATACAATTTAAATCAAAAAGTTATCTGTCTACAAAAATAGTCAAATAAATATGATTTTTCAAAACGATGACGACGACGACAACAAAAACCCACGCATACACGTACAAAGCAACAGTGTTGAACACGAAAAATGGAGCACGCTACTCGTCACCAACAGAGAGAACGACGACGATACGGCGGCCATCTTGATTAGCTCCCAGAAACACCTTCGCTACTTACTCCGAGTGCACGGTAGATCGCCGTAATCGCTTAAATAGAATCTGGGTCCAGCGTCTTACACAATACATCAAATAAGTTACTATGTAAAAAATAAAGATATTTAAATTATCCAATAGACTTAAAACAGATCGCAATTCTTCTACAACCAAATAGTATACAAAAAAAGGTGATACAAAATAAAAGAGACTGTTTTGCGTTCGACTCCAAACGCCAGGAAAAAGAGGGATTGGTTCTCTTAGAGGAGAAAAGAGAGGAGAGAAATCGAAAAGGTAGTGCATCACGTGTCCTCGAGAGTCTGGAAACACGTCGACAAATAAATAGACACATATACGCAATAAATAAACACACAATCTCAGCTCACTGTTGAAAGGTTAAATCACATACACGAACTGGACAGTACGACAAGGGCACTGAATTCTTCACCAAACCCGAGAACACAAGGATATATAGAGTGCAAAGAGAACGACAGACAGAAAGAGCAGTACAGTACCAAACGACCATTGCTTCTGTAGAGATTGTCCTTAAGACCGATCCAATCGAAAATGCTAACGCTACAAAACACTTTGCCTCAGGGTTCCTTTTGTGACGTCTCTCGTCTCTCTTTTCTCCACGTCTGTTCTTAATGATAGATTTTGTCCAGAGAATAAACTACGAAACGCGGCGCTAGGCTCCGCCCACCACGCACAGACAACGACCACGGGTACGATTCCTTCGCGAATTCCTACGAACTACATCATATCAAAGCTACCACGGAAAACGTCCTTGTCCTGCGCTCTATCGCACAGTAAGAGGGGTGGCATTCAGGGGTGTTCAGGAAGGGCAAAGGTTAAACGTCCAGAGACGATCCTCTGGATCATAGAGTTTAAATCGAACTGAAACCTCAATTCATAACTAGACTCACACGGCACGAAGACGAGACACGAAAACCACAGGACAGCACACCGCACACTAATTATCGAGTTACAAAATGGCAGAACTCACTACTCTAAAAACTAACGTCACTTCTCTCGTAATAAGTTCGTAAAGGAATCATCACAACAACGCATGCAAAGGTTTTACGAAGAATTTTAAATTTGTTTTCCTTTCGATATTATATTATCTTATATCTAAGAGTCTGGCCTTTTTTTGCCTCATGCTACATAAATTCCTCTGTTTATCGTTAATATGCATCATGTTTTGTTTGTGTTTTTTTCTATCTTATATGTGCTGGTAACCTTTATACTGCATGCAAATGATGTACAGCCACAAACATGCACGTAAGTTTTCATTCTGTGTTTCCATGGCGACGATCGGCCATGCCGCGCGAGAGGGAACGGACTGCATTTCTGTGTACGACATCGCCAGTGACGTCACAATGGCATAGAACACCGACACTATCTAATCGTTATATCCTATTTAGCAGCAAAGCTTCTTCTATAGCTTGTGATTAAATTGCAAGAGTAGAGCAATAACAAGCCAGATTAATATTCTGAGGTATTGTCTTTTTTTTTTGCCAGTGGAAAATGGAAAGTCTCAGTAATTAATTATTGAATCATTCCTATTCCTGCTAAGAGCACATTGGAGCGAAACATCAAGGGGGGAATTTTTTTAGTATATTCCGCGGCGAACGTCTCGTTTTCAGGCCGCACGTTTTGCTACCTTTGGTTCGAGATCCAGGGCAGGCATCGGAGATTACGTCATCAAGGGTTTTCCAGAGACAATTGCGCACTTTGCCCACTAGGGGGGGATTTAGCAGCAGACGGATACACGACGGACAGAACGAATGAACAGAACAGACAGGCTGCCCCCCCAAGCGAAAACATTCTCGTTTCTACTTTTTAAATCTCACATATAAAAATAATTTGAAAAAGCTACAAAAAATCAATCTCATTTTTTTTTCGCAATCTCATTTTTAAAAAACATGAACGTACCACAAAAACTCTGTTCCGAGCCTGAGATACACAGGGAGGGAGGAGAAAGAAGTGGTTTGGTGAAATAAACTGAGGCTTGTAGTGTTTCTGGCTGCTACAAAAGATAAAGATATATTTATATATTTATAGTCATATATATTCTCTATATACTGTATATGGTTATGTACTCTATACTGACAGCTTGGGTTCAGGGGCCAAACTAAGCATCTTTTTCTTCCCGCAGCAGACGTGTTGTTTCTGCGTCGTCTTGCATGCTGCCGCTCCCGGCGCTCCCGGGATCCCCGTCTTCAGTTCCAGCGGAAGTGGATCTGGCGGGGGCGGTCGGCTCCCTCTTTGACCAGCGGCTTGTGGAACTCGCGGCCGGCGCGGGAGTGGATGTTTGCCCAGCAGAACTCACAGTAATACTGCAGGCAGGTGACATTGGCGCAAAAGAACGGGGCGAACTTTCCGCCACAACGTGCCCCCTGGCATTCGTCGCACAGCTGGTCGTCCAGCACGTACGGCTTCACCTCCACCTGTGTCACATAAATAAGAGAAACATGGTTGTTTTTGGTTCATTTCTACTCTGATAAAGTACTCTGGTATAGTTAATTAAACAGTACCATGACCCGTGTTGGGTGAAATACATTACTAAGTAATTAATTATTAGGCTATTAATTTAATTACTTTTCCCTTGAAAAATTCAAGTAAGGGATTACTCTTAATTTTTCTTCAATTTAATTACAGTTACTTCAGATGTAATCCGCCATTGTTTTATATAGAGTTGTTCTATAGTTTGCACAATATTTAATTGTATAGACAATAGAACAACTCAGTATAAAACAATAGTGGATTTAACATCAAAATGTAATATCTAATATTAAAATGTACGTTTTTAATGTAATCTCCATTTAAATAATTTGGTCAGTTCAAGAATAATTTATGCAATTTGATATTATTTATAAAAAAAGATAAAAAAAAGAAAGATCAGTTCATGTTTATCCTTTTGTTGTTTAACTGGTCGAGGTTGATATGGGACTTAGAATGTAGTTTGTAATAAGTAATGCAATACTTCATAGAGAGAATGAGTTGTATAGTAATCTAATTACAATAACTTCCCAACACTGACCATGATATAGTTATTGTGTGCATATGATATGGACTACAAAGTGATGGGTAAAATAATGATACAATTATAGCCTTGGATTAATGAGATTTTGTGTAATTATTACATCTAGTTAATGTTGCATACAACGATGCAATGCAAGAAGTGCACTTAATTGTATTGAATGTGCATTTGTAGTGTTCTTCACAAACTATACTTGCCGATAATGTAATATTACAACGTTAAGTGCTCTTTGAGCGCTATGTTTCTTAGCACAATGCGACGGATGAAATGAAAATAATATCAGTGGCATATGTTCTTTGTTATACTACACATTTTATCAAATCTAGCAAGTCTATGTACACAGGAAATAATAAATCAAAATAGCATACTATGCACAGTCAGGGCCGTTCTTAGCTGACACAGGGCCCTGGTGCAACCGCACCAGTTGCACCCCCCTAAGGACGGCACTGTGCACAGTATGCATACTATACACTAAGAGTAGTATGGTATTGTGCTATTCTGGATGTTACTAGTCTCAAACAAGCACGTAACTGCCGTCTACTAACCCGTTTGTCGATGTCGCCATGCTGCAGCTGGACGAATCGGGCGCTGATGGCAGCAATGTAGCTCTGCTGATTGGAGAAGGCCACACGCCCCGCCCCCTTTGGGTACTTCAGCTCTGGATCAGTGTCAATACCCGCGTAACACACTCCACCATACAAGCGGTCCATGATCATGGCCAGCTCCACTGCAGAAAAAGATACCATTAAAGTCTATTTAATACCCCCCAAAAACGAACTTTTTAATACTTTTTGAAACAGTTAAAAAACGAACCACAGTGAAATTAATTTTAGAATCTTTGTTGAGAAAACTGGCATCTCTTCACATTGTGGACATCATATTCTGTAGTTTGAAACAAATACAACAACGAGCCACGTGTTTGCCGTACCAGCTCTGAGTGGACGTGGCACTCCTCCAACAAAGATGGTCTTACGAGGGTCCAGCGGCTGAGATCCATCCATCACAAAATCACTGTCACTCAGGTTCCAAGGACGAATCTGGACCTGAAAAACCACATAAAAATCCCGCATATGGAACACAGTGTACATGAAAACAGAAAAAAGACCCCATTGTGAAAAAGAAGTGCACTTAATTGTATGTTGAACTGTACACTGAATAAGCATTTGTAGTGTACTAAAAGAGTTCCATGACTGTTTCTCAACTCACTTTGTAATAATGTCAAATAAGAAATGCTGCTTATAAGTACAATTAAATGATTATATTTTATGCATAGCAACAAGTACTTGCTACTTGCCAATACATCCACAGACATGCTGCAGTGAGCATGCAATAAATACTGCTGCTGCACATATAACATACATGAAATCAACCCGTAACAGATCTATACAGGTGGAGCTGGGGGAGGTGGAGGGTTTCTGAACTGCTGCAGCAAGCACTAGCCAAGTATTTAAATGAAGCGGCGAGCAAGCTCACGGGACTGTAACCAAAGGCCGTGGGTTCGAGACTCCGTACCGGCAGGAAACGCAGGCAAGCAAGCACTAGCCAAGTATTTAAATGAAGAGCAGCAAGCTCACTGGACTTGTAACCCAAAGGCCGTGGGTTCGAGACTCCGTACCGGCAGGAAATGGAAGTGGGGGAAGTGAATGAACAGCACTCTCTTCCACCCTCCACCATAAAGTGCGCTTCTTTTTCACGATTAGAGAATATTCACAATTACAGCATATTTAAAATTAAATCCATGTATTTTTTCCAAAGCAACAACACACTTCTTTAAAAACAGATGGCATGTGTCAGACACTAGTTAAGAACAGATGCAGGCAAGATTGAATTATGTTTATTCCGTTTTGGAATCAATCATAGTGATGTTTTGTTGTGTCCCTTTTGGTTTAAATATCTGAAGACTTCAGACTCAAATGAAAGAATAAACACACTTTCCTCTCATGACTGAGATGGTATCATGGACTCTGGCAGCATGTGAATGTATCTGGACTCACGGGCTTGTCTTTGATGGTGGGGCTGGACACACACAGGTAGAGTTTCCCATCCTCCTCCAGACAGGCTTCGATCAGCGCCTGAACTGAGCTCTCTTCTTGGAACAGGAGGAAGGCGTAACCTAGACAACAGTCAATCACTGTAACACTGTAATCACTGAAATTTGTAAATATAATTAATTGGTCATTTGTATTATAATATATCCATAACCAGATGTTTGGACGCATCTGATTAAATCTATCTTTTTCATGATCATGATGTCCTTGTTATGCAGACTTGTTATTCTACAATGTGAAAAACAGTAATAAAGAATGGGAAGGTGTGTGTAAACTTTTGACTGGTAGTGTGTTTGCAGTATGTCCATGCAGATTTCTATTGCTCTGTTTGCTATGAATGTGGTGATTATTTCTAGAAGTACCTTTAGGGGGGAAGTAAGACTTGCTCTCTGCTTTGTGTGGCCAATCAACAAACAGATGACCAAAGCGCCGAAAACTGCTTGTGATTTCATCTGTGGGAAAGACGAGATCGTGCGAGTCAGATAGCGAGAATAGAAATATAATGATTTTAATCTGTACGAGTAGAACAAAATCAAACATCAGAGGTTAAAAGCAAACCCTGTTCAATATCTGCAAGGTGAAGTTCACTGATATAAATCAAATTGTCCTCTGAATGACAGTAAATCAGCATTTCTCAGCCATTTTGTTTGCAAACTCCACTCTGTGGAGGTTAGAGGTTTTATGTGTCTCAGTGCTGTTATCAGTAACCTGCCACCAGGAGATGCCAGAAACATCTCAGAGGCTTCAGGGCAAAACTGAAACAGATGTGCAAAACATAAATGTGGACATCTGTAAGAATGTGGATTCAGGGCTTGATAATAAGGTGGCTCAAGGATGGTACGGGCCAGCTGATGAAACCACTAAGAGTGTGAGCAGAGGCGTAAAGGCAGGACGCGTTCCTGTTTTATAACACATCTAGACCTGGGCTATGCAATCCAATGTGTTTCGTTAGCATTGGAGCTAAACTCTGCAGGACAGCTGGCGCTCCAGGAGCAAGTTTAGACACCCCTGATCTAGACAGACTGCAATGTAATATAATACAATATGGTTCAAACACTCTCTCAAACGAACCTTCATCGATGTCGGGGGGCAGACCGCCCACAAACACTTTGCGGGAGAACCTCTCGATGCGCTCCCCATTCTGATGGGGGTAACAGTGAGGAGACCCCATGACCCCCTGGTTGCCATGGCCGTCGTCTAGAAGACCGTCATCGATGGGGAAGAGTGAGGAACGTCCTGTTAAAAAGTGAACGACAGGTGAGGACCCTTGTTTACACCTGGTGTTAACATCCATCTTGGGTGATCTGACCGTGATCAGCATTATGCATCTCAAATGCAACTCTGATGACCACTATAGAAACAAGGGCCCTTGTTTTGGTGCAATGAATATATATGACGTTAACAGGTGGTTATTCATGTCTAGTGTGCAATAGGACATTTAAACAGCACATTTGTTTCTAACTATCTCTGAATGTGGTTTGAGTGATTGGATCACTCTAAACCCTGTCCACGGTTGTATTTAGCGCTGTCCATTTGTGATCAGACCACCTGAGATAGATAATGCCAATGTAGTGTAATGTCAATGCATGTATGAATCATGGGTTGAGTCAGTGAACTGCGGCTCTCAGTCAGTATAAGCCTCAAAACACATGTAAAACTCCATTATATTGATAAACTCATCAAATTGTTGCTAGTGGTCAGTGATGAGTTCACAAAGAGCAGTGTACACACATATACACCATACACAGACACAGAATATTGCCATGCCAACACAGATAGCGTAACGAACAGTGGATTTTACCTCGTCGTCTCCCATAGCTCCTGGCTGCATGTGAACAAAAACAATACAGAGCACTATGAAACATCTGACTGAACGCTTAACTTCATGACTGTGTAAATACAGGCAAATGTTTATGGATGAAATATTCACTACAGCTGGTCATCATGGTCTGGATGCTGGTGTTCCCTAAGGCCACAAACATACTTTTGAAACTAGCATGCAGATGTAGGTACACTAGTTAGACATAGGGATAGGCGATACGACTAAAATCTTGTATATGCTGATCTATATATAATGAAATAACTATTTCTTGCTGAAAATAAGGTTGTAATGATACCGAAATTGTAGATACCAGTATAATTTCACAATTCGGCTAACTAATGTCAGAAAGTCCTCAAGCAATTATTGAAATAAAAATGAAGCAAATTACAAACAATGGAACAAATCAACACAAGAGAAGAAAGATACCAAGAAATACTACATAAACTACAGAAAGTATTTAAATGTAAAATAAAACACTGCATAGCCTTCACTGTATTACACTCACATTGATTCTTATTAAAACTACAAAGTTATTCAGTCAAGATCAGTTTGGTTTTTGATTGGTTTCGATTAACAATAAGGACACAGACAGCGGCAGGTTTATTAGGCTGCTGTCATTTTAAGACCTAATGCACGGATCCAATGTAATGACGCACATCCGATTTTCTCCCAACTGTTTACAATCAAGACACCGACTGTGTTTACATGCATACTCTCCAAGACAAGCATTCTGACATATTTTTGTTTGTATTTGACCATTTAGGTGCAACCAGATTTTACTGCAAATTTGTATGATGTGATTTGTTGGAAAACAAACAGAAAAAAGTTATCATGAACCTGCAGCCCTAAACCTAACCCTCAGTGTGGTGTGGGCAGGTTGTATGACATGAATTCATATGAATTTGTAACCTGTTTACCTAAACATAAATTAGTTATTAAATGTCATGTGATTCTGTTGGAAAGCTGCAGTAGACTGCGTCTTACGATATTCTCATTAATTTGTACAAACCGGCATGAAACAGAATAAACTGGAAACCAGAATAAACTGAAGACTGAAGGGTCAGTAAGAAGAGCTTTTGATCTGAGTGAAGAAACATGAATTAAGTTGTTATTCCTAAAAGCACAATATTCCAGAACCTCTTCACATGTCACTCCAAATAATCACATGACGCACTCATGAAGTTTCTCAAAAGCATTGTAAGCCTAAGTAGTAGAGTCCGACCGATATGTTTTTTTGGGGGCCGATACTGATACCGATATTAGGGAGTAAAAAAAGGCATATATCGATATATCGTCCGATATTCTTTGTGTATATTATAATACAGTACCCCTTTCCCATTAGTGTGTCCAAACTTTTGACTGTTACTATATATAGAATGCAGTATATACATAAACAGAATATATATACATAAACACATTTTTGCAATGATCACTCAAGAAGGTGGTTATCAACACGTATAAGGACGTTCCACAGATCTGTCCTCGGAAGACCTGGTATATAACAATTTAACAATACACTTTATTATCCAAAATGAGTCTGACATCAGTGCACTGAACAGTAAAGTTGAAGTTTATTCAATTCCATTCAACTTTATTCCGTTAAAGTTTTTCACTTCGGAACATTCATTCATGGATTTGCGCTACTGTCTTCACACACAGACGAAACTTACTAGAGAAGTGTGAAGTGTGACATAATATACCTCTGTAAATAAATATAAATTCACGTCTCGCGCACTTTAATGCCCTTTGAATGTAACGTGTCGTTCCCTTGGAACTGGATTCATGGTGGAATATCATGTAAAGTCCACTTCGCAGGGCACTTACGGTCCAATAAGACAACGCTTGAATGCTGCTGCCTGAACAAGGGACCTCCTTACTGAAGTGAGAGTGTTGACTGGTGTCACTATCTTGCGAACGCGCCGGTGGATCTCCACCAAATTCGGGGATCCCTTCAGCTCAAGGAGCCCTCTCGAACACCACCCTCCGCGCGTCGGTAGCCCCCCGGGATCGCTTGATCGGTCGGCGCTGGACCGCGAATTTAACCACCCGTAACTCCCGGACCCCGGGGGCTAAAGGCCTCTGGATTAAATAGGCTGATCACATATTTCACTTCATATGGACCACCCTGCTCTCTAAGATTTTGGCATCGGCCATCAGAAAAATCTATACTGGTCGACCACAGGACAGATTCAAAGTCCATTCCCAAAACTGATAATCTAGTCTCTAAATATGGCTCAGGTCAATCCATCAATGTACCTCTATGGAGGTCCACCAGACAAAAACTGTGTAATATTTCTGGTTTGGGCTTTGTTCAGGTCACTAACCCTAAATATGAGCAATAGTAATACTAATGGCTGACTTAGGATGTATTCAGACCAGGAAAGTCCGCTAGTTCACTTGCTTTGGTCCGGACCAAATACAATGTTGATTTTTTTTGTTTGGTGTGGTTCGCTTTCACACTGCCCTTTTTGCAAGTGAACCAGAAATTGCAAAACAAAACTACACGTGTGCTAAAGTTAATCCATTCATTGGACAGAAATTCTCAAGTGTACCAGAGTTCGTTTGGAACCGGACCGAGACCACCTCTTCCGTCTGGACCTACGTTGTGGTTGTAGTTGGGTCTCAGACGGGGTACGCCGAGCTGCACGGGGCGGGCGTCACACCGCCGCTACGATGACTTGGCTGTTCACCGCAACGGGGGGGGCGCAACTGTGCGTGATTCAATGGCACGGAACCAAAAAAGACTTAGTAAACACCACTGATTAAAGACACAAAGTAAACAAATGAAGGCTTTTGTCTACAACGACAGTTATTTTTAGGTAGAACTATGAGGCTCCAAATTCCCAAAAAGAAAGCACAGCTGGTTACGGAATAATCATTCACAAGAGGCAAACACAATCGTGCGCAGCTTCACAAGAACGGTGATCCAAACCGACGAACCGAATATCAGCTCAGCCAAACACAAGCAGCAAGAGTTCAGTCATGCTGGCTAAAATGGATGGAGCCCAAATGCAGACACTCCGTCCTGGATCGCAGCTGATTGTCAAGCGAGGTGTGTTACCTCACCAGTATCAAGAAAATGCTAATGTTGAAATTCCATATACGAACTCTTGGGTGCCAAACCGTCGGAACATATGTGGTAAAATAAATTAAGGCACACACCATCTCACCGTCAATGACGTAAGTAGAACTTTGAGAGTGGCAAAGTGGGGCAAACACAGCATATGCTATAAGTATACATTTTTAACCAAAGCACATGCTGAGCAGAGATTTCAGAAACACGATGAAGACATCATCCCCAGACTACATTGTACTTCTGAATTATAAAACATATATTAAAATGATTTCGGTGGCCCAATGGTCCAAGGTACAGTAACCTTCATGCTCCCAGGTGTGACTGGGGCAGAACGTTAAGGTTCACTCATTTCTGTAACACGTCATAGCAATACATTTACTAGTAAAAAAAAAAAATTAGGGGGTAGTTGTGGCCCGGGATGCTAATGCAACAACCCATTCATGCTAAAATAACACAAAATTCATTACAAGATACGTCACACGAACCTCTTGGAATATAACTTGCTTTAAGCAGTTTTTAACTCACTGTAGTTTAAATATGTAATTTCCAGGCCTACATTGGTAGGACTGTCTCTAAGATGGCCTCTGCTACAAATGAGTGTCTTACAGACAGCAGAAAGGAAAAAATAAACTGTAGCTCACTGTCATAATTACCATTGAGCATGAGTAGACTGTCAGCGCCTGGGTGGGGGCATCCCACACGGCCTGAACATGAGAGAGGGAGACAGAGAGAGAGAGAGAAGAGTTGAACCTCCCACAGGCCCCTTGTTACAAAACCTACAAAGCTGCCTATGTAGGGAGCATTTGTAAGCATCTAGATCCCAGATTGCACTGCTACAAGCTCACTGGAACAGACCAGCTAACAACCTTTGCATTTCTGGTAGCGTTTTATTAAACAGCATATCATTGGCTTAGCAACATGTTAATTGAAACACTTTCAGACCGGCTTTTTTTCCAACTAATTATGAGAAAAACCCAAGCTAATCAAGCAATCAGAATCCCCCCCCGAACTAACGTACTGACATTTTAAAGCTGTACGACAAACTGCGTGTGTTGCTCTTATAATAAACAGCAATGAATTGTTTGCTGATATGGATGCTAATATAGTTATTGTTATAGTTATAATTCACATAAACAGGCCTTAAGAAGTTCTATTTCCATTGGGATTCTGCCTGATAAGGCAGAGGACAACAAAGCGACTCAGTGGGTTTTGAAAGGGAACCCTTGTCCCTCAAGAGGAATGTTTCTAGAAATGATGAACTAGCTTTGCTGTGTTACTAGGTCACCCTTACGTTTGACCCCGGTCACATGACACATGCAAACACAGAGCATCAAATCTCTGAAGCTCTGTCACATGACACATCCCAGTTAGACCCGTGAGCACTTAAGACACAGAACAATTCACTTTGCATCTGTGTTTGTCAGGGGCTCTGTAACTTGGGGGATGGTTAGGATGAAGGGCCCAGCCAGAGCGAGGGGCCCCGTCAGATAGAGGGAAGGGCAAATAGAAATGTTTGGTTTTCTGTGTTGCATTACACATTGTTGTTGCAAATTCTGCTGATTTGTCACCCATAGATTAGATTTTGTTGAAATTGCAAGGGCTGCAGGGCTTCATTTTTTATTTTTATTTTTTTGTATGCTAAATATAAATTCTCTTTTTTTTCTGTTTGATTTTGGGGTCAAATGTGGAAACCTGCACATGTTGTCCTGAGATTTATCCATAATCTTGTCTGACAGATTTTTTTAGAAAACATCCAGGTACACAGAGAATCAGCTGTAATTCTTCCAAGTCCTCTTAACACACACAACACACACACACCCCATCTGGTGTCCGATTATTAAACGTGGACCTCCTAAGACATTACAATGTTTCACAGAGCTCCTGTCTTCTATCCAGTGCTCAACTATTGTTTTCTTTCATCTGCTTTTTTGATTACACACAACAGCATCACCCATTCAGCCATGGTTTGGGAGGGGGGGTGGTGTGCAAGTCGGGGAGCAGGTGTTGTTTTGAGTGCTTTAGCTGGTGTCAGCACATTCCCTGTGCCGGCACCCGCTCGTGATACCACATTACCGAGCCCCCCCCCCCCCCCCCCTCCGCGCTTCATTAAGCAGGTTTCTTAGGAGTGGTTCGCTCAGGACATCTCCCATGATCTGTTCGATTATCCGCACCGACAGCACTGTTTGCAAAGCTAAGCAAGGTGCTCAGCTAACCAAACATTTAATCATATCTGGTTGTGTTGTACTATTACCCCCCTAATGGCGAGTAAATCACAGAGGCAGTAGAAATATATTACTTTCCACTTCCTGACTGGTCAACGATTTCAGAGCCTCCTTCCAAAGGATACATTTCATTATCTATTACTGATTTGTGGCTTTTATTGCTGTAACCTTGATTACATTAACAGTAACCAGTATTAAATTATAGTTCACTGAGGCGATATTTTAGAACGGCTGACTTATAAATCATCACGATCAGTGTTAACATAATAAGTTTCATGTTGCTTCAGGGCCTGTGTAAACCATAGATACCCTCACTCAACCGATCGCTGTCCTTTTCTGTCCACACAGGATGGCAGAGGTGTCCCTCGCAATAAGCCGACCCACACTCTTCCCCTCTCCCTCCTTTCTCTCTCTCTCTCTCTCGGTCTCTGCAGTAGGTGCCGCCCCATGTGTCTGGTCCATCTGCTCCAGCAGGCTGAGCGAGAAGCTCCAGTGAGAGAAGCAGAGGGAGTGAGTGTAGCGCAGTGCCACACCCTGCTCACAGCACCACACGCACCTCTCTGCCCTCCTATGACACAGAGACACACCGCTCAACACAAAAACATCTCCCACTGAACGATACTTGGGATTAAATAAAGCAAAAGGCCACGACAGACATTGGCATTACCATGAGCACTGCACGTAGGGCTGCACGATTATGACAAATCATAATTGTCGAATATTCCCTTAAAATTGTAATTGCGATTATTAATTACAATTATCACAATTTACTTTGAATGTTGTTTATAACCATTGTTTGAAGCAACCGATGAAAATAAACAAGCTGAAAACACTCTAACTGAAAAACGTTTATTGCTTTTCTATAGCATTAAGCCTCAACCGTCAACTACACATTGGATTGGTTTCTCATTTAAATAAAAAAGCAAATATGCCGATTTATCATGTACTATTTAAAAAACTAGAATTAAACCCTTCAAAGATAACCCGAAAGAAAAAAACACCTCTTTTTTAGAGCATGCAGAATACCAAGTTGACTTTGAACGATTACGGTAATTGTGGGATCCGTAATTTTGTAATCGCGATTCGAATTTGATTAATTGTGCCGCCCTTAGTCATGAGTATTGAAACCTTCACATGAAATCAATGACTTGATCTTATCCACGAGAATTCACTTAATGGGGAAAAGTGTTGTAAGAAAAAAAAACATACGGAGGAGGTTGAAGGGAAGGCTGAACTACCGAGATTTGTGATGAATGAAATCAATCTTCAGAGGCCTAGTCAAGAAGTGCACTTACCTTTGAATGTGCACTGATAGAAATATTTTTATACAGTATATTTTCAAAAACACTGTATGCATAAGATATATCGATTATGAAAGACAAGCCCTTAGACTTTTTCATGACGTTTAAACACACTTAAGCACACTTTAAAATGTGCACTTAAATAAGGTCACTTACAGTTTTACTTTAAAGTACATTTTTAAATCATTATGTTTTAATAAACTTATGTCATGTTTTAAAGAAGTACACTTATATTGATATGTTGACTAACATACCAAGCCATGTAGTAATTGATTAGAATTTAATCGTGCTTGTTATTTTACATACATTTCAGTTAATAAAATATATTAAATTAGTATATTGTGCAACCAGCATTACAAATGTGTATTACAATATATTTCAACTTATGACCACACAAGTCTCAATAAAAAATTACCTAAACTAAGTATTTCGTTAGCATACTGCTTGTCGTACATTTCAGCACTCATTTTACCTATTTCAAAGACAATAAATACATTTATGAAATTACATAGATATGTTCTTAGTCTTACTTCCCAGGGTCAAACATAGTTCCCTATTGCATTTATATAAATTTAAACAACAATTTAACATGCCATTGTGTGTCTGGAAAACTCTACATTCAGTTCATACTTAAGTCATTTTAAACGTTCTTATTTTGTGTAAAAGGACTTTTTTAATGTCTGCTAAAGTGTACTTTTTCACAAGTTCAATCTTGATTACATATTTTAAGATATTGGGAGTAATGTATGTTGAATACTGCACCATCATAGGGAACACAATAATCCACTGTGCTTTCATCTGCCTCCGCTGGCAACTACTATTTCACACAGCCACAAGGTAGCTTATTGCTTAGAGTTAAGACTAATTTCTGAATAAAGAACTGTATACCAACAAAAAAGGAAACGATGCCACACGTTTGTTGCACTGATTATGTTATTTAAGTGCACTAAACGCCGTTTTGAAAAAACGTCTTTTGAACCACAGTGTCGACCAAGTACCAAAACCACTCGCCCAATCACAGTAAGGGCGTGGTCTATTAATCGAGTGTCATTTAGTTCACAGGACAAACATCATCCGATCACTATAAAGAGAGAGTACGCAGATAAAAATAGAACATTTCAGAGGAACAAAACATAAAGAGGGTGCGATCAGGCAAGAGAGCCCCGGTTTCATATTGGAGCAGCTTCCAGCGGTGAGAAACTCAAGATCGGAAGGCCGGAATCAGACCCCGTGTTCTTTGTTTTTCTTCTTGGTAGGTGCGTTGTGTTTGACTTTTGGCTTTGTTTCACACAACTTAATCTTTGTTGCCCTTTTGCTTGAATATGCTGCGTCTAGCCGCATAGCAGATTCCGCCTCGCGCTGCCAGATTGTGTACATGTGGGGCGGAGTTATCAAAATACGGGCGAGGTCCTGTTGGGTATGGGCGTGTTTGTTTTGGTGCTTACAAATATCAGCATTGTTTGGTAAAAATCGCTTAGTGCACCTTTACCGCTGTGTGTTCCAGGTGTGCGCACACTGGCCTTACAACTCTTTTGAATGTCATCCGATCAATGGTAGAGCCCACATACGGTTTTTATAACCCACTTTTAGATAGTATGAACCTAAACCACGGTGGCCGCGCAAGCTCACACAGCCTTCTCAATTCATACCCTCGTTTTAAGTTCCATCATCAAAAGTTAAGAAAATACTAAATCTACATAGCATATAATCGTGAAATGTCCTCAATCCGTATGAACATGTCATTCGCGTCTGTTCTATAAAGCCTTATAGACTCTCGTTGTGACAGGAATGGATCTTACCCTTCAGAGGGGTCCTGCTCGCCTCATGAGGTCGTCAGGGGAGCTCTCCAATGAGTGCATTCAGCTGTCATACACCTGGAACCGATCCTGAGAAGAGGGAGTTTGAGAACTGTCCGTATGTGCGTTACGAATTATGGTTGCCTGCAGCACACTAATGCAAGCGCACCCGACGCGGGAATTTGGCCTCCAGTACTCCGTCCACCACGAATCCCTGAATACTGCGTCGACTGATGCTGGTAGGGCCCGCTGGAATGTTGTTTGTAGAGCTTTCACGATGGACCTTAACCCGGCTGCTTTGTTAGTTTGTGTATTTTGGACCGAAGGTTCGCCAAAACTAGTCTCGCGCGTGGCTGTTTTTAAGCAGAACGAAACACGTATGTGTGCAGATTGTGTGTGTCGCTCTGTGTTTGTTTTTTCACGCTGCATTACCACAATATCACTCTTCTATTCTGCAGATTCGCATCCCTCTCCCGGTCCACACTCACAACACCGGCCTGACCACTGCCACAAATATCTTCGTCCTACAGCAATGAGCCCAAGAAAGGATGTGAAACCATACAACAGCTCTCCGCCACCCCCGCTGGCCCTCACGGACCTGTGGTGTACATCACAGAAACACACGCTCCCACACACTTCAGGCTCACCAGGAGCCCCTCATTATACACAACTATTCTGAAAACGAATTGACTTTGCATTGAACTGCACTTGTATGTAACTTACGTAATTAATAACTCAGCTTGAGTGTACTTCATGACCTCTTTCATTGCTAAGTGCCTTATAGCACTTTGTAAAAGTGCACTTGTGAATCAAATTTAGTTTTAAATATAGTTCCAAAAATGATCATCTTAAATTTACCCATTTCTGTTTGTACACTATTTTTGATGTGCGGCCCCTAACAACTACAACACCTGTAATCGTGATTAACTACAGTTTGTCGTTCAAATTTTTACATTACTCATTGCAACAGTGGTCCTGAAAACATTACATTCATTCCACTTAAAGGGGTCATTTGATGCGATTTCAATTTTTCTTTCTCTTTGGACTGTTACAAGCTCTTGGTACATAAAGAACATCGTTAAAGTTGCAAAGACTGAAGTCTCAAACCTAAAGAGATATTCTTTAAAAAGTTAAGAGTCAACCACGCCCTCCCAAATGGCTCGTTCTAACACCACCCCCCCCCACATATCTACATCACTATGTGGGCAGATTTGCATAATGCCGCCCAAATGTTTGCGCAAAGAAAGAAGGCGTAACTTTATTCTCGCTGTAGTATTGTTGACACCGCAACCATGTCGTGAAGACGCTGTGTGCTTCGTTGTGAAGCACAACTACTTTTTTTGGTCTTCCAAAAGAGGATGATATCCGTTTCGTTATGCCTAGAGCTGATCGTGCTGGTCGCTGAGGAAATACATAAAACTTTCACCGTGACGAGCGAGTTCAGCCCGGGGCTCTCACATGTGTTGCCGCTCATTCGGCTGATCCGTCGGCACCGCCGTTCTCGACCCCATGCCAGCCTCGATCCCTCTTTCCCGCCTCACTCACGCTAAGCCGGGCTTCCCTCACGCTAGCCAGCTGTGTTTTTTTCTGTGTGAAAAGCGAAACTACTTTGTTTTCACTTCCCAAGAGGCCCCTACAATCAGTGGTTACGTTTGTTTTACACACTGTTCCAGAACACTCGCCCATATCCAATGTGTGGTCAGCACATTTTAATGGAGGACTTTTTACGGAGCCTGGGAAAGTAACGTTTTGAACTACGCCGGCAGTTCTGACTCATCGTAGTTTTTTTCTTTAACGGCTTTGCCCACTGATGATTCACACTCGATTTTGGGGCAGTACGTAGCACTTGTTGTTTTAGTTTAATTGCGGCGCGATGCCAACGCACCGCGTAAAAAGACAGTATCAGGAAGTATATCATAATTATGTCCCTCCCACTGTATGCAACAAATGACTCGTTTATAATGGTTTTTAATGTTTTTTGTCTCGTCGCTCCGGCCGGACAGGGCATCCCAGTATGGTAAGGGGCGTAACATTTCCGTCTCATGCTTGAGTTATTCGGCCAATCACAACACACTGGATCGCTGGCCAATCAGAGCACACCTCGCTTTTCAGACCGATGAGTTTTGTAAAAATCGGTGCGTTTCAGAAAGGCAGGGCATAGAAAAGAAACGATAATGTAACGTATGTGGAAAATAATGTGTTTTTTTTTTACTTTAAACCGCATAAACACATTTCATTAACCAAATACACAAAATAATGTTCTTAACATCATATGACCCCTTTAGTATTATAATTTTCATATAAAATCAGGCATTCTACATGAAAAAGGGGACATATTATAATATCCTATATATATACTACATAATTATATAACACACTCTGTGTTGTGACCAAACAAGCATTAATCACCGTGCCAAAATTATTATGTCTGAAGATGTGCACTTTGGTGTTGGTTAAAATGGACATGTTATATGTTCGGAATACCATACTGCTCCAACAGTGTGTAGTATGAATAACAAAACTATCAAATTTAGATTAAAAATGCACAAAAAAGGTTTTATAACCTCTTACTACAGTTCTTTTTTTGAAAGCAACGGTTTCATGAAGAACCTTTAATATCCATGAAATCGTTACATTGCAGAAAAGATTATTTAGAGTGGAAAAAAGTTTATATATATCACATTAAAAAAAGAAAAGAAAAGAAAAAAAACAAGCACGCAGCCATCTGTATAATTCTGTCTTTGAACTTCTGTTACTGCGGTGTTGAAGAGTAATCAGCTGGTGGTGAAGTAGATTCACTTATTGTAGAGTTAACGGAAGTTATTTAATATTCGAGGCAGATGTCATAACAAATGTCAGTACATTTTAAAACGAGCGGTTCATTCATAAATTTGTACACCTTTACCTTTACGCTGTGGAAATACTAACGGAAAACAGAAGACGACGAGTGCAGTGCTGAAAAGGGGCGGAGCTACATGAGGTCTATAGGCTACAGTCTAATATGTGCTACAGCTATAGCCTTGCTGACAGATCAATGTATACTTATGATGGACGCCATTTGCAAAGCACAAAGGGAGCAACTGTTGACCACATTACACGCAGATGCTTCCAATTGGCCCTGTCACGGCCATCTGCCTCCCACAGTTAAAGCAGGAGCTTAAATCATTCCTGTGCCGCTTTCAGCATCCAGTCGTATTCACGGGCCCTCACGGCGGAGCTTACAGACAGCGCGAGGCTGCAAGAAGCTAAATATAGTTTTAGCAGCAACATTGCCAGAAATAGTGTCTGAAAAGCAGCTCAGTCCTCCAGTGAAGAACACGAGGCCTGAAGACTCTTGATCCGAGAGTTTGGGGTTTATGCTACCAATCAATACCAAGGCTGAAATGTTTATTAAAACGTTTATAAGATCACCTTTTTATAACCTTTTGTTCCTCCATTTCAAAGAGGTTCTCATTATAGTCAAAACCAGTTTGGTTCAAGACTGAGGGCATAAGATCCTGAGTTATTTAAAAGACCAAGACCATGAAAATAGGGTCTTGGAGTCAGTCTCCATATTTTCATGGACTCAGGAGCATGTGGAGTCAGATTCCACCCTGTTCTGGTCTCGGCATTGATTCAAACACATCTCGACTACAACACTCATTCACATCCGAATCTGAAAGTTCAAAACATTGCTTGTGAAATTGAATGAACTCTCTGTAACAACATCGTATCTCTGTCCTTTCCTCCTTCCTCTGTCTTGTTTCTCTTGTCAGAACATGACACATTTGATCTCTGGAACGCGGAGAAGGAAGGAGAAGACAGGAGGAGAGAGGAGAGGCTGTGGAATGTGAGGAATTCCAAACGGAACCCTGTTTAAGGAAATTAACAATGCAGTAGACACCAGGAGTCAGACCTGTTTCCTGAGAGAGGAGAAAAGAAAGTGATGAAGGCCAGACCGCAAGCATCTCAGGTTCCTCGTTTCAGTTCTGTTAGGCTTGGCATTAAAGGAATTAGCTGTGACGTGCCAAACACTGATCTGCTCCAAAATGAAGTACAAACAAACAATGTCATTTTGTACTTGAGTCCTTAGACCATACCAATATTGCAAACCACAGCTCTTGACGACAGAAAGACAAAGCAGGTCAAAACAAAGCAGGTTTAACCCAAGATTTTCTATGGGGATCTACAGCCATTAGCACACAGGGCCTGAATAAGATTTGCCATCTTTACTCTCCACTGTCGCTAAAAGTACCAGTATATGGTACCATGTCGATACTAAGATGAAAAGTAACAATAGCAGTGGAGGTTTAAAGCTGAAGCGTGCCACAGGCGGGGAGTTTCCTCGTACACTTCAGTGATTCACGTATAAATGACCTGCTGTTTCATTCCATCTCCAAAACAATGACAAAAATGTGTTACTCTTGCCTCCTTTCTCTGTCAGCCTCTCACACCCTCACAGTTTCTCACGTCCAGCTTGGAAGTGAGAAACTTTCAGACTCTCATGATCTAAAATGAAAGCAATATATTGAATATTATTTACTAGATATTTGCGATCATTTTTTTTTTTTGGTAATATAAAACATTGTGAATATCGCAATTTATTTTCGTTTATTTGGCCATCATTTTGCGACCTATGATAGTGAGAGTATTTTAAGGGCACAATATGTTTTTATTAAAATATCAAAAAACCACTAGAACAGTGTTATATATTTTGCTGACTTGTGTACTTACATTATCCCAAAGGTTTCGAAGAATGTTTAAATCAGAGAAAATACGCTATTTTAAACTAGGACACGGGGAAAAAGCGTGACATCTGTGTATTGTGTCGCTGCCAATGACGTCAAAACCCCTCGATTTTAAACCAAAGACACTTTAATATGTTGTGCGCTTTAATAGACCGGTGATGACCGCACAGAGAGATATAACAGAACTTCAAAGTAATCTAGCTATGATAAAACTAGCTGCTTTACCCCACATACACACAACCGGAAGCAGCGGAAGCGCTTGACTGTGGGATAATAAAAGCTCCGCTGCTTTACCCCACATACGCATGACCGGAAGCAGCAGAAGCGGTTGACTGTGGCATAATAAAAGCTCTGCTGCTTTACCCCACATACGCACGAATAAACCGGAACTAGCAGCAGAATGAGGTCGAGTGGCATTAAATAAAAGGCTCCGCGCTTACCCACATACGCACGACCGGAAGCAGCAGAAGCGTTCGACTGTGGCATAATAAAAGCTCCGCTGCTTTACCCCACATACGCACGACCGTAAGCAGCGGAAGCGGTCGACTGTGGCATAATAAAAGCTCCGCTGCTTTACCCCACATACGCACGACCGAAAGGAGCGACAGCGCTCGACTGTGGCATAATAAAAGCTCCGCTGCTTTCGAGTCGTGGTCGCGCCGTCAGTCGCCTCGTTGCTCGACGGCTTGTCGCCCACTCTGCTTCATTCTATACAAATAAATCATTAGCTCATTCATGAACATGATTTCTGCCCGAGTCCTGTCGTATTGCATCGGCTGTGGGGATGAAACAACTCCCATGATTCCACACTCAGTCACGGCTTCATCAATTTATGGCTTTGTTTCTTTTGAATACGCGCCCTCTAGCTGTGAAAATTACATATTGTGCCTTTAACATCTTGGCTATTTTAATTTCAATTTTAGTAGCAAAAATGGTTCAAACTGTTGATTCAAATAATCACTTCAGAAGAACTGAATGGTTTGTTGGCACCATCACTCAAAAATGTTCACAGAAATGTCACAATTTACATGTAAAAAAAACATTCCTGGATTATTTTTAGCTAGAGTTTGATGTATTTGCTTCTTGCATTAAACATTTTAAAAACTGTACTTTTAAATTGCTACAGTAGTTTGGTTGATGACTGTTGCTCAATATAACATACTGTTCAAAATTCGGGGGTAAGATTTTATGTTTTGAAAAAAAATGCTATGCTCATCAAGACTGCATTATTGATCAAACAATAAAAATGTGAAATATTATTGCAATTTAACATAACTGTTTTCTATTGTAATATATAATAAAATGTAATTTATTCCTGATGCAAAGCTGAATTTCAGCATCATTACTCCAGTCTTCAGTGTTGCATGATCCTTCAGAAATTATTCTAGTTTGCTGATTTGGTGCTCAAGAAACAGTTATTACTATTATCAATGTAGAAAACAGTTGTGCCCTTATATTTGAAGGAAACACTGTGGATATATATAGATGTTTTTTTCAGCATTTTCATAAAGTTGATAGAAAGTGCCAAAGAACAGGATGTATATAAAATATAAATTGTTTACTATAATGTGTTTTACTGTCACTTTTTATCAAATTTAACGACTCTTGCTGAATAAAAGTATTAATTTATTTCAGAAAAAGAAAAAAAAAATACCTACCCCAAATTTTTGAATGGGTAGTGCTACTACAGTTTATATTTGTAAACCATTTCAGAGCAGCAAAATATAACCCACCATCCCAGTGCCAGGATATCGTACGAATAATCCAATAAACACGGTTGAAGTCAGCTGAGTTCAGACTGTGAGAAACCGCCCGAGCCAAACAATAATGAAGGGAGAGGACAGGTTCCTTCAGGTGAAAACCGCCTGAAACCCTTGATGACCTCACTGGAGTCATCTTGTCTTCAGGATCCGTAAAAGGTACTGACGGCCTTGACAACAGTGAAGCTCAACAACCACGCACAGAGTGAGTGAGTGAGTGAGTGAGTGAGGTACAATACACACAAACCGTCGAGCAGAGGGCATACGACAAGCAATCAATAATTAGAAGGGGACCCTGCTGCATGGGCCGCACATCCCTACCCAAATACCTCAAAGCTCATCCCAGCGCCCGCACATACCTGCAGCGGCAGCAGCGTGTTGCTGTTGTTGTCGGTACGGTACATGTTTTCTTCGATCCAGGATTTAGGTCCCAGAGAGCCGGCGGAGCGGGGAAACTTGGGCGGGGCGATGATGTTGCTGGAGAAGGGTTTCTTCATGGGAGAGATCTGGTTGACCGAGCCGGGCACACCCATGCTGCCCCCGCGCCGATGGTCTCTGCCCCAGGACACCCCTCCAGAGGACCAGCCGCTGCCCTGATGGCTGCCCCACGGTGACTGCTTCATCATGGGCTACAGACAGACGGAAAGTATAGTCAGGTACAAAACAAAAAGTACTTTTACACAAGTACACTTTTCTATAACATTTCAAATCAGCAATAACATCTGACATGAATGAATGGTATCATAAATGTTTATTTTCCTCAAATTACGTTAATAAGCTGTATATTTCAGGTTGATATACCGTAGACAGTGAGCATGTGGTGTTGGAGAAAGAGCATTTTATTGAACAAAAATCTGCCTAGTTAAGTGCGAAGTTGCGCTTAATTGTATTGAGCGTGCACTTTATTGCATAAATGTGTTAAAGGTTAATTTCATCATCTATTTGGAGTACACTAGCATACAGATGACCTCAATGCTAACAGAAACTAAAAGCTACAAATATAACCTGTGTGTGGGAATCTGAATGAGACTGACTGGCGTAATCGCCCGTATGTCAGTGTGTATGTTGCTTTGAACGTGGCCAGGCTTTGCCTTGCTGTACAAGTAAGAAGATTTAAAGCTTTACATCTTACACTCCACATCTCGTGAACACAGTGGCAACAACACACACTCTCTTGATCCTAGAACATTAGGCAAAAACACACAAAGCGTACAGTGACGAACAGACAAACACATTTTCAGTATCAGCATGTGTTGTCACTGCATTGTGTGCACAACTCTCCCCAAATAAGTGTCGCACCCATCTCCGTAATCTCTTTGTGTGTAATTGGGTAATGGCCTGCATGTGTGTGTGTGTGTGTGTGTGTGTGTGTGTGAGTGTGTGACTGTGCAACTAGAATTCGGTTGAGGCGTTTAGCGATAGTGAGAGATATTCGTTGATGGTGCTCAACTGGAGGCGGGAGAGAGGTGTAGAGTATCTTGTGGCACGAAGAACACCACATACGGGTATAGGAAAAAGAGTCCCCCCCCCCTTTAAAATAATCACATTGTGTTGCTTTTCAGCCTGAAATGAAGACGGACTCAGTTTTTGTTTTATCCAGCTGTATTTACTCAGTGCAACTTATAACATCCAAGTGAAAGATATAACACCAACATGTCAGAAAAAAAATTTAAAACAGGGTTGTAAAAAGCATCACCACCTCTTAAAAATGGATTTGTAAACTCAATCAGGTGTAGCTAATCACCTTCTCAATGACACACAAAGTCATCTGACTTTCAACTGTGATTAGCTGTGGTCATTGTGATCAGCTCAGATTGAAAAGAGCTTTCCTGGAGCATTTCCGTCCTTGGTAGTGCAACTGAAGCAAACAATCAACTATGGGTGGCAAGGCACTGTCAGAAGATCTCCGGGCTAGGATTCAAGTTGTGGGATCAGGCACAAGTCTAGGAGATGGAGACAGAAAACATTTCAAAGGAATTATCACGGACTAGAAGCACAGGTGAATTCGTTATAAGAGTGGAGGTATTGGTAAAAACACGACCGCCTGGATCAGGATTGTCGCTCCAAACTGATGAAAGAGCGGAGGAAAAGCTCAGAGAGGCGCAGAGAGGCCTTACAGCAACCTGGGACGCGCTGCGAAATTTTATGACAAAGAAGGGGCATGCGTGCATGGACAATACACTATCACAGATTCTCACAAAAATGGGGACTCGTAGGGCGAGGTGAAGAAAAAGCCAATCCTCAAGAAAGAACAAATGCAGTCACAACTGAGCTTTGCCAAAATGCACCTTAACGATACTGAGGCAGATGAGGACTAAATGAGATATGGCCTCAACACCAAAAGAGTGGTCGCGATATCCAAAAAGGCTCAGGCATCCAAAAATCAGCATTCCTCCAGTAAAGCAGAGGTGGTGAATTCTGTTATGAGGGTCTCTGCAGCAGGGACTGGAGCACACAGTGGTTGAAGAGAAGAAGGTGAATGTCTTGCATGGCCTCGTCAGAGTCCAGACTTAAACACCACTGAAAATCTGTGGAATGACTTGAAGACTGCAGTCCACAAACACTCACCATCACATTTAACTGAACTTGAGCAGTTCTGTTCAAAGAATAGCGGGCAAATATTGCAAAGTCTAGATGTGCAAAGTTAGTAGAGACAAATCCCAACAGACTAAACGCTGTAATTAAAGCAAAAGGTGCTTCGACAAAATACTGACACAAGTGGGTGATCCTTTTTCCAACTCAGTGATTCTGGTTTTTATTTTTTTTTTTCTGACATGTTGGTGTTATCTTTTACTTGGATGTTATAAGTTGCACTGAGTGAATACAGCTGGATAAAACAAAAACTGAGTCCGTCTTCATTTCAGGCTGCAAAGCAACAAAATGTGATTATTTTAAAGGGGGTGATTCTTTTCTATACTGTGTGTGTAGGTTATTTAAACATAAGAAAGACACAAGAAACAAAGCACAAAGAGTCCCAAACAGAAGAAGCTTTGGTGATAATAAAGCATATATTTAATTACTACAATGACCGCCAACTACAGCTTTCAGATGCCATTTTATTCTTCAACTCAACTAACACAGAACCGAATGAACAGGATTGTGGGATATCACAGGCAGCGAAAGATACATCAATGCTGACTTCAAAAAGGCATCTTAGTGGACGGGATGTAGTACACGTTTTGGTTTCAGACGTATCTTGTTGCCTTCCTACATTCGTATCCGGACAGCATTTCTCAGCTTTCAGACACAACCACAGATTTATATTCATATGCATTCACAGTTATGCATTCATTGGCTGTTGAACAATGGCTAATAAAGTCATCATTTAAAATCAGATCTATTCATTTTGCAATATTAGGTTTTACTGACTTGTGTGTTTGATTTTTAACTCAAGTGTTACATAACGTTAAGATGTTTTTGTACTGATTCCAGATTTAGCATTCACTTGTTATAAATGATCTTAACCTTTGGTTTGTTTCATCAAGTTACAACGAAAAAGTGCAAACAATGAAAATGAAGTACCTTTAATTTTTTTGAGTACCTTAATGTTAAAGATGTAATTAATTAATAATTAATACAGAAATCATTAATTGTCTTTGATTTAGACAATTAAAGAAGTCTCGTATGCTCACTAAGGCTGACTTTATTTGATCAAATGTACAGTAAAAACAGTAATATTGTCAAATATTATTACATTTTCAAATAGCTGTTTTCTATGTGAATATCGTTTAAAATGTAATATTGCTTTGATCAAAGCTGTATTTTCAGCATCATTCCTCCAGTTGTCAGTTGTCACAGATCTAGAAATTCATTTTGTGATATGCTGATTTGCTGCTCACGAAACATTCCTGAGCTTACAGTGTTGAAAACAATTGTGCAGCTGAATATTTTTCTGTGCATCCTTTTTCAGGATTCTTTAACCAATAGAACAGCATTTATTTTGAAACAGAAATCTTTTGTAACATTGCAAATGTCTTTACTGTCACATTTGATCAATTTAAGGCATCCTTACTAAAAGTAAAAAAAAAAATCTTACGACAATCGAAACTACGTTTCCCGTAAAAAAAAAAAAAAAAAAAAAAAATCATAGTGTGATATAGTCCGGTCATACCTCTCACACCTACCACACACACACACGATTCTGGACTCCTGAATGAAGGGTGTCTTCAGCTTAGCCCTAATATCATGCTAAAATACATTCACTCTTAACAGCTGTTACACCAGCATGACTTCACATGTAGGAATATCACTGTGACATATAGGGCCACTCCTAAAATCATGTGACCGTCCCCCCTCCGCCTCTACCCCACCCCCACAAGACCAGACACACACACACACACTGAGGCCTACCATAATTCACCACCACCAGATACGAAGATATTGCCTCTGTAACATCAAATACACTGGGTTCTGCACAATGCATATCACTCATAATGCATCTAGAACACTTCACTGTATGTGAGAAACAGATGCTAGACTGATTCAGATCAGTACCTTGTGTTTTGAGTCGATTCATCGAAAAAAAAACGGGCTAATAAGAGTCATTTATTTGTAAATCTGATTATATTGCATGTTTGCTGTTGCTTGCCAGGGAAGACAACGCAATAAAAAAGCATTCTGTGTATTTGTTGTTTTTATTTATTTATTTTGGCAGCACCTCATCTTATATCAAGTTCAAATCAGACTGCAAAGGCACAACATTGATCTAATAAATTATAATTTATTTTGTGCTAATGTAGATTCGGTAGCTATGCAATGAACACTGTTATACATTTTTAAATATGCAAATATAATATCAAAGAAATGCTGAAAAGCAAAGGAATAACATTCACCAAAATGGCCACCGTGCCATATAAGTGAAATGCCTGTGCAAACAGCAGATTACAGTAATAACAGCTTTTTCTAAAACTGCTGCAGTTTAGCAGGGTGTTGACATCTCCGGCCTCTAATCTCTCAATAGGAGATTTCACTGAACGCCCTAGAGGTCAAGACATCCCTGGAATGTCACGTGAAGCCCTTGAACGATATCACCACGGCCCGTGTCCGCTTTCAGAAACAAACATGGCTGTGTGGAAAAACATACTACTATTTTCTGCACTATGCGGTGTGAACGCAGATAACCAGCTACATTTGCGCAAAACTGTTTCGTATAATAACCAGTGCAAGCTGTTCAGAATACCGTATCCCACAATGCACTGAACTCAATCCGACCGTGCATTTCCACTGACTTCTCTTTCTTGACTCACCAAGTGATTGTACTACCACAAGTAATGACACAACACCAAATTGCATTAAAAAGCACCAAAATTATGAGATCACAACTGCCATTCACAATGTTTCATGTATGATGCTACAAGTTTGAAACATTTACTGTTGCATAATGCATACTGTTGTCACATACTGGTGTTAATATGATTTTTGGACAGACTTGTCCTATGCTTACTAAAGCTGCATTTAATCAAATATACAGTATAACTGTAAAATAAAGAATTTAAAAAATGTAAAGGCCGCCATTGCGTCTCAATGACAGTCCAACAGCAGCCTTCTACAAAGGCTCCGTATCTGCACTAAGTATGTGCTTATTTTCTCAGTGAACACGTTATATGTTGTGTTTGACTGAATGGGTTCTCTCACCTGGTGGTGGTGGTTGTAGTTGTTCCTCTGCTGCAGAAAGGCGCCCTGCTGCGGGGGAATCTGCGGGCTGACCGGGGACCGGCGGCTCTGCGGTGCCTGCGGGGGGACGTTGATCTGGGGGGGAAAGGGGCTGCTGAAGCCCTGCACTGGGCACGGGTTGGCCGAGAAGCCCTGGAAGAAGCCGGGGTTGATTGAGGAGGGGATGCCCGGGTAGTAGTTGTCAGACTCGGTGGTGGGGATCTGGTTTATTGAGTTAGCGGAATTGGAGACGTGCGGAGGCGGTGAGCTCGTCTGCACGGACCACGGTGTTCCGAAGCCGGGCAGGGTGGGGGAAGCAGAGCCGCCGCCGGGGTTCTGCATCTCCGGGAAAGCGGCCGAGAGCATGTTACTGCCGCCGGTGCCGTTGTTGATGTGGTGCGCGCTGGGAGACTCCATCTGGATCTTCACCTTGGACGATGGCGCATCGGTGTCCAGGCCCGTGGAGGAGGAGGAGGAGGAGGAGGAAGTACGGCTGCTGCTGCGGCGGCTCAGCCTGCTGATGTGTGTTCCGGTCGTGCTGAAGGTCACCGGCTGTCTGTGCGTGACCTACAGCGAGAAGCAAAGAAACGGCAGGTCGTGTGTCGGAGAGCGCCTGGAGCTGGAAGCTGTCAACCCCGCAGGCTCATCCTGCATGTTGCGCGAATGTGCCGGGAAAAAGAGGGGACACCGGAGGCGAGCTGCTGGGGCGCACCGGAGACGGGCTGGAGTAGGGTGTGAACGCACCTCCGCCGAGCAGTGCGGAAGTGCTGCTGCTGCTGCTGATGATGTTCGCTGTCTGCAACGAGCCGAACCCGTAATCACCCATTTAATTGCGTCAAAACGGCGCAGCTCTCGTATTCCCAGGCCTGGCCAAGAACAATAAGAGAGGCACTGTGTCCTGTAACTTCCTAAAGCCTGTTTGGAGCGAGAGAGGAGGAGCTTTCGGTCGAGTCGGTCGGCTTTTTGCATAATGCATGCGCGACCCGCCTCCCTCGCAGCCGCAGAGAGAGCCGCAATGTGCGCGTCAGTCATTCATTATTCAGGAGGCGCAGAGCAGACCAGTCCGCCCGTCTGAATGCTGCTGAGCTTTGACACTGTCGGAAAGATGGCAGCTGCTTGCTCAACTGCTCGTTCGGGTGTCTTCCAGTCTTTTCACCTTTAGCCTTTATAACCTTCCGAGGCCATATGGGTCATGCGTGGCTGTGATAAAGCAGTAATAAACTCCTTACTGTGCTTGGTAACCAGATGAAATTATGCACGTTCATATATCAAATTGCCAGTGTTGGGAAGGTTACTTTGGAAATGTAATAGGTTACAGATTACAAGTTACCCTATTTAAAAAGCAATAAGTAGTTACTTTTTGATTGCTTTTCTAAATTTCTAACAGATGTTTTCAACTGTTAATCATTTTGAAACATTTAAAGCAGGCAGGGTTACAGTAGTTGTTTGTCATTATTTTTATGTAAAGCACTTTGAATTACCATTTGTGTACGAAATGTGCTATATAAATAAACTTGCCTTGCCTTGATCACTGTCAGACTTTCAAAATCCTTCATTCTTGAATTAAGATTATAAAAATGTAATTTTAAAGCACAGCCACCACAGAATCAGACTTTAGTAGCACTTTTTACTTGAGATCGTTCTGAGGTCAAATACAGATTTAAAATCATAAGATATTGTTTAATAGTCATGATGCTGTTTTTGAAATCAAATCTTTGCATAGCTGTGACAGGAAACACTGGCATCTAACAACGTTGGGGAAAAAACAGTTAATCTTAAAAAATAATAAAGCATATACATAAACCCAAATAGGAAATGAAACAGTTATTGAATAAGCATGTATCCTATTCTGTGTCCTGAACTCCTGAAACATTGGTGTCTCATATTTTAGAGGAAAGAAATCAATCAAATCTGAATGTGTGTGAAAATATTCAGATGTAACCAATCTTTAACATTTTCATAAGTAACTGTAATTTAATAACACATTTGTTTCTCAGTAACTGTAACAGATTACAGTTACATTTATTTTGTAATTAAATTACATAATTCTGTTACATGTAACTAGTTACTCCCCAACACTGCATATTACACGGCAGATCTTCAGTGCCTGATAAAACATTTGGATTATGTTAGCGCATGGCAGTGGAGCATATAGTGTAGTACAGTGCATAGTAGGGAGAGTATTCTATACAATGTACTATATAATGCTGTTTATAAGTATTTAATAGCCTATTGTGCAGTATGAATAGCATATAGTGTGGTATATTCTAATGCACTACGTTATGTAATATACTGTCTAGTATGATCTGTGTAGTCCATTATGTACTGCACAGTTGTATATAATTTAATATATTGTGTAGTGTATACTTAATTGTGTTGTGTACACTATATAGTGTAGTAAATGCTATAGAATGTACTATACAGTTTAGATTATACTGTAGTATTCAGTACATCGTATGTAGTGTAGTATCTTCTCTGTAGTGCACTATACAGAATGTAATTGTTTATTATTTAATACATTGTGTAGTGTATACTTAACAGTGTAGTATATTCTATAGAATGTAGTACACAATCTAGATACTGGATATCTAGTAGTCAGTTCATAGAGTAGTATAGTATAGTACATTCTGTGTTGTAGACTATATAGTATGCAGTTGTTTACTATTATAGTGTAGTAGTGTATACTATATTGTGCAGTATAATATAATATACAATACTATATCAATATGTAGTGTAGTATATTCAATATAGTGTTTTACATAGTATACAGTCATTTATTGTTTATTTAGTATATTGTGTATAGTACATAGAGTAGCATATTCTGTATAGTCTAGATTATTTTGAAGTGTTCAGAATATTGTAGTACGGTGTATAGTGTCGCTTTAATACGTAGTGTAGTATATTCTATGTTGTTCATACTGTGGTATTTAATATATCAAATAAGGTAAAATACATACATCTAGTTCTTAGGTTGTTTTTTAGTGTATATCGTGTACTAGAATTAGTATTTGGTTTATTGTGCAATGTATAAACAAAGGGTAGTTTATTCTATATAGTGTACTATATGGTATATAGTCTAGAATATTCAGTATACTGTGGTAGTGTGCTATATAGTGTTCAGTCTAGTTCATACTGAAGTATTCAGTGGGGTGTGATATAGAATCAAGTCTTGTATACTACCGTATACGGTGTTCTGTAAAGTATCCTGTCTAGTGCACACTGAAGAATTTAGTATATTGTGTGCTATTTTGTATTTAGTGTAGTATATAGTGCAGTATTCAGTATATTCTTTAGTGTAGTACATAGTACGAGTAGAATATTCTATATAGAGTATTTCACAGAAACAAAAACATACCAAAAAGCCCCATGCTATTACCGTGTTTGTTTAGACTTTTTGGAAATACCATGGCAATACCGTGTTATTCATAGCAACATGTAAACCTCATGAGAACCTGTTTTGTGTAATCATTCAGTACCATGGTATAATACCACAGTACTCAATCTAATACAATCATTGTACTATGGCATCAGCAAGGTACTTTTTTGTAGGAGTATTTTGTTATAGCATTTAGTATATATGTAGTTATAGAAAATAGTGTAGTACATACTGTAGTGTATACTTCAGTATGTACTGCTGTGTATGTAATACGACTGAACAGAGATAATGACTATGTGATGTGCATCCTCAGTGCGCAGTGACGCTGGATTCTAAAAATATCTCATTAAAATGCACCCGGGTGTCAAGGAGATTAATTTCTTATGCATGCTTAAACAGCATCCTCATGCTTCTAAAGAGGGGACATTATTCTGTCCCTCTAGTCTTTGTCCACCTTTTAAAGCATCTGATCCCCTTTGACAGCTGGTCGTGTTTGTACCTCCCACGTGAAATGTGGCATTTGTTTTAACCACTTATACCCTTCAGCCCCCCCCCCCCTCTCATGATGGGCTCTGATCAATAATGAACGCTTTTACAGGATGTTTATGGAGGTGGCCGGTCTACCACTGATCACAATAATTAATTATGGTTATATTGCCATCAATATAAGCTCAATGGCCAACCAATTCCCTATCATAATTCCCATAAATGTCGTATTCCTCCATTGATTCAATCACACCGCAGCATCACTGAGGACAGATTAATTAATCATACGATCATTGATTTAAGCCCATCAGAGCTTCACCTCCATGCAGCAACTATTGTGACAGTTACAAATGAACCCACACATCACAACTGATCAAAGTCTACTCACTTTTGCCATTTGCATGCCTGTTGTTGCACACAGCATAATTATCCCTCAAGTTTTAAAAGACACATCCTGCAATATGTTAAGAGACTTGAGGGGCTTCAATCACTGTGTGTGAGTGTGACATGACAAATGCATGATATGAGAAGAAGATGAAGAAAAGGTTGGCCCAACAGGAGCATGCTGCCTTTATTTTGGGCCATTATGGTTGGTGAATGGTGGTTGGAGATGGAATAACCAGGACTAGCTGAAAACCTGTAATTGTCCTTTTTGAAATTCACTTTCATCACACATGCACACACTGCTGTGTAGTCACAGAGATGGATGGTTGTGTTTGAATGGGGACACAGATAGATGAGATATGGGAAACAGAGCTAGTCAGGAATGGGATTGTGGGATATGGGGGTAGAGAGTCAGAGATACGGTGAACAGACATTGTACGCAATCTAATTTGCTGATTACCATCGAATAGATTTCAACCTACAACTAAATACCAGCTGGCCTTCTATGTGTGTGTGTGTGTGTGTGTGTGTGTGTGTGTGTGTTGAGAGAGAATTGTCTGAGAAAACATCCACTAGCAAACTCTTATCTGGGTCCATTTAACCCCCCCCCAATATAAACTCTATGGACAGCATATATGGCCTGCTGTTTTTTACCACAGAATATCTTTTCCCAGGTAACACACATACAACACAAAACATTAAAAAAACAGTTTTACATGCATTCTAAATCATAAACATATTTTCTAATGGTCTCTTAAACTTCTGATAGGAAATGTATTGATTCAAGACTAAACTAGACTTTAGTGGTGTTTGCTGTTCAGAGTGATGTAGCGTGTATGTGCTTGCTAGCACTGGTATTCTGGTCTAGATTTGGTTCAAGGCCCTTATAATTGTTTTTTTTAAAAAACTGTTTTATTGTTTATCAAGTTCCTACCTTAAAAAAGCAACAGCACACTTCTCCTATATCCACCTTATTTTTAACATAAGAGTTTCATGGCTATTTGTAACTTGAATGTGCAAGGCTTATTTTTAGCTGTACAAAACGGCTAGCTTGATATCTTTATGCTGCTTCCCTGTTGAAAAAAACCCCAGCATATGCCGATTAGGTATGTGTTGAAGCATGGCTGCTGGTTTGTGCTGGTCCTAAACTGATCCTAAGCAACTAGCTCCTGCTCAAGACCAGCTTAAACCAGCTCATGACCAGCAGCCATGCTTCAAAACATACCTAACCAGCATATGCTGTTTTTTTTTTTCATCAGGATTGATACTGCAGGTATTTATTATCATATAATTTTATTGTATTGTCAATTAGTATAGTGCAAATAATTTTACCATCCACTGCACTTTGTTGTTCTTCTAATTATACCGGCTAATGAATCAGAAGTCTCGCACATTCAGAGAAAATAGCTTATTTGGGCATGACAAAATAATATAAATTTATTATAATAGATATATAAATAATATAATATATAATAATAATATGATTTGAGGCGTCATTCATATCTGTTGCACATGCGCAGGACAAGTTTTATACCAAGGTTTAATTAGGTGTTTAAATACTTAATCCCAAGCATGAGCAAAAGTAATAGCAAAGACCCATTCACACCAAGAACGATAGCTATAAAGAGAACTATTTTGATAGACCTTAGGCCATGTCCACATGTACACGGGAGTTTTTCCTTCTTCCATTTAAAAAAAAATCTCCATCCACATTAAAACACAAACGCATGCTATGAAGCACTGTCAAGCGCATACCAAACCCACAGGTGGCGATATAATCTCAACCGTAAAGCCATGTTGGCCAATCAGAAGCCTGATAAAGTTCCCAGTAGGCGGAGATAACAGCGCAGGCGCCGACTTCACAAGCCAAAAACTCCGGTTTCACCGTCTACACGATAACACTGCAACCGGAGGTTTTGAAAATCTTCACCCTGGCAGGAGTTTTGCGTTTGCGTGTGGACGAACGGCCAAACCGCGTAGAAAAAGCTGCGGTTTAAAAAATAACCGCGTTTGTGTGGACAGGGTCTTAGTCGGGATAGACACCACATTGAATTTAACAGAGGATGTGAGGGACAGACTTCACCGTAGTATGCCCCCACTGTAATAAAGTCCTAGATCACAAAATTTCCATAACTCACAACTTTCAAAACTGTTTTATGGAGTTTTTGTCTAATGAAAGTTTTTTCAGAAAGATATTTCCTCTGCTGAACAATTGTTATATTGCTAAAGAACAGTACAGCCCACTGAACACCCTTCACATTCTCAATTTCATTCCTGTCAGAGATGATATATCTTACCTAAGATGAAATATTAAGATTAAATTCCACCCCGATTGAGGTCTATATTAGCATCCACAGCAACGGACAATAGCACTTTGTTTATTCTAAGCTTGCACTGCATTTTTGTTGTCTGTCGCTTTAAATGTGTCATTATCATTACAGTTGTAGTGTGGATGTCTCTATCTCCATGAAATTATAATGATTATTAAAATGTTATGGTTATCGTTACCGCTATCTGAGCAATGTTTTGTTTAACGGTGAGAAAAAGAAATGGGAAATGCATACTGACTGCTAAAGGTAATAGATTAAAAGAGGAAATTTCACCAACTGATAACTGCAGAGATGACACAGCATTTTCCCTTGAGGCCTAACACACACACACACACACACTTTGTAATCACTTGTATCCTCTTGAGATCTCTTTTACATATCCCTTCCTCCTTCAGCTTTTGGGTCCATAAACAGGGACCCCTCCTCCTGCTCTTGTTGCCCAGATGGGGCAGTTCTACCAGTTTAAGGGCAGGTGTGGCGGTCCTGGCCGGTGTTGAGCAATCATTGGCTGTGATTAGTGTGTGTGATTTCTGGATGGGGTTCAGCGTGTGTCTGCAGTGGTGGTGGTGGGGGGTTATAATAGGGCAAGCTGCCAGCTGCTGTCCCCTTCTCAGTGTATAGCCTTCTTCAACAGGATGGGGGTTATATGTGTGTGTGTGTGTTTCTTAGTGCGTCAGCTGCCACAGAACTGAATGTGACACCTCAATCTGATGATGAGCACATACTATGGCTGCGTTCCAAAACCTAGCGAGCCGCCTTACTGTCTACTGTCTACACAGGCGCCTACCTGCTAACCAAGATGGAACCTTTTAAGTGACTAATTTGGAGCTGTGCTACATAAAAAAGCATGTCTTATATAAGACATTTGAGTCTGATGTTAGCATCTTGCTAACAACATGACTTTCTAAAGCTCTGGTAACGTTTACTGTTGTTCTGTGAATTTTCGTTCTCGAAACCTAGTCACGTCAATTCAGGAATTTCGCACCGATTCCGCAACAGGTTCAATTCATTGTGTTGACCGCTAGAAAGCTGATTGGTTTGAAAGTGACTTTTGTTTGAGGCGTGGTTCATTCATCGCTACACGATTGGCAATAGACAACGGTTTTTACTGTTTTTGTCCATAAAATCCCACAGAAATGTCGCTAATGTGACCACACCATTATAGTAAACACAAATATGAAGTTAAACAATCAGTTTTTCATTTAGCACATTTATTGATATCAATTTCACTTGACCTCTTTGCCATCCTGGATATTTTTTGTTCTACTGGGCTGCCGCAATGCATTCTGGGATTGGCTTATCCACAAAAATGCATGTGATGCTGCCTTAAAATTTGGTTAAAACAAGGTGTCTGAGGCCATATTTGCTCTGCAGGTCTTGATGCCCAATTCCCATTTGTTGAATATACCCAATTTATTTTTTATAATCACTAGCTTACATCTTTTAAAAGTGACCTACTGACCCGGAATCAGGGTTGCCAGGTCTGCAAAACTAAACCATCCCAATTGCTAATCAAATCTAGCCCAATTAAAAAAAATAATTCAGCAGGTTTTTTCCCCTTCGTTGAAATCACATTCCAGGGGAGCGGGGGGTCGCTTTAACCCGCAGACTAAAAAGCAACCCATAGCAACAGTGTAAAAGTAGCCCAAATCCGTGGGAAAACCACAGACTTGGCAACACTGCCTGGAAACATTTCCACCTGAGTTGACGTCATTTGCTTTTTCAAAGACATACGACTCATCCACACATGAATATCCGGATGTATCCGATTCATATCTGATTTATTTCCACATATGAATGAGGCCTGAAACCGATCGGAGAATATGGGAATCTGTGTGATTTTTCCTGCTTACACATTTGTGGATCATATCCAATCCGTGCTACATGGGAGGAAAACAATCTGAATTGGGTCACTTGAATCATGCAGTGTAAATGCGGCCTTAGAAGTCAAAAACTATGCTTACCTTTTAGAACAGTGCTTGGGACACACTTATGATGGCTAAGTAGGCAGCTCATTCGGTTTTAAACAGTGCTTTCCATGAAGGGGGGACACTCAGTGTCAGTTGGCATAATTGTTGTGCGGTGCAAAGCTATATTTAGATCGACGGTGGACTTGCTTACCAGACAAGCTATTTTCAGATTTCTGAGAAGACCGCTGTCTCACTCCCTGCAGCGTCTGAACATGCAGTGAAGACGGAACCAAAAGCAAATGATTGTATTAATGTTGTTGATGATTTTGAGATCAGAAAAGAAATGAGATTGAGATATGTATCTGGGTTTATACGCATGTTGATGACAATTAACCAAATGCAGGCAAGAGTAGTCGTTTAATTCATGCAAATGTCACGTCTAATTCATTTTCGCAAACCCATGTTTTCGAGAATCTTTTGTAAACTAGAATCTTTTGGAAAGGCATTCATTATTTTTTCAGTCAAATGATGGACACAACAGAACAGACTGCAATTTTACACAGTTTTCATTTGCATCAATATGGTGTCTGTCCCGACTAAAAGATTCAGTAAGATTAAGACCCCGTGTCTTGAAAAGTCTTGAAATGACCACTTACGCTCTCTCTCTCGCGCACACACACACACACACAATTACACTTACAACCATCGAACAGCATTAGCAGTGTGTTTCAGAGGCTATTTAAGATGCAGCTGTATCCGTTTAAGGGTGAGGAGTGTAATCAGTATTCAACACAATGGTTCCTTCTTATCTTTTAAACAACTGAAACAGATTCTGAACAAAGCAAATGGCCTTTTGTTTGAATCCTTGTCCTGTAAAATCAGCAGCTCCAAACCTGTCATGAACTTATTATGATAAAACTCTAATTTCATGTTTTTTATTTTTATTATTTCAGTTGGGTGATGACTACAGCAATCAAATAATCAGTGTTCATCATTAAAATAATGATTCATTTGGACACTCAAATCATTAGTGGTGTTTGTTGTGTTTGTGTTGAGTGGGTCTCAAGTTCAAAATCAAGAATACAAAATCTTAAAATCAGCATCAATATTAAAATGATTCCCAACTTTTCAGAAACTATACATACACATATCTGCAAAATGTTAGTTATTTTACTCAAATAAGAGGGATCATACAAAATGCATGTTATTTTTTATTTAGTACTGACCCGAATGGAATAGTTACATATAGTCCACAAGAGAAAATAATTTATACATTTATAAAAATGACCCTGTTCTAAAGTTTACTTAAGCTTGAATCTTAACACTGTGTTGTTACCACAGCTGTGAGTCCCTTGTTTGTCCTAAACAGTTAAACTGCCTGCTCTTCTTCAGAAAAATCCTTTAGGACCCACAAATGCTTTGGGTTTCCAGCATCTTTTGCATATTTGAACCCTTTCCAGCAGTGACTGTATGATTTTGAGGTCCATCTTTTCACACTGAGGACAACTGAGGGACTCAAACACAACTATCACAGAAGGTTCAAACGCTCGCTGATGCTCCAGAAGGAAAAACCATGCATTAAGAGCCGGGGGTGAAAACTTTTGAACAGAATGAAGAAGTGTACATTTTTCTTATTTCTTATTTTTATATCATATATATATATTTTTTTTTTTCATTTAGTGCTGGCCTTCCAGGAACCCCGCGCGTAATGCTGTGTGTGGATATTAGACTGATTTAAAATTTAATTTAAGAAATTATTCCACTATGTTCAACTATGTTACTAACTGAAAAAGAGGTTTATCACAACACATTATTTTCTTTTGTGGTGGACATTTTGAACTCGTTGTAATATATATATATTCCCTGGGAATCAAACCCATAACCTTGGCAATTATTTACATTTATGCATTTGGCAGACACTTTTATCCATTGACTTAAATTGCTTTTAAAGTATACATTTCTATCAGTCCTTGAGAATCGAACCCATAACCTTGGCTTTGCTAGTGCCATGCCCTACTGTTTAAGCTACATTTTATAATGACGCAGGCAAACATTACACAATTTTACAGACAGAATCCAGTAAAATAGCATGGTTTTATTCAGAAATGCATATTATGGATGCAAAATGGACTGCGAATGGTGTTCCATGTTGACTTAAATTTTTTTTTTTTAGGGTGTGCCTGTATTTGTGAGGCTGTCCTCTGAGGTGTGTCTGCATGAGTAAGGGTGTGTTTGTGTGGGGTGTGTGTTGACATGCTGAGGGGTTAGGGTTTGGTCTCATTATCATCTTGACCTATTTTTAAACTTGTCAATGAAGCAATCTGTTCTGAGGATTAAGACTGAGACACACACATGCTTACATGCATTACATTGCTCTCAGAGGAAGATACACCGATGGGTTTTGTTGTGTGAGGTGTGCTGCTCTGTTTGCCTGACTATTAGTATTGCACATACTTATGATTAGTGATTTGAATAAACCCATAACGCTGCAAATTAAAACGTAACCCTCATAGTTTGTGGTACAGACATGAATCCTTCAAATAATGCAGCTTGTTTGAAGTGTTTAGCCATAAGTAGAGTGTTCATACTGTATCTATCCTTATGAAAAGAAGTGCACTTAAATGTACTGAATTGTAGTGTATCTCAAATCTGAACAATTTAGTTTCCTCATACTGTCTGACACAAAATCTAAAAGTGTTTTTCAGATCACAGCATCTAACTGTTTTCCAAAGCGCTTGTCCTCTAGGGTCACAGGGAGATCACAGCATGATCTGCAGTATTTGAGGAGGGTGAGGGGAGGCCCGGCTCGTGAGAGAAAGTGTGAGGAAGAGGGGGATGGTAATGAGAGGAAGACACATCTGACAAGGTCAGCCTGTCGTAAAGCCAAAAGGGAAATTCAAACATTAACTCATGCAGTTCTGACTTACTTTACGAGGAAGACAAAAAGAGATGATTAGCAGAATGTCTGGGCTGCTCAATGAGAGTGAATGCAGACTGGGGCTGTTGACACATTTGTGCATATTTAAACATGATACCACAATGCCAGGTCATTAAACACATCAGTGATTTTTGCATGTCTCATGTCATGACTGATTACATCATAACACATTTAAATTGTCTTGAACATAAGTGCAAATGATATTCATCTTGAGATTACTGCAGAAGGGTTTTACCCTCTTTTTACCTGTTCTTCACACACAACAAATCATATTAATATACCTATATTTATTATATATATATCTTATAATATAGGTCATTTTATATATATATAGTATAAATGTAATAAATTCTATTTTATTCGCAAGGATCATTAACATGGATCAAATGAAAGTAAGACATGTAGCAACCATGTTACGTAATTTCATATTTACATTTGCCCAGCTCTTTTGACCTACTATTTATCACGATTCCTGAGAAACATCTAGTCATGATTTTCCAAATACCCACAACTAACTAGAAAAATTTGTTCTTGAGCAGCAATCATAATTTAGAATGATTTTATATGTGACACTGAAGTACTGGAGTATGATGCTGAAAAATGCAGCTTGATCACAGCAATACTTAACATTTTACTTATTATTAACATAGAAAACAGGTACTTTGCTTCTAATAATATTTCACCATACTAACAGCTTTTACTGCATTTTTTGATCACATAACTGCCCTCTTGGTGAAGCAGAAGAGACTGCTTTCAAAACTTAAAACTCATAACGCAACCACAAACTTTTAAAGAGTAATGTAATTAATACACGCCAATTAATCAGTTAAATGTGTAGTTTTCACCCAAAAAATGAAACTACTATACGTGGGTTTCGTTCAGATCAAATCACAACAACATAGGAAACAGATCCGGCGTGGCGCGGCTGACACAGAACAGCATACACAGTTTACGTTCAGTGGATACTCTCCAATGGTCTCTACAGGCTGCTGTGATGAGCCATTGTTGAATAAAGTCGTTATTTTTGCTTTCTTTGCGTACAAAAGGTAGTCTCGCAGCTTCGTATAATTATGGTTGAACCCCTGATGTCACATGGATTATTTTACTGATCTCCTTGCTACGTTTCTGGACGTTGATGGTGGTAGTTACCTTGCTGTCTATGGGAGGGTCTGAGAGCTCTCAGATTCCATCAAAAATATCTTAACTTGTGTTCCGAAGATGAACGAAGGTCTTACGGATTTGGAACGACATGAGGGTGAGTAATTAATGACAGAATTTTCATTTTTGGGTGAACTATCCCTTTAAGTCATTCAGGTTTAGAAGGATACGGCGGTGAGTAAATGATGACAGAATCTTTATTTTCAAGAGTACATCCATCGCTGCTATGACACAAATGACTCCAGCAAAGATGACAGATAATTGTCATGACCACATACTCATCATCAGCATCATAACCGCTACCTCCCTTACTGTTTTGGACTTATCCCGTTATGTAAGTAAATCTATGGTGTTTGTCTTCTCACATGTGTTGACTGAGTATGAAAGTGTCTTTGTTTCCAGAGCACAGATCTGATAAGTATGTTTGACTCATGACATGTGCTGGGGCTACTGGACACCTGTTTATACAGCACACCTACAAACCATTATCTCCAACTTACACAACAAACACCACAATCATCTGCTTCAGACAGAACACTAAAAGGGATAGTTCACCCTAAACACAATCCTGACTTTTACATCTACACACATTTATGTCATTCACTCACCCTCATGTTGTTCCAAAACCACTTTCTTACACCAAACGCTATTGGTTCTCGCATCAATTATATAGCAGTTTACTTAAATTGAAATTGCACAAATTAAATTTGAGACATACAGCAGAAGGGAACTTTTTCAGTAAATTCGTCACACAAACCTATCCTATCAAACCTAAGAGCAGTGTGAACATTCTTCAAAACATCTCCTAGAGGAAAGGATTTGGAATGGACATGAGAAAATGACATGAACATTTACATTTTCACATATACATTTTATGTTTAATACTCAAGGTTTATTCATACTGGAAGCGAGCAAGATTTGCGAAAGACAAAGGTTACATGCCCTAAAACACCTCTCACAAATATAAATGCACCCTAAACCTGTCAATATAAATTTTTTCGACTATTATACACAAAACAATTTGATTCTGAATCAAAACCAGCTTTGAGTTCTTTTTATCGTTTGCCAAATTTGAACTGTATCTTGACAATACCTCCAAAGCAATTTCAAAGCCTACGGAGAGGTTTGTCTTTGTGTGTGTGTGAGTGTGTGTTAATTACACCTTTGCTCATGTGTCTGCTTGTGACCTCAGAGCTCCAGCTGGAGGTCAGAGGTCAATAATGACAGGTGTCTACAGCTCCAGATGCATTCTGGGAGCTAGGCAGGTGCAGTGAGAGGGGTATTGTGGCTTTATTAAATAAAAGACAGATGATGCAGAGTAAAGAAAACCATCTCTTTGTCTCTGAGATGCTCAACAGAAGCTCGGGGGAGAAGACAGACCTCACTGAGGCAGCAACGTTTGGTTTATTTTTGATCTGTATTAATCAATGGATGTCATTAAGTGAAATGGTCCTGATTTGGTTTTGTTTTGAAGCTCAGCTGATTTAAACTGACCATACAAATCACAAACCTGTTACTACATGACTTTGTATATATTTGTGATAGATGTTCATGATTTCCTTGTTTGTCCTGAACTGTTCTTCTGAAAAATCCTTCAGCTCCCACAAATGCTTTGGGTTTCCAGCATCTTTTGCATATTTGAACCCTTTCCAGCAGTGACTGTATGATTTTGAGGTCCGATATTTTTTCATTTAGTACTGCCCTTCAGAAGCTACAGAAGATACTTACATGTTTCCAAGAAGACAAAGTAAGATAAATTTACCCTGATCTTCAAATTCAAAACGGTTATGAACAGCATTTATTGTATGATCCCTCTTATTTTGGTAAAACTATTAACATTTTGCAGATACTGCAAAGTGTAAGTAAAAATTTGACCATAACTGTATATACACACACACACGCACACACACATACACACATGTCTGGTCAGCTATCCTTGTGGGGACTCTCCATAGGCGTATGGTTTTTCTGCTGTACAGACTGTATTTTCTATCGCCCTACACCAACCCTACCCCTAAACCTACCCCTTACAGGAAACTTTGAGCATTTTTAGATTTTCAAAAAACTTCATTCTGTGTGATTTATTAACTTGTTTACCCGTAGGGACCTCAATTTAGGTCCCCACCGTACACGATGTCCCCATGAGTCTGTGTGTATTCAGGTTTAAGTCCCCACCAGAATAGAAAAACAGGTACACACACACACTCACACTCACACTCACACACACACACACACATATATGCAAACAGGGTTAAAGGAGTTGCAAACCTTATGAAATGAAATATAACACAATATTGGTCTGCTACTGAAACTGATTTTTGGATGTTACACTAAAATGTACATCTAGAAAGGAGATTTGGTTCTGTGAAGTGATAAATGTTCTTTCAATGTCTGCCATCGTGACTGAGTTTTTACATATTTTTCTATCTGAGTAAACATGAGCAGGCTGCCGGTGGGAGGAATTTATTTATTCCGCATTTTATTTATTTATTTAGGAATTAATCTGTTTCTTTTGGTCACTGTACAGGCAAAGGAAACTGTCACCTGCCTCTCAATAATGTATTGAGTAACTCAAGCTTCAAACAGTTAATTATGCATCAACACAGTCAGACATGGACACACACACACTGAGACAGTTTACATTAAGCATTATATAGACAAGGAGTGTGTGTGTGTTGTGTGTGTGGGTGTGTTTGTGGGTGGGTGTGTGTGTGTGTGTGAGAGAAAGAGAGTTTGTGTGTGTGTGTGTGTGTGCTGGGAAAGGGGTTCTTCCATTATTAATATGTGAAACTGGGTGGAATGAGGACAGAACACTTCTGAATCGAAACCTCTGCAAACACACACACACACACACACACACAGACACACACACACACACACGGCATCGCAAGGAATTGTGGTCCTCATTGGGACCAAAAAAAAAATTTCCCACAAGGTCTAAAGTCAAGGTCAAAATTTACCATACTTGTGGAGACATTATGTCATCATAATGTAGGGAATACCAGGTACACACACACACACACACACACCGTTTCTTTTACAAACACATTCCATCTCTTCATAAATTAAACACATTGTTAAATTTAATTTTTACACATGAAAGGTATTTATAAGATCAGAATTCACAGAAATGTTTTCTCTATGTAATTTGTCTATATATTAAATATTATTAGTGTCCATTAAGAAGCTAATTAGCTGTGCACTCAGCTGGCTCAGCAGTTTCCATAGAACATTATAATAATACATCTTTTTTTTTTTTTACAGAATCCTTTCAATGATATTTCAGTCACATGCTGTTTCCCAACAGATTGCTGGAGCTAAAAAAAACAACAACAACAACTGTATTTTGTCTCCCTCTATCTGTGAAAACGTATCACTATGATATTCAAGTTCCACTCATCCAGGGATAGGCAACGTCGTCGGTCCTGGAGGGCCACTGTCCTGCAGAGTTCAGCTCCAACCCTAATCAAACACACCTGAACAAGCTCATCAATGTCTTCAGGATTACTAATGCTGCAGGCAGGGGACATTGTTTTCAGGGTTGGAGCTAAACTGTCCGGACCGACCGACGTTGCCTATCCCTGCACTAGTCTATATGCTGAATGGACATTGTCCATCATTACTTGAGTAATGTCCATTATCTCATTATATTAGTAATTAGGTAAGATGATTTAACTGTTTATGTAAATGTAAGTGTTATTCTATTTAAAATGCTACTTGAACACATGAAGCGGTTAATACAGTTTAGTACAGTTTCCGAAACTATGGCTCAAACCACAAAACATGCACACAACATGTAAATCATTATGTATCTCTTGCAAAAGCAAATATTTCTTTCAAAACTATTTTAACTCATAAAAAATTGTTTTGCGTAATAACTCTACACACAAACATCAAATGATTAGCCATATGCACACCAAACTACACACGGATATGACAAATGTAAAACATTACTATTTTGTGTCTTTTGCTTGTTCAGTGTGCAGTGGAGTTATCACAGCACTTACACATACATGTATGTGCAAAAATACACTGCATATACAGTGTGTACACTGTTTGATTGCAGTCTTCTTTTCTGCTGCCATTGTTTTCATTATATTTGCTTCTCAGTTCCATACAATATTAAGATTTTCTTGATTCATTCCATGTTTTATAGGCAACCTCTGTCATGCTAATTCAAATTAGCACAGCTGGTTTTAAATTAAAATAGTTTAGTTTAGTTCAGGACTCCATAGTCCAGGAGTTAGTAATCTGTGTTTCAGAAGGCCTAATGTCTATATCAGTAAGATTAATTCCATGCGATATAATTCAATCTAGCGTAGATTAAAACGACGAGTGGGTCCGGTGACGTTTTGCTTGAACCCAAAAGAGTTTAGTAAATCTGTAAACGCAAGTCCTAATGCATCATTTGTATTATCAACGTGAATGTGAAAGTCTCCGACAATTAATGCTTTATCAACGTCAACCAATAGGTCTGAGAGGAAATCTGCATGCGGTCTATACACGGTAGCCAGAGCAAAAGGTAGGAGATATTTTTCTGCATATTTGACAGTGTAACATTGTTACGATCACTAGCTGGAGTGCCCATGATCTCCACCTCAGACTGTTGTCACTCCCTCACTAACTACTTTCCCCATAATCCTTTGCTGGACTCATCATCACTGATTGCATTCACCTGTGTCTTGTTACCTCCATCAGTCTCACCCTATTTAAAGCCTGGTTTTTCACTCATTCATTGTTTAGACTTGAAAGTGTTACTCTGTTGTTCTTAGTCCTTGTATTCTGGTTCCTTTGTCGTGATTACTATCTTTGCCTGGTTTCCTGGTCATCCTTTATTGTCTAAATGTCCTGCCCTGTTTGTATTTGTTTGGACTGATTACCCTGTTCATGACCTTATGCCTGTTTATGGACTACAGCTTTGGATTACGCCTGAAATAAACTGCATTTGGATCCTCAATCTTCGTGGCCCTGTGCAGATCGTGACAAACATTAAGCAGAAGTATTTCAAATGAGTTAAACCTGTATCCTAGTGATGGGAAACTGAGGCTTTCTGAACCGTTTGAGGTTTTCACCAAACTGTGCCGAAAAACGGTTCGTTACTCAAAGCTTTTTAACACATTGAGCGTTAGCGGCATCTCGTGGTCGGACTTTGTTTTCTCCATTTCTGACAAATCATTGCGGAGCAGAGGATGGTTTGAAAAAGTGTTTAATCTGTGCCAACTCGTGTCAGGCGTAGTCCAGTCAATGGATTCACATATTGATCAATAATATAAAATATACAAGTGTGTGATTATAATGAATACTTGACGAGAGTAGTAACAAAAACATTTTGGGTGAGCTGTTAGGGGTCTCTGAGACCCCAGCTAGAACATGATAAAATGCAATAGAGGTGTGACGCGCATTCAGTTGCTGTCTGGTGTTGAGGTTATTCTAAACCATTCTACTGAATCCCAAATAAGTGTAAACACACACAACCAAGTCAATGTAAAGTCAAACACAAGAGTCATGCGAAGCGCTGATTTTTTTCATACCAGCTGTCCCGACCTTCCGATAGCTTCAAACGTCATCAATCACGTGGTATTGCCATTTCGATACAAGCATCGGCAAAGTGTGTGATACAATAGTGCATCGGAGCCTCTGTATCAATCGTCCCATCACTACTTTTTCCTGTCTTCCGAGTAACATTGAGAATATCACTATATATTGTTGCAACACCGCCGCCACGACCAGTCTGACGGTGCTCATGCTTATAGTAGTAGCTTGGTGGAGTAGACTCATTTTAGACCAATATAATCATTAGGTTTTAGGCCACCCCTAAAAATGCTGGGTTAATCACCCCAGTGCTGGGTAAAATAGGGACAAACCCAGCAATTGGGATGTTTTGACCCAGCAGTTGGGTGAAATGTTTAACCCAACCTTCTGGCTATTAACCCAACCGCTGGGTCAAAACAACCCAATTGCTGGGTGTGTACCTATTTTACCCAGCACTGGGTTGTTTTTAACCCAGCATTTTTTAGAGTGCAGGTTTCAGTCAAGCAGAGTACATCAAAACGATTATCTGTGATCTTTTCATTTACAATAACTGCTTTGGGTGAGTGTGATCTAATGTTTAGGAGCCCAAACTATAAAAATTGTTTTCGTTTATTTATTTTTAATTTTTCTGGTTTAATCAAACAGATTTTTTTCTAGATCCTGCATTAGATTTATATTTTGACCTCACTATTCTGGGAACAGAATATATCTTTATAGACTGGACAACACAAGTATTTCTATCATTTAAGTGGGTCGAACAAAAGCCATAATAGCAGTTATTTGAGATTTGACTAGTCATAAGGAGTGTAACGAGATGAACAAACTCAGAGTTGCAGAGAAAGTTTTGGAGTTGACATGTAAACAGTTGTGAAAATGTTAAGCCATATAAGATTAGCGTCACCATGCTGGCGATGCTAACGGCTGTAAAGCTAGTACTCGGATTTCGGGAAATCAATTAAACTAGTGATTCAGGCGCTCCGTGTTTTTGTCAAGAATACGATAGGATTTTGCACACCTTATAGAAACAATGATTGGTATAAAGATTAAAGATTCAACATGATTTTAGATGAACAATATAGCGATAAAGAATTACCATGAAGGAGCACCAACTCAACCACGCGCAGCAACAAACAGGAATGAACAGTCACAGCCTGGAATTGCGCCCATCCCAACAACGATGCCCCTTTAACTCCCTTTCCTAACCCCCAATGTTCCGTCCGGGATGCATGGATGCTTGCATTATGAACTCAAAGCTGAATAAACACTGCCAGGGGTGTATAAGGCATGCCAAAAGATTCTTCCCAAGATGCCTTGCCAGAGAAATAACATGTGGCCAAATGAAGAAGAAGAAGTTGCCTTTTTTCTTCTTCTGTGGATTTTTCTGTCTCTGTCTTCTTTTTTTTCATAAACCGAACATTCTATAAAGCTACTCTGAGATGGGTCATTCCATTTTTGTATTGAATTTCCTTCAGCAAAATAACAAAATTCATTTCATTACTAACCAAAAATGTAGAGAAAAGAAACTGCAGTGCAAAACACAACCTATGATCAATACAATATACTGTCTATTGCATAAGGGCAGATGTGACGCATATGAAATAATGCAGTTTCTGTAATTCCATCTGATGTTAATGTTTTTATGACATTGTGCTATGATGGACTGAATGTTCCTGTTGGAAGAGAACATTAGTGTTTTGTAATAAATGATTTTGAGACTTTGAGACATTGAAAGTTTGCAGTGTTTTGGTAGAAAAAGTGTATTGTGTTAGTGTAGTATTCTATTTTGAAAATTAGGGTTGGATTTTAGTTTACAATATGTGATTTGGAGCATGAAATTAACCGTTTTGCCAATTGTGTGTTGTAGGTGTGTTAAGAGTTTAGGAAAATTGTTAGAAGTATTGAAAAAATTGTAATAGTGATCGTGGAAAAACGAATAATAAAACTGTATTGTAAGTGTCAATGAAATAATTGAGGAGCAGCTGCCACTAGAGGGCGACACAGTCCTGTCAAACTTCACACAGGTACTGCGATTGTCCTGCATGTGGTCAAACTAACTCAACAAACCTGGTACTAATTATGTTGCTGAGGTCCATCTTGTTCTAATAACAGGTAAAAGTGGCCCATATGTATATGGTCTTCCTCCTTTGTAAACATCACAAATCAACAGCAGAAGAGCTTATTTTTCAAGTCTTTGTTGAAAAGATGTGTTGTCAACATTTTCGGTACACACTTACATGAAAAACATGCACAAACAGTGTCAGCAACAGCCATAATGAATATTATGTTCTTGTAGGAACAATTACACTGCTGTAGTTTTTTTTTTTTTTTTTAAATGTGTCTTGAGTGTATTTTAGTTAAAACTGTTTTTACTTGAAAAAGAGATGGCATTTTTCTTTTAGAAGATCTCTTCACAAAGATCCCATAGACTTCAATTCAAGTCCATTACTGACAGCACAAGCCAATTTACAAAACACAGTTTCTTTTAAAGGGTCTATGAGGTTCGAAAAATCACTTTGTGTGTATTTGGTGTCATGAAATTGTTTTATGCAGTTTAAGTTAAAAAAAACATTCTTTCCACATACTGTACTTTATTTTTTTTCCTCTATGCCCCGCCTTTCTGAAACCGTCGATTTTTACAAAGCTCATCGGTCTAAAAAGCGAGGTGTGCTGTGATTGGCCAGCTATCCATTGCGTTGTGATTGGCTGAATACCTCAGGTTGTGACGGAAATGTTATGCCCCTTACCATATTGTGATGCCCTGTCCAGTCGGAGTGATGAGACAAAAACATTAAACCCATTATAAACGAGGCATTTGTTGCATCCAGTGGGGACATAATTACTGATTATAATGACTTATACTGTCTTTTTACGTGTTGCGTTGCTTTGCATCGCGCCGCATAAACATAAAACCATGTCTGCATTTGTGATCGGAGAAATTACAAACGACAAGTGCTACTCTACACTGTTTAAAACTCGCGTTTGAATCGTCAGTGGTAAATCTTTTAAATGAAAACGTACTTACGTGAGTAAGAACAGCCGGCATTTTAGTCAAACGTTACTCTCCCAGGATCAGTAAACAGTCCTCCATAAAATGCGCTGCACACATCTGGATATTTGGGTCGAAGTGTTCTGGAACAATGTTGTAAATACAACTTAACCACTGATTTGTAGTCATGTCCTCTTTTGGAAGACCAAACAAAGTAGTTTCGCTTTCACAACGAAGAACACAGCGTCTTCATGACATGGTGGCGGCAACAACAATAATACAGCGAGAATAAAAGTTACGCCCTTTCTTTGCGTGAACATTTGGGCGGCATTATGCAAATCTCCCACATCGTGACGTAGACATGTGGAAGCGTGTTAGAACGAGCCGTTTTAGGAAAGCGTGGACAAGTCTTAACTTTTATAAAAAAATCTCTTTGAATTTGAGACTTTAGTCTTTGCAACTTTACAGATCTTCTTTATGCACCAAGATCATATGACCCCTTTAATTTGTTTTAGCTAATATTTTCTGTTTCCTACTATATAACTTATGTGGCATATACAGTGTATATTACATTTATATGGCAATTGTTTTTTTTTGTATAATGCCCTAGTCTTTCTCAGTCTTTTCCCATGGGCACAGTTTCTAAATGTTTACAATCTGTAAACTGTGTCATTGGCTGCATGTAAAAGATGTTTACTCTTTTCTGCAGATGTGCAGATGTGTATTTAGCCGGCGTTCAGTTGATTGTAGTGTGTTATGCCTTTTCACACACATCTGTTTTTATGAAACACAGAAAACACAAAGTTCTTTGAAAACAGGCAGAGAGGCGCTCTGTTCCAAAACTAGTGAACCTTTTTAGGCAGCATTTTAAAGGGGTCATAGGATGCGATTTCAAGTTTTCCTTTCTCTTTGGAGTGTTACAAACTCTTGGTGCATAAAGAAGATCTGTAAAGTTAAAGATTAAAGTCTCAAATCCAAAGATATATTATTTATAAAAGTTAAGAGTCAATCACGCTTACTTAAAACGGCTCGTTCTAACACGTCCCACATGTCTACCTCACTATGTGGGAAGAATTTTGCATAACGCCTCCCAAATGTTTACGGCAAAGAAAGAAGGCGTAACTTTTATGCTCGCTGTAGTATTGTTGCTGCCGCCATGTCGTGGAGATGCTGTGTTTTTCTTTGTGAAAGCGAAACTACTTTTTTTGGCTTTCCAAAAGAGGACGATATCGCTTTGTCATGCTTGGAGCTGATCTGTGCTGGTCGCTGAGTGAATACATCATCTTAGTGCTGTGGATCGCCGGATCGGGTTTCACCGTGGATGAAGCGGAGTCTAGCCCGTGGTCGTCACATGTGGTTGTCGCAAGCCCCCCGGACACTCCTTCGTCGAATCCACCGTCCTCAGCATTCTCTGCCCCTCCTCCGTCTCACTCAAGCCCGCCGTGTTAGCCTGTGTGTTCGTTGTGAAAGCGAAACTACTTTGTTTGGTCTTCCAAAAGAGGACACAACTAGAATTTAGTGGTTAAGTTGTATTTACAACATTTTTCCTGATCGGTTCAACCCAAATATTCAGATGTGCAGCACATTTTATGGAGGACTGTTTCCTGTTCCTGGTAGAGTAGACTACAATTCTGGCTGTTCTGACTCACAGACTGTACGTTTTTTTTATATTTAAAGAGTTTGCCACTGATGATTCAAACACGAGATTTGAGCAGTGTAAAGTAGCGCTTGTTTGTCATTTCTCGTCTCCGATCACCAGTGCAAACATGTTTTATTTTACGTGGCCCGCGGGCGCGAGTACACATTATAATCCGTAATTATGTCCCCAGACTCCCCACTGGATGCAACAAATGCCTCGTTTATAATGGGTTTTCATGTTTTTGAATCATCGCTCCGGCCGGACACGGCATCATCACAGTATGGTAGGGGTGTAACATTTTCGCACATTCTTTAGGTATTCGGCCAATCACAACGTACTGTATAGCTGGCCAATCAGAGCACAACCTCGCTTTTCAGAACGATGAGCTTTGTAAAATCTATGCGTTTCAGAAAGGCGGAGCATAGAGGAGAAACAATAATGTACTGTATGTGGAAAATTATGTGTTTTTTTTTTGAACCTAAACCGCATAAACACATTTCATTACACCAAATACACAAAATAATGTTATTTTTAGCCATATCATATGACCCCTTTAATATATGATTCGAGGTTCGAACGTAAGTTTCAAGACATTTTGTTCCTCCTCTTCTAAAAATGGAATGAATGCCTGAGCCTCCCCCCTTTTATCATATGCTCTTTTTATATTTGTATGTGATATATTATTATTATTATTATTTATGATTTACTATATTTATTATTGCATGTGTATTTTCTATTTCTGCAAAGATTAATAGGTTTAGCTCTTCTATTATGTTTTCTGGACTAATATTCTCACAGGGGGTACCTTTTTTTTTGATGAGGGTGCCCCTTCTGTGAACAATTTTTGTTTATAGCCATATTCATCATATTTATTAGCCATATGTTTCCTTATTGTTGTCAGGCCTGTCATATTAAATGATAATTTATGCACTGAACAAACATAGGACACTTAATTCCTTCACTGTCAGTTTTGTACTCTGGACTGTATGTGTTTTTTTTTAGAGGGGTGAGGGATGAATGTAACTGTAATTGTTAAAACTTAATAAAAATAATAATTTTCTACATCTTCTTCTCCTTTATTTTCTCTGCTCAAAAGTGTTAGATTTGCACAAAATGTGAGACAGATCATATCTAGACCCTCGTGACAACAAGTTATCAAGAGTTTAGATGCTTCTAAGTGTTGTGAAGATATGCATTAAACCCATAAAAACGGGTTGTTGTCTATTTTAGCTATAATAGACTTACATCTGCTGAACACAAAGTTTAAACTTAAAGCTTGAGACACATAAGAGGACATTCTGAGGATACAGGACAAGGTATGTCAATCTCTCTGCATGTGGTGCTCAAGGAAGAACAGCAGTTCTATACAATCAACCATTAATTTCCATGTAAATGACAGATGAGGGCTGTAATATTACCACAATAAATCCGTTTAGGTCTTATCTTTTTCCATAATTGTGAATGCCTGTTTTTTCATTTATTTATGTTTAATGAAGTCAGGTGTCTCTTTTGGAAGTATCGTGTATTTTTCAGCTGTTTCTCCAAAAACGTAAAATATCATTGAAGATTTAAGACTGTTGACTTTGCAGTAAAAACACATATTAGGAAAGAGACATGGCAATTGTGCCACCTAGCCGTCCATTTGAGCCATTAGTGCTTGGAACCCAACGATTGCCGTTTGTGGCTATATTTATGTAGTCAGTAGACAGCAAGGCCGCTCACAGAGTTATATATCCATCTCTGCCATTACCACACACATTTTATCAATAACGCTTCGCATGTGTGTGTGTGTTTTTCAGTTAATGAGTCAGAGACAGTGAGAGCTTCATTCATGTTTAAATCGGCACTCCCTGCAAGATCAGACATCACAGACACTCAACTGCCTGATTGGATAATGAGATCAAACTCTGCTCTGACTGGATAATGACATGGAGTAAGCCATCGTTGTCGCATCTGGATCCAATCGAGGCTTCTTCTTCTTCCACTTTAACTCCTGTTCTGCCTCTTTTCCTTCTCTTCCTCTTAGTTTGGGAGAGAGAAGCTCATTTTAGAAAGTCCATTTATATCAACAAAGAGGAGAATAATGTGTTTGTGTTCATATTATCATGTCCCGTGTTGGGGAAAGTTACTTTTAAAAGTAATGCATTACAATATTGCGTTACTCCCTGAAAACATAACTAATTGCAACCAGAAGGGCGTAAGTGACATTTCACCAACTTTACAGGAGGGCCAAATAGTTTAATCTGACTTTGTGCACTGATTTCAATAGTTTATATACATAAATCATCTTATATATATATCTATATATTCGATATTTAAATTTGTACACACATGGATACAGTTACTTATTGAAACCGAATTTTAACATTTAATCATGAAAAAAAAAACAAATCTATTTTTTTATTTATTAATTTTTTGAACGCCTTTTTGAACCAATGGTTTTATTCCTTTTGTGTATACAACATGGGCCGCATCGGTGACATGGAACAAAAGCTGACATTAATGATTTAAAACAAGATAACCATTCGACATTTGATGGTGTGATTACGAAACGCCTTTACAATGCCTTCCATAGTGAAAATAAACTACAAAATGTTTTTGATTATACTATGTATGTGATTGCTAGATTCCTATTTGATTTTTAGCGGTGTTCTTATGCCTGGCGAGGGTGTTTGTGGGAGGTCACTCGTTTCTTACTGGCCCAGTCGCTATGATTATTTCCCATACAATTTGGAAAATCTATATCACAAAACCGGCCCCCGTTTACGTATGTAACCGTGTTTCCCTGAGGGAATGAGACGCTGCGTCAGAAATGCTAGGGGAATGCCTTCAGTGATACCAAGCTCTGAATCATATGTGTAATCAATCGAACGATGGGCGAGACATCCGCGGCAGGTGACATCATGACCAGGAAGCTATAAAAGCACGTGAGGTGCAGCCGGCGCTAGCTTCTTAGGAGTGAAGCAAGCTCTAGTAGGGTTGCCGGAAGTATGGCCTTGCGACGCAGCCTGTGCTCGTCCCTTCGGGGAACCATGGTTACATACGTAACTTGAGACGTTCCTCTTCAGGAACTTGAGCTGCGTCGGAAACGCTAGGGGAACTAGAATGCCCACGCTGCCAGACTTCCAAATCTCTGCCTAGTGTAGAAGGGCACGGCTATGGCAATAGACAGAGTGTCTTAGGCTCGCAAATCTCAGTCATATAACCTGACGAATGTGAGGGGCGTAGACCATCCCGCAGCGTTGCAGATGTCCTGCATCGAGACACCTGCCAAGAAAGCCTTGGAGGCCGCCACACTTCTTGTCGAGTGAGCCTTGACCCCCAATGGGGAGGGGAGATCAGAGGACTCATAGGCAACAGTAATGGCATTCACTATCCACTGGCTGAGGGTCTGCTTGGAAGCAGGATGATCTCTCTTAGGGGGACCATAGCACACAAGAAGTTGGTCCGCCTTTCTCCACTGGGCAGCTCTGTGGACGTAAGCGTCCAGTGCTCGCACTGGGCACATACAATTAAGCCTCTGCTGGTCGGGCTCTGTAAAGGGAGGAGGATAAAAAGCCTTGAGTACGACAGGCCGTGGTGTAGAGGAGGAGACCTTAGGGACATACCCCGCTCGATGGTAGAGAAATGCTTTGGCCAGACTGGGTGCAAAGTCTAGGTAAGAAGGGGCCACTGAGAGGGCCTGTAGATCCCCAACTCTCTTTAGAGAAGATTCAGCTAAGAGAAACACAGTCTTTAATGTAAAAAGACGATCTGATATCTCCTCGATAGACTCAAAAGGAGGACTACAGAGAGCTTCTAACACCACAGCGAGGTCCCAAGGAGGGACACGAGATCGTACCTGAGGCCTCAGCCTCATCACACCACGAAGGAAACGTGTAACCAGAGGGTCCTTGCCCACCGAGTGACCACCAAGAGGGGCGTGGTAGGCCGCAATAGCCTCCACGTAGATCTTCAGGGTGGAGTGGGTTAACCCCGTGGAGAAATAGGCCTGCAAGAACTCCAGCACTGTACCAAACGGGCAGTTAACTGGGTCCAGCTGGCAATCTCCGCACCAAGAAGCGAAAAGTTTCCACTTCAAGGCATACAATTTCCTCATAGACGGAGCTCTGGATTGGAGGATGGTCTCAACAACCTCATTTGAGAGACCAGATGCTTATTTTGCCCCCTCAGGGGCGCCCACCACAGCTTTCCCACTCCTGGCGGGGGGGAAATGCATAACCCTCCGCCTGTGAGAGGAGATTTCTCCTGATGGGAATCTCCCATGGAGCGCTGTCAAGGAGAGAAATCAGGTCTGAGACCATACTCGGCCCGGCCAGAACGGGCTACTAGCAATAGACGGACCCCGTCACGTCCACTCTCTCTAGAACTCCCGGGAGCAAAGCTATCGGGCGAAAGGCGTACAGACGAAGCCTCGGCAACGTCTGTACCATGGCATCCAGCCCCACTGGAGCTAGATGAGTCAGAGAGAACCAGAGGGGACATTGCGATGTCGTCTGAGTCGCAAACAAGTCCACCTGAGTCTGGCCAAAAATACTCCATATCTGCCTTACCACCTCGGGGTGAAGCATCCATTCGGCCCCTGCCTCGACAGGATGTCTGCCCCCATATTGAGATGCCCAGGAATATGCACTGCCCTCAGCGAGAGGAGCTTGCCCTGGGACCACACAAGGATCTGATGCGCCAGCTTGCATAAGGGGCGCGAACACATACCTCCCTGGTGGTTGATGTAAGAGACCACTGCTGTGTTGTCGGTGTACACTAGCACATGGCGATCTCTTAGGTCTGGAAGGAAGTGTTTGAGGGCTCGAAACACGGCCAGCATCTCCAAACAGTTGATATGCCACGTCAGATGGCGACCACCCCACAGACCGCGGGCAGGGTGGCCACTCATGACCACTCCCCAACCAGTGAGGGACGCGTCCGTCGCTAACGTTACGTGGCGACAAGGAGCTCCCAACACCGGGCCCTGAGACAAGAACCAATGTTTCCTCCACATGTCCAATGCACGTAGGCCTCGCCGTGTGACCTTGATCATGCGAAGCGGGTTTCCCCTCGGGGAGAACCCCTTGGTCTTGAGCCACCACTGTAGGGGTCTCAGGCCAAAAGGTCTCACGTTGGACGCCGCTGCCATCAGACCCAGCAGTCTCTGACACTGCTTGACAGTGAGTGACCGGCCTTCTTTCACTCTCTTGACTGCAGTGAGGATTGACTCGATACGAGCTGGAGATAAACGTGCCTGCATCGTGGTCGAATCCCACACCACGCCCAAATAGGTGGTCCTCTGTAATGGAGAAAGCACATTTTCCTTGGCATTTAGTCTTAACCCCAACTTTCCCATATGGGCGAGAACGACATCTCGATGCCGAACCGTCGTCTGCTCTGATTGAGCTAAAATCAACCAATCGTCAAAATAATTAAGTATGCGGATGCCCTGGAGCCAGAGCCAGAGCAGCATTCACACACTTCGTGAAAGTACGGGGGAGAGTGCTAGGCCGAAAGGAAGAACTCGGTATTGGTAAGCTTCCCCCCTGAAATCAAACCTCAGGAACTTCCTGTGACTGGGAATGATGGAGACATGAAAATAAGCATCTTTTAGATATCGTGACGAACCAGTCCTCGGACCTGTTCTGAGACACGACCTGTTTGACAGTGAGCGTTTTGAACTTCAGACGCATGACTGAGTGGTTCAATAGCCGCAGATCTAAAATTGGACGCAACCCTCCATCCTTCTTTGGAACTATGAAGTACCGGCTGTAGAACCCGGACTCCCTGTCGAGAGGAGGACCACCTCGATGGCCTCCTTCCTCAAGAGAGTATTGACTTCTTGTTCTAATACCAGAGCCTGCTCTGGGCCCACTACTGTGAGAAAAACCCCTTTGAAAGGCGGCGGCGGAGCGCCGAACTGATTCGATAACCTCTTTCTACAGTCTGCAGAACCCAATGAGATACATTTGGCAGTAGATTCCACGCTGCTAAATAATCTACTAAGGAACCAGTCTCTCGAGACTGGCCTCTGGTGTCTTTGTAGCTGCTAGATGGGTGCCCTGAAGCGGCGGACCGGCAGGAGTTCGCCGAGCTAGCTGCTTGAGAGACCGCTGAAGGGGTGGCGAGGCTCTCGGCTCCGCTACGTTTCTGGGCGGAAAATACAGAGAGAAACCTTCGCTGGAGACCGCTGCGCCCTGGAACACTGGCAGGGTTGGCAGAATGGTTTCCCGAGGGTTCTGAGGAGAGACGGACACCGTGTAATGTGGTGCACCCCGCTCCTCCCCAGTAGGGGCCGCCCTCAGCAATCCTGGCTTTATGCCTGTCAGGACCACTTCGTCGAGGGCTTCCTAGACTGAAGCACAACACTCAGGTTGGGCCTCGCCTTAGAAGCCCGCTTAGAGCCGCCGCCGCCTTCGTTCCCTCTGCGGGGAGCGCGAGATGCTAACGCTCTGTTTTTGGGCCTCCCCTATAATGACAAGGAGCTGGTAACCCGCGGAGGGCTGCTCACCCCAGCACCCCCAGAGCTATCGAACGTCTCGGGAGAACCGCTGGAATGCCGGCCGCCTGTTTACTGGCGCCCCTGGTACTTTCGACGACCGAATCGACGGCGCTCCGAACATAGCGAAGGCGCAAGCGGGCATCCTGGCCGACCCAGGCTGTCCTTCTCTTTACATATCGGACGTGTCCCACAAATGCCATCATCCGCCGCCACCAAGCTGCCATGTACCGCCCAACAGAGCAAGGCGGTCTCCTTGTGGCGCGAAAGTCGGTTCTTCCGGTTCTCAGCGGTTCTCTCCTCATTTCGAAAATGTTCATCTGCTTTGACTTGCTCCTCATCTAGCTCTTTCAGCAGGTTGGCTTGGTATGCCTGTAACACTGACATAGTGTGCAGTCACGCACCAGCCTGACATGCTGCCGAGTACCCCTTGCCCACCAGCGTTGAGGTGGTTCGCAGCGGCTTGGAGGGCAAGAACGGAGCCTTCAGAGACGATGCCGCGCCAGGTGACAGATAGCTCGCAAGCGTCTGCTCAACCCGGGGCATCGCTCTGTAACCGCATTAACTCAACCCCGCCACATTTCCATAATAATCAGAGGCAGGGACGAATAAGCGGGCCGAGAATGGTTTCTTCAACGATCTCGACACCTCGGTGTGGAGATCAGGAAAAAACGGCAGGCTCCGCGCGAGAGGACGACCTGGCGTTCATCGAGTTTGCTTTTCTGCGGTTCAGTCTGTTTCTCTGTGGGCCACTCGATGTTCAGCTTGGCAACTGCATGAGTAACTACCTCCATTAGCTCCTCATATTAGTGGGGATTGAGGGGCGAATCTCGACGATCTCTCACATCACCTCCTCGGAGGAAGATGAGAAAGCCGCCGACCCAGCTCTCCACGGGGGAAGTACGACAACGGGCTCCGATCCCAGCGCGCTGCACCGGATCGGGCAGGTGAGGAAGAAAGAGGGCTCTCCCTTCTCCATTCCCTCCACCATATCCAGCTGCGAACCCCACGCCAGTGCAGCTGCCGGCTCCGCCTCGGCTGAACGGGGCCAGCACCGTGAGGGACTCTGGTGAAGGCTCCCTCCTCGAAGAGAGCCTTCCAGGAGCGAAGCGTACGCAGTGGGAGACACTCGCAATGCGGGCAGCCGGCCCCCTCGAGAGCCGACTCTGCATGCTCCGCTCCCAAGCAAACCACGCACAGACTGTGTGTATCCCCACCCCGCTCCGTGATTTTGCGTGGGCAGGGGAGGAACCACAGTCTGTACGCGATCTACTTTCCACCCTTTTTTTTTTTTTTTTTTTTTCTTAATAGTTCTTTTCTTTCTCTGCTGGAGCTTATATTGGATGCTTGTGCACTTTGGACAGACAACAATAAATAAGACTCACAGAACATAACTCGTGACCGACACACACAGAGAGCTTTGCTGAATGACAGAAAGCTAACGCCGGCTGCACCTCACGTGTTTTTAAAGCTTCCTGGTCATGACGTCACCCCCCGCGGACCGTCTTCGCCCCGTTCGACCTGCTTACACAATGATTCAGAGCTTGTATCGCTGAAGGCGTTCCCCCCTAGGTTTGCTGACCCTCGATTTCCCGAAGGGGAACAACATGATTTGTTGAGGCAAGGTCACATGACTTATTTTTGTGCAGGTCTCATTCGTGTGAGTTTAGGTAGGTAACAACCTCAATGCAGGTGGTACGCAAAGCCAGCGAGGGTGAGGTCAGAGGTCATGCATTGTGTCAGTCAGAACAGGAAAAGGAAACAGTAAACATCCTTAACTGTTTACCGAAGGGCTTGTTGTCATGGTGAAAGTGTCTATGAGGTTAATGACTAGAAGACACACACTAGTGTGTGTGTCTGTGTGACATCTTATTCAAGACCAGCATTCCAGAGTAGAGAAGTGCTTCATGATTAGACTCAGTGTATGTGTGTGTGTGTGTCTGTGTGACATCTCATTCAAGACCAGCATTCCAGAGTAGAGAAGTGCTTCATGATTAGACTCTGTGTGTGTGTGTGTGAGTGTGTGTGTGTGTGTGTGTGTGTCTGTGTGTGTGGTGTGTGTGTGTGGTGGGTGTGCACATTCTCTTGTTTTCCCTCTCCAGCATCTCCTGCTATCGATTTTGCGCATGAAGCTTCTTCCACTTTACTGTTGAGATCCACTGTGTCTTCCTGCAGTGTCCTCATATCTACAGTTGAACAGATATCAGAGCACACACAAGGAGAACTACTGTGACATGAAAGGCTCTGAGTCCTGCTGCGCAGACTGATTTGGTTTAATGGTTGTCAGTAGATATGTACAGTACATGCCTTTACATGGAGATTAATGGGATAATGTTTATTCTTCATGTTCTGTTCAGAATCAGAGAGACCTAGAGGTCATTTTAATAGCTTAGACACATATTTAATGCTGAGCTATCATGTCAAGCTACTTCATCATAATTTTTTTACAGGTGTTTTTTCTTATTTTTTAATTATGCATCGCATTGTGTTGTGTTTTAGGATTAAATGAAACATTGTCCTGCACTTCACTGCATGTTATTTTAAATGAAAATGTAAGTTTAAATGTATATGAAATGAAGTTAGTTGAATTTAAGGGTGCTTTTTTCAACCCACTTAAGTAGGACATATTTATATGTAATTTCATAATCATTTCTATTATCTTTGAAGCCGAATGTTGCATTAATAGTACACAAAAATATACTTTAATATAATTTCTATTCAAACTTGTATGTGGGTATTTAAATATATTTTAGTTACACATTTGTAACGATGAAGCTGTTATTTAGTACATTTAAAATACTTTACTTCCTAATCTCAATAACCACTATTAAAAACGTTTTCCTTAACATTTGCTTTCGTAGTTGACTACAACCTCAAGATAATAGCACAACAAAATATTATTAAAACAATTTAAGATGTACTAACAGTAATCAAGCAAACTCTCTTTGAGTATACTTAAGTGGCCTTTTATTTCATTAATATATTATCTACAGGTACAGTTTTTTATAACAATATACTTTTAACATTTGAAGTACACTACAAGTGCATATTCATGGGCATGTTTTTGCAGGGTTCAAATGGACCCCATATGTAAATAAACAATGACCTTTCTGAAAATGTGGACTTCACATATGAAGTCAAACTTGACTAAATCAAGTGGGTCTCAGTAGAAAAGCTACAAAACCACTAGATGGTGATATTGAACTGACACTCACTAACACTAGTCTGTTAGTGCTCATCTAAAACACAGCTCTCACTCCCGTTCAAAGTCAAATATTATCTTCTGAAAACAATCTTTACGGTTCATCTTGTCACACTGTATGAATTTAAAACAAGATTTAAACAAATATTTAAAGTTACTCCCACAACCACGGGCCCCTGATCTAATCTGAGGACCATTAAAAGATCTGATTGAAGCCTTCAGACGCTCATTCAGTCATAAATAACCATTCATCTCTGAGAGCATTTGGCTATCTTTCATAAATATTAACTTCCCCTGGTTAAAACCTCCCCTTCACACCTCCAATAGATGCGGGTCATAGAGACAGCAATGCAGAGAATGGCCCGCTGTAAACAGCCCAACAAAAGAAACAAACCATGCCTGCGCTCTTCAAACAAACCCCACAATTGCGTGTGTGTTGGTAATCACAAGCTATTCAAGTTTGCAAATACTGCAAGCACAAAAAGAAGGATGGGAAGCATCGTGGGACTTTTTTTCAGCGTGACACAGCTCTTTTGATGAAGTCTTCAGGAGTTGCGTGACCACCTGCAGGATGAGAGACAGATGCCCCACTGCAAACTATCCTGTGTGTGAAGAAACAAAAACACATCAGTCCTGACTTCAGCAGGCCTTTGGAGGCTTGACTGTGAAGTTTAGTGAGCTACCTAGTGCATAGCACTTTTGAGATGCATGGGTGCATTTACACGTTTGGACGCAATCTTAAAGGGCTTACTACACAAGAGTTACTGATTTTCAGAGAAAAAAATTAATAAAAAAATATGCATTTCAGTTTATGACTCTTCAGATTTGACTCTTCAAAGATTTGTATTTGATGTCATTAGATTTGTTTTTCAATTATGATCTTGCCCGATAATTATGCCCAAAATGCTGAGTACACTCTTAAAAATAAAGGTGCTTCGTGATGCCATAGAAGAACCTTTTTGTATAAATGATTCCATAAATAACCTTTAACATCTGAAGAACCTTTCTGTTTCACAAAAGATTATTTGTGGTGAAAGAAGGTTCTTCAGATTATAAAAAGGTAAGAGAGATGGTTCTTTAAAGATCCTTTGACTGAATGTCTTTGTGGACCAAATGGTTCTTCTTGGCAATCGCTTGAAGAACCTTTTGAAGGCACCTTTATTTTTAACAGGTAGATAGAGTTTGAGACACTACCTAAATCAGCCCACTTTTACACTATACCTTCCTTTTTTTTTATGGCATTTTCTGCAGCTGCATATTATGCCCAATTATCTGTCGTACCTAATGTACTTTTTACAACTCGCAGAGCAACCACAATTATAGTTGCAAAGCGGAAAACAACATTTCTAAAACATTTTTAAAAGTTAAAACCACTTTTGTGTTCAGATATGTTTGTCCATCATATTATAGTGGGTGCCTATATTCTGATATATAGATATATCTGGCACACCATAAATAAATATATATATATATATATACTGTAAAAAAGAAGTGAAAGAGAAAGGTAAGTAGAAAACTTTAATATTTCTGTTTAATGAAAAAACTGAAATAATAATATATATATATATTAGTTTGTGTGTGTGTGTGTGTGTTTGTGGGGATTAAGATTTCATCACCTCATCGTTTTTGGTTTTTATTAATAAATATTCATTTCTCGCTATATATATTCTAAAATACATCTATTTGCATCTAAAATTAACGTTGAGTCGCAATATTTATACTCAATTATACTATATATACTTAACTATAAATTTAATATTCTATATTATACTTCAGATTTATACTCAATTTATACTGTATTTAACTGTAACTACTTCTGTGAAAAATAGATATTCAAAGTACCACTATAATATATTTGGATTTATATTGTCAGATTTGTATATAGATGCATTTAAACATTTATAACTTTATATTCACAATTATATACATATTCAGCTGAAGTGAAAAGTTCACTTTTATTTATAACTATATATTTTAGAAAATGAACTTCAAATTAAATTGAGCCTTATAGCTTGAGGCTTTGGCAGTGTCATTCCACTGAAGCGGGTTGACTGTTGACTCGTGTAAGGACCCTGTGTTTGTGCGCTGTGTCGGAAGAGTGGGCTGGTCTTCAGAGAGAGACACTTCACAGCAGTCTGACTCTCACTTCACTCTCAGACTCTACAGAGGAGAACAGCAGGAGAACAACTCAGGATACCCACTAAGACTAGAAGCCAACTTTGGGACAGGAGAAACTCAGTGAGAGTCACGAGCACAGCCGGATCCGACTGAAGGAATCTAGCTGGAACAACTTAAGCACACTTTCTCCAACATTTACCCTTTCCCTGCATTTCCATCTCACACAGCCTGTGTTCTTAGACAAGTTTGCACTGCTGGAAGACAACAAACACATCATTTCTATCAAGACACGTTCGCACTGGAGTGATTTAACCCTAAAGAACAAGGTAAGGAACTTCACATAAAATTGAGACGTTGACTATAGGTTTTAGTTGCCCGTTCATAGCAAATGCACGCACAGGAGGAGATGCGTTTAAAATCTCTCAGGATCATTTGCACTATATTGAGACATTGCTCAGAAGTACCTGCCTTTGCATTTCCGAGAAGCGTTCAAGCCTCGTGAAAGAGTTGAGACACTTCTGCAGTCACGCGGGGAAACGGAGCGGGACTCCCCGCGCTCTTTGAACCTTCTGCCAGAACAAGAGATAGACGGGCTTTTGCGGTCTGCAAACTCCTGGAAGTTAAAGATTCCAAACACCTTTCCATCAAGCCCGAGCTCGCAGGCTCTTTGAAGGTTCGTCTGGATCTCAGAGGAGGTGCGATGGGAGTTTTTGGACATTGTGTTGGAGACGCGGTTCCCATGCGCTCCCAATCCGCCAGATGCAATTCATCACAACTCGTTCTCGCCCTCTCAATTGTGCGTCTGTTATTCAGTCTTTCATAGTGTTAAACGTCTCTGTCTCCGCTGAGGGCAAAGGCATATAGGGAGTTTTTCTTTAAATATCTGTTTGCTAGGAACTTCTCCAAACCGTAATGCATAAAAGCACCTGCAAGAAATGAAATTTTGGCCCATGTCTACACGGTTGCTTTACAAAATGAACTGTCCTTTTGCTGTTTAGAGAAATGAATGATTTGACAGGTACAACTTATTGCACAAGTCTTTTGGTTTTCGGTTTTTCAGAAATGCATCGTTTATTATTCAAAAACTGTATTTTAGATTCCGTTTACAGTTTATGAATGAATAATGGAAAGTGTATTTTAGATTGGAGAACTCAATTTAAGTTTTAAACGGTCTGATTTCTACATGTCCTTCCCAAAGATGCAAACAACCGTAATTTGCATTGTTTCAGGAGTCAGTATAACCTACTGAATGAAGCCAAATAAGAAATGTACTTACTATGAATATTTAGTTGTAGGCACTGATAGCCCGAAAGTACAGCAAAATTACATTTTAATCACATTTTAGATTCGCAGTTCACTTAAATTGTCCTGCAGTGTGTTTAATTTAAACGTCCCAACCAATATTATGTTTGTTACAATGTAAACCCACTGCATGAATAATCATTATATGGGAATAAAAGTAGCTATTTAAAGATGAAAAAGTATTGCATGTGACTGCTTGAAATTTCACATTAGCTACCCATCTGTGGCATGCAGTGAGATCTCAGTCCCATTTGCATCCTTTCCTTTCCTTTTTGAGTTTGAATAGTAAATTGTGTGGATTTTTTTAATCTCTCCGATGGGATTCCAAGGATTAGTCTCCTATCAGACACAAACAAATACGAAGTGGTTGGCTACCTGATGTGGCTCCTGGTGAGAGTGATATTTTTCTCTGGGCTGGGAGACGTAATGAAAGGCAGACTCAGAATGAGGGAATTTGAATAACTGTATTTAGCGGCGAGGCCAAGCTGCACTGCCTCCCATCCTCTCTCGGAAAGAATGAAACAAGAACAAAAGTCTAAGAACGGGAAGGTCTCTGTTGCATAGCGTATCTAAACCCTTATTTGCATATGAAAACTCTGGCAGGGAAAGAATTCCGCCACTGTTGCAATAGCCATTTGTGTGTCCGACGGAGTGACAGTCCGATGCGGAGATACAGTCGTCCTCACGCTGGTCTTTGTGGGGTCTGACGTGACTGTGTGTCATGTCCTGTTGAGGAAACCAGGGATTTAATCACAGCTTTTCGAACTTTTTGTGACCCCCTACTCTTTCATTTCCATATCTGTTTGTTCACAAAGCTTCAGAACTCAAATTCAGTTTGAGATGGTTCATTCAAGTGCGTCCTGTCAGCGAAACATCCAAACAACACCGCTCACATAAGATAATTTTCGTTCTCGGTAGGTAGATGATAAATAAACGCCAGTGGCCTCTTTATTTCCCAGCATGCCCGTTTGTGCGCTTCCTTAGATATGCTCATATGGGTGGGGTGAGGAGGACAAATTGTCCCTAGAGTCCCTGTGAATATCTGTGAGATCTCAAATTCTTCTGACAAAAACAGAAATTAAGTGAACAACAGTCACAGGGCTTCCCATTCAATGGTCTGTTTTTGTGTGGCACAAAAAAAGTGGCCCCTACACCCTCAGCACAGCTGATGAAGAACATTCCCCAATGTGGTACTAATTGGGAGTCCTGAGATAAAGACCTGTGTGTGGATACTTAGAGGCTCGAATGGGACATCCCAGTCTGGACACTCTAGAGTGAGCATATGGGGTTTGACTTTATAAATAATCTTGAAATCGCTTGGAGACGTTACACTTCACAGCTACTCTGTGTGCATCTAGCACGCATGTTCTCACACTCTCAAATGTGCCTCAAATGCATAAATATCTTCAAAGATTTTACTCAACAAACGCTGTTCTGGGTCCTTGCCAAAGTAAACGAGCAGTGGACAGCCAAGTGTCCACAGTGGAGTGCTGAACTTCAGCTCTCAAAACAGGCTTCTAACAATTAGTCATTGTGCCATTTGGCTGCCCAAGAGCACCAGTGCTCAGGATTGGCACAAAGACACAGCCAAAGAACATGTCAAGCACCTCAACTTTAAAGTGCTGATCTCATTTCTAAGAAATCATAACATTTGAGGTGAGAAGGATGCATAGTGGCTGTTCGCTTGCACCCTCATTCACTATTCAATACCAAATACCACATAATGAGGTACAGATGAGGCACAGCTGACACTGCCATGTATGCCCAGTGCTGCTCCTGGAGGGCCAGTGTCCTAAAGGGTTTAGTTCCAACCTACCCCACACACTTGCCTGTGGCTGTATCTGAAATTGCCCCCTATACCAGGGCTCTTCAACTCCAGTCCTGGAGGGCTAGCGTCCTGCAGACTTTAGTTCTAGCCCTTATATCACACCCGTCTCTAATTTGTAAGTAATTCTGAACACTGTGATTAGCTTGTTTGGGGTGTTTGATTAGGGTTAGAGCTAAACTCAGCAGGACACTGGCCCTAGAGTTGAAGAGCCCTGCCATGTACCCTCATTCACTATTCCCTACAATACTCCTCTAATACAGTGGTTCCCAACCATGTTCCTGGAGCCCCCCAACACTGCACACTTTGCATCTCTTTCATAATCACAACACACAACACCTGATTCAAACTCATCATCTCATAGGTACAACCCAAGCCTGAAGTGTACAGTTTTGGGGGGCTCCAGGAACGTGGTTGGGAACCACTGCTCTGATATTGTCCACCGAATGAGTGAATGAAAACAAATGAGTGATTTCAGACACTGAGTGCACCGGTAATGCTGCAGACAGCATCTTCTGGCAAGATGAGGTAATTCATTCGTGGGATGCTCACAGTGCATGGGTTTTCTCTAGCTACTAGTCAGTAAGTGTTCATTGGTTTTACATTCATTATGTAGGTGCATAATGGGATGCGATGACGGGGGGGCAGCCAATAATGTTCCCTGTGTTTCCAGGACAACCACTACCAATGGCTGTTCCAGTCAAAATATGCACTAAAGTCTAGTGGTTCCCAACCACGTTCCTGGAGCTTCCAACACTGCACATTAATCAAATACACTTGATTCAGCTCATCAGTAGTGACTCCACGACCTGAAAAGGGTGTGTAAGACAAAGGAGAAATGCGAAATGTGCAGTTTTGGGGGGCTCCAGGAACATGGTTGGGAACCACTGCACTATAACGGGTGATTTTAGATACAACCTGAGAGTTTCTAGGAATCCTAAAGACCTTGATTTACTGGTTAAGGTGTTTTTATTAGAAATGGAGCCAAATCTGTGGGATGTGGCCCTCCTGGAGCAGGATTGGACATGTCGCAAATGATGAAAAACTTGACTAAAATTGAGATTTCCATTGAATGTGGTTTTAAATTTGGTTTATGAATATCATATTTGAGTGGTTATACCAACAACAACAAAAACAATCTGATCGCATAGCTTGGCTTATTAGTGCAGCAAGACATGGATTGTCAGAATAGATGGACTAACCACCGACTTGTCAGAGTTGCACTGAACAAAACTGTTCTACAAAATCCAACATTGTCCCCATTGTGTTCTACTGTTGAGGTTGGTTTCTTTTCCTCCTTCTTTCCAGCTCTGGCTCTGTATGCATGCATGGCAAGGCCGTAAGGAGCCCAGGGGACGAAGCTCACAGTAAATGTCTGTTCAGAGGTTTAGGGATGCGCTGACAGAAGCGGAGGGAAACACCCATTCTCCAGTTTCAGGGCGTTGAAACAGAATCTGAAATGTTTCCCTTATCTCTGTGGAAATGAAGGCTTTTGCACCTCTGGTGTGATATAGGAGAGTTCACACATGTGACACTGAGCTCCACAGGGAGGAGATTCAGTATGGAAGCGAGTGTGTGTGGTGTGTGTGTGTGTGTGAGAATGTGCAGTCATATATGTTTAAAAAGCAAGTGAGACAGAAGTGACACCTCCACACAGGTTAGCGCGGTAATGATGGCTCTCCGCTGTTTGTGACCCGGACCGCTGCAGTTTGATTGACAGATGGTAGCTGCTCTGGTGCAATGTGTGTTCACTCACCCAACCCAATGTACCTTTTGCTGTCGTGCTTGTTCATTGCCTTCATATGACATGTGCGAACTCATCTGCGTCGTGTGTGTGTGTGTGTGTGTTTCCCTGACTGAGCCTGTTAGTCCCTGTCTCACCTTGATGAATTGCACATGATGGGCCCTATCATACACCCGGCGCAAGGCGCGGCGCAAGTGTTTTTGCTAGTTTCAGCACGACGCAGTTCTCATCTTCCCGTCCTGTGCCGCGTTGTTTAAATAGCAAATGCATTTGCACTCATTTGTGCGCCCATGGTCTAAAAAAGAGGTATGTTCAGGCGCATTGTTGGCGCGTTGCTATTTTGAGGCAACTGAATTAGACTGCGCCATTGACCAACAAAAACTTGGTCTAAAGTCTGGCGCAATATTTATAATTTTTTTGATATTTAAAGAGCGCGTTATTAATATGCGCCTATAGGCGAGTGCACAATGCGCGTACACTTTGCTTATTACACACACAGGGACGCGCAGCAGCACACAAACATTTTTATATATGAAAAATTACATTCCGCCATGTAAATAGCAAACCCGTCATGGTACAAGCGCAACTGGGTTTTAAAGGGAATGGGAGATGAGACTATGATTGGTTTATTGCATGTTATGCCCAAAACACACCAATTACTTATTAAGAGAATAGGGACAACCCGTTTCGACCATGCACCCAGGAGCGCCGACCGTTTTCCCGTGGTTAAACTAGTAAAAGTGAATTTGGACATGGCCTGAGGGCACCTGCACCGTGCGCTTTAGACCATGCGCTTAGATCGTTAAAATAGGGCCCTCAAACACTCCTGTGGCAATATCAGGCATTAATCCATTTATTACTTGACTGATGACCTATAATTATCTGCTCCTATTTTGATCAATCAGTCAGACCTAAAGCCGCTAGACTCCCAGTGGAGATGAATGGTTATTTTATCTGATTTGGATAAACATATTTCAAAGAGAATGACATTTCTGTCTCTAGAGAGATAATTAGAAGAATTGTAACCAAAGGGAATTGTGTTATCCAGAGTGGAATGCAGCCAGATGTTTCTGAAACACCTGACACGAGATTCTTGTATTGCATTTGTTTTTGCAGAATTATCACTAATGGCTCTTTAGATCGTAGAACGATAATCAAGGAGGTTAAAACGAGGTAAATTACTTAAAGTTAAAGAGTAAACTGTTTAAATAGCACCATTGCATTGTCGTTTTAACTTGCACGTGAAGTGATTAGGAGCATTTTGAGGATGATAATTCAAACATTACAGCTTGTTGTGTTCAAAGGGTTTAAGCTGTTTATCATTATGAACTCAACTCTACGCCCTACCCGCAACACACTCTCTCCCGAAACCACTTCACGGTCCAGTTCATCACACATCTCAGATTTGTACATGGTCCATAAGGGATCCAGGACCCGAATTAACCCGTTTCCGTCACAGAAAAAAATTAGGTAAAAACAAATGAATGCAGAAAAAAATTAAAAGGAGCAAAACAAAGTTGACACGATTGCAGCTGACTCTGCCTTCAGATTATCCTTCCCCAAATTACGATCAGACATTCTCCCCAGCTCTAATTAAACATTAGCTTTTATTTGTTCCAGATGGGGCTTTCTTTTGAAGTTTTATTTTAGAAAGAGAACCCTTTCTGCTCTGGGAAACACAACGGCATCCAAACCTGACAAGAGTTGCAGAGGAAATCCATGTTCCTGTGTTTCTTTGCTTTCTCTTCGTGTTTATAAATTGGAATTTGAGGCAAATGTTCAACAGCCACGTCCAAAGAGAGATACAGTATTATAATTCCTACCCAAATATCATCTGTTGATGATGTCCGGTCACGCACAAGTTCTTTCCAGTCCCACACATTGACAATCTACACCTTTAGCACATTCATTTTCCCTATTCAGTTCAAGGCTCTCCTATGAGCACAGACTTCTTTTCTGGATTTCTACAAGTAGATGTTATGTTAGATCACTGATCTGGACTAGAAGATATCCTTGTATATCATTAATAAAAGTTCACGACTGTGAGTTAAGATGGATTGCTTTCATACCAGTTGCAAACCATACCAAATTCCACATACTCCTAAGAGCCTCAGACCACATTTTCAAGCAAACTGTTGGTGTGCACCCGAGTTTGGACCAAACAGTCTCCGAAACGTGTCCTTAAAGTATCCACCATAAGTATATCTACATCCTCATATACATATTTAACAATACAAGATGAGAGAGCATCTCTTTTCGGTGTGAGAATATCATATTACTCAATCAGAGCACAAGAGAAAGCAGTGCTCTCTTGTTGTGGAAGATAGAGGAGAGGAAATGTAATGCATGATAAAAGCAGTGCTTTGTGTGCAAATGCAGTTAAGTACATTTTGTGATTGGCCGAAGTGAAAAGCCCAAGTGTAAAGGAGGGGGGAGCGATAACGTGCAACTTTTAAAAGAAAGGCAAGAGCAAGGCACGTAAAAGAAAGAGAAACAATAGATGAAAGCGGTACTATCTGAGCCTGGCAAATAAAGAGTGAGTGAAGGAGGTCAAGAAAAGTGGGAATAAAGGCAGCAGGAGGGGGGGGATTCCTGGAGAGGTCATTAAGAGGACAAGCACTCACTTTCTGTTAATGATAGTGGAGTATCGCTCTAATCTGCCATCATTAGCCTGATTATATCAGGGGGGTTGGGCTTTGCCTTCAGCTCCAATCAATGACACCAAATCAATAGAAAGAGGATATCCCTGCAAAGCCAAATCCAGCCTAGAGTGTAGCCCAACACTGCCAGACTCAGCCCAGCACAGCTGAACCAAGTTCAGCTCTTCCTAAACCACCCCATCACAGTCTAATTCAGCACAGCATAGAATTAGACTGTGTTAGCTCAATCTAACACATGTGTGCGGTTTCCAGCACAACGAAAGCCAGTTAAGCACAGCCTAACCTAGTTAGGCACTACATGTGACCAGGTTCTTTTAACTGAAGTACATTACCCACCAAGGCTTTTTTTTTTTTTTTTTTTCAAAGCAATTAATACTTTTATTCAGCAAGAACACATTAATTTGAAAAAAAATCTAAAATGGCAGTTAAGATATGTGTAATGTTACAAAAGATTTCTATTCAAATAAATGCTATTCTTTAAAATTTCAGTGAACAAAAAATATTAAGCAGCACAACTTTTTTCAACACTGATAATAATCAGAAATGCTTCTCGAGCAGCAAATCAGCATATTAGGATGATTTCTGAAGGATCATGTTTCACTGAAGACTGGTGTAATGATGCTGGAAATTCAGCTTTGAATCACAGGAATACATTTTATTTTACAATATATTCACATAGAAAACAACTATTCTAAATTGTAATAATATGTTTTTAGTGTATTTTGTTTTTATCAAATAAGTGAGCAAAGAAGAAACCTCTCTCAAAAATGTTACAAAACATCTTATTGACCTCAGACTTTTGAATGGTAATTTATGTCTACAGATTTATATCTGTTCTAAAGACTTCTTTACAACATTTTTACAGAGTGTAAATAATACAAATCATACTGTTTGTCATTTACTTGAAAATGTAATGAAAAGTGCCCAGGACAGATGCAGACAATCTGTGAATAGTTATAAGCAGGTGTTTAACACCAACCAGACATGGATATTTTTGAACTGTGAGCTCGGACACTCTACACAGGCATTCAAACGGTGCTTAGTGATGGAGCGTGTGTGTGTTCAGTGAGCAGATGTGTGCATCTGTGAGTGTCTCTGAGTGTCTGGATGTTCTCATGAGTCGTTTGAATGTTTGCGTGCAGTATCAACCGCAGCATACCCGTCTTTTCCCCCCTCAAGGCGGCCCTTGAGTTAAAAAAGCACCAGAACTTCAAAGGTGGTCAGTGAGGACATTCATTTGAATTCATCATCCCAAATCTGCTGTAGTCTGGTTTGTTTGTTGTAGTATGATGGTGCAATCCAGTCATTTAGCTAAATGTTAAGAAGAATTGGTTGTTCTTTTAGAATAATGACATCATGGAATGATTTACCTATGTCCTCCGTTAGCGTGTTTAAACAGTCATTGGCTGCTATACTGATGGTTTAACTGTCCTTAATTTGCTCCATCACAGATATACTGTATTGATTCTTCAGCTTTAAAGACTTCAAGTAATCAACATTTGAGTTTAATTAATTTAATTAGTTAAACGTGTGTTAGCTTTGAGGTCGTCTATATGATTAGTGCCTGCAAATTCACTTTCAGCAGATAAGCATTTTTTTTTCCTTTTGGGAAACAGAGACATCGATGACATCATCCTGCACTACACAGATTTTCGTCCAATCAAATGCTCTCCTCTATGCCCCTCCCCCAGCAAGTCTAGTGAGTAGCACATCATGTTTAGTGGCCGTGATGTAACTAAAGGCCCATTCACACCAGGAATGACTATAACGATAACTATACATTTGAAATAATTCTTCAAATTCTATGAGAATAGTGAAGTCCAACAATAAGGACACAGAATAAGGATAACGTTGGAATTACTTTTAGAGTGATTTTTTTTTTCAGCAGATAAACAATAAAACCTTGACAGCCAATCAGAATCCAACCCATAACTGCAGCACAATTATAATAAACAGAACATTATCGTGTTCCGATGTTGGACGCTAATAAAGTTAATGTGAAAAAATGGAATGAAGACTGTGCTCATCAAGGCATTTCATCAGGTTTTTGAGAATTAAATTCCATTCTCCTGTTCAATCTCTCTCTCTCTCTCTCTCTATCTCTCTTTTTAGGATGTCGTGGATGTGTGGATGTTATGGTTTGGTGTTACTCGTCTTGGGGGTGATGGGACAGAAACTGCCCACACGTGATGAAGGCCTCTTTCAGATGCAGATCAGGGATAAAGCTCTGTTTCATGACTCTTCTGTCTTGCCAGATGGAGCTGAGATCAGCGGATACCTGTTCAGAGATACACCGAAAAGGTGAAATCATACATCACATAAATAGACATACACACTTTTCTTTACATATTTGCAGTTATATAACGGTAATTACAAATGACTATAGATTAACAGAATCCCAGTCTTTAACCCTACACCTAAAGAAAACTTTTTGCACAGGATTTGTTGTAACACACACACACACACATATCTATAATATATAATATATAAGATGACTATCCACATTATTTATATTTATGATGTCACCGCCCCCCATAATTCCCATTGAGTTTTTTATCCTTCATATAAACAAATTTGGACGGAAGGGTTATAATCATGTGCATTTAGATGTGTCTTGTGTGTGGGAAGAAGAAATATGGAATCTATCATCATAGCCATAATGCATCAGATGCGGTTGAGACATGCATTATGAATGAGATGCTTGAAACGACCGCATGTGAGTGTGTGTTTGATGAAGCATTGTTTTGAGAAGCAGGTGCACTCAAATGGACGAATATTATCCGTGTTCACCACGTCCGTCAAACTGCACCACATGCGAGGTCTTAGCAAAAGGCTGCAGGGTTATTTTAGCTGAGGATCCTGGATGACTTAATCAGAACTTACATACCACAGATTATCGCAGGCTGAGCTATTTCGCAATTTAAAACGCTTTCAACTGTAACAACAAATCTCCCCGTTTCTCGTTTGATGTCCATGCCAGTGATTCTGTAAATGTCGTGTCCTGCTAATGAACTGCAGTATTCTCAAATATAGCTGATTACGTTGAAGTCTAGCGTACATCTGTCATAATTATTTTACAGAATGTGGAGTTGAAAGGTGTTTCTGCTCACAGAAGGTCTGATTAAAAGCTCAGACTATGTCTGGAATGAAACACTATCATGCTACTTATACTAATTATGCAGTATATGTATGTACAGTAGATATTTCGTGCAATATCTAAACACATTTGTCAAAATGTGCCGTGTACAACAGACCACACTGTGCTGTGTCCCATAATGCAATGTGCTCAACTTGACCTTCCATTTCCAATAAGATAAATGATCTCGACGTATCATGATTTTTTAGTTTTTTTATTTTATTATTATTATTTTTTTTTTTTTTACATCAAGAGAATTTTAAATTTTCAGTTTGGTAAAGATCATTAATTATTTATTTTATTTTATTACAATTTTAGATTTATTTTATTTTATTGACAGTTTGATTTATTTTATTGCATTTTTAGATTAGTTTATTTGCCCTATACATGAACCGACCCATTTCTCAGAAAAAACAAACAACACAAACAACCAAAAAAACGTTAGTATTTACAGGATTGAACGATTTTGTATAATTGTAGTGATTTGCTATGGGTAAAATTTTTTATTATTATTTTTTTTTTTGAAAAAGTAAGCATGATGGGGGTGTACCCCTAAACCTAATCTTAAGCATGTAAGAAAATCTTATGAAAAGTTGATTCTGTACAAAATAATATTGTAAATACGAAGTCAAATTAACTACCAATTGGCCAAAATGTAAAATAGTTACAAACTGCCATAAGAGTGAAATGCACTGTCAAAAGATGCAAATAAAACCAAATCTTTACGAGAAAATACTATTTCAGTTTTTCTACTTTAAAATGTCACATTTAATTCAGTGTGTTATTTGCCATTTCTTTGTAATTACTTTGTAATTAATTTACTAGCAATTTCTAAGTGAAAACTGTTTGAAAATATATATTTTTATTGTGGATATCATTCATACATACTCTGTTCATTTAACTCATCTTAATTGAATTGTATATAATCACATAATGCTTTCTGTTTCACACACTATTTTTAAAAGAAATAGTTGGCAGTATTCAGTCTATTCTTGCACTTAGCAGGCTAATATTTCAGTTCGCAGATAGCATTAGAAATAGTTTGCAGCTGAAATACACCAGCTGTGTTTGGTGTGGCTTTTATAAGACATCTCCCATGTGCAATGCATTGTCAAACGTATGCTAATTCAGTGGCAACACAGAGCTAAAAACGCAAACAAAGCTAGCGGAAACGTGTCGAGACAGCAAGGCTAATGTAGCAGCGCTGTGTTTGGGGAATATGGTCCTAATTCGGTAGCGGTCTCTGAAAGGCCAGCTAGTTCTAATTTCAGTATATTGTGTCTTGGGACAGGTTTTAATATATCTCAAGTACTTTTAAAGATGAAACATGACTGCAGTCAGGCGGGCTAAATTAGCAACACCATTATGCATAACCTAAGTCTTATACTTAGGGACTTGTGCTTTTTTCAAGCCCTAATGTGGAAAGTATTGCTATACACTTTGTTATGTAACCTTTTATATAATTTTAAGCTAAAAAAGTGCATCTGTTTATCTAAAAAAGACCTAAAAATATGGCTAGTTTTCACACAGTCATCAAATCCGATTCAGTCCAAGCAAAGAGCACATATGCTATACCACATACAATGAGTCAGGCTTAATTTCCTGTATGATTTCAGTGCATGCTAACTTTCCTCGCTATTGCAGGTACTATTTTGTGGTGGAGGAAGACAACACTCCTCTGTTGGTGACGCTGACACCTTGCGATGCTCCTCTTGAGTGGAGATTGACGTTGCAGGAGCTCCCAGAGGACCGCAGCGGGGAAGGATCAGGTATCCGAATTAAATCTCCCGATCGATGTTGCATCCCTGCAGTAATTTAAAACTTGTTTTCCATGTAAACATTCTAAACTATTATTAGAAAAACTGATCTTAGATCTGTGGAACAAGAGAACATCTTCCATAGTCATTCAATACAGCTAAAGGGTTAAAGAAGACATTGGTGTCTCCTTCCATGTATCTCCAAAGGATTAAACTTGATTAGGAATCATTCATAGAGGAAAATATGTAAGAATTCAGAATTCAATCATAGAGGAAAATATGTATATAATATAATAAGTAAAAATGAATGTCCTGCAGATGCCCCCTTGGAAAAATAACTCTATCTTCATTTGAAAAGCAGCACGGCTGCATGTAAATATGTGTTTTCTGTGAAGTACTGTGGAGCGTGTCCAGTGTGGGTCAGTGTTTTCCGCCGTGGACAATCATTAGCCCTGTTAGTGAGTCAGTGTGTATTTGTGATGTGTGAATTTGGGCCCGGTGTAACCACACTTGGTGTGCTGATGGACTGCATCTGAATGTCTGCAGAAGTAAAAGCCTGAAAGTAAGAATCAAAAAAGTAAAATGGAGTGAATTTTGTATAGGGATATATAGGGGTGAATCTCATAAAACCTGTCAAGTACATGTCCAGGTGACCCCAAAATAGAAAAACGTATAGTGAAATGTGACCTAGACATGCTTTCAATCACACAGCCGTAGGATCCCTCCCACTGTTCCCATCAACTCTGTGCATGTGTGCAGAAAAAGGTTGTGACCGGCATTCGTCTTCAAAGCAAAATTAAAAAAACTTGTTCTCCCTTTTAGCTGTACTCTGTCCTCTTTTGCCCTTCCTCCTGGTACTTTTCTCGTTTCTTCCCTATTTCCCCATCACCCTCTCTCTACATCTCTCTTTTTCCATCTGGACAGTTTCCTAAAAAAGAAATCAATAAAGTTCTACAAAACACCCTTGTGTTTCACTCCACACAAATGGAGCAGCACAGCGGTTTCAGTTAAAGTGCGTCTGTTCGCGTGTCTTTGAAGCCTAATGTATAGGACCAAACTGGGGCAGAAGCTGCTGTGTCAGAAGTGTTTGCAGAACATGTCCATGTGTGAGCTTACATTAAGACACGAGTGTCTCCCTGTGAGACGACAAGCTTCTCTGATCATCTCTGTCTTCTTGTGCCGTAATGACTCCCAGGTCCTGGGTTTCCTCCTTCCTTTCAGTCTGTGGCCCAATATGGTTGTCCTGGCTGATGAAATGCAGAGACCCCCATCATTCACTGCTGTACAGTTGGGTTTTACGATTTAGATATATATTTTTTTAACAAAACACATGTGTAATGATCGTCCTGCTACGCCGTGACTTGGCTGTGATTGGGAGATCCTGAAAGACAAATCAGTCACAGTTGATGATATCCGCCTTCAGACTAATTTCCTTGCTCACATACACATTCAGTCATTCGCAGCTGCAATAACTCAAACACACATACACACACTCTAGTGGGACTGGACCATAGGAAAGAACATTTCAAATGAGATCTCTTCAATATTTGCTTGACTCCCTTATTTAACACACCTGATTCAGATCATCAGCTTGTTAGGAGAGAGCTCCATGAACTGAACTGTGTGTGTCAGATAAGGGAGACGTACAATTTGTGCAGAGCGGGGGGTCCCCAGGGCCAGGATTAAGAACCACTGCTCTAGAGATTCAGAAAATAGCTCAACAATGACTCAAATTTTGCTATTCACCTGTTTTTAGACCTCTATGCATTTATATTTACGCAAACCTTGCATTCAATGGGAATCAAACCCATGACCTTGGTGTAGCCAGTGTTTAAGCTACATAAATACTTAGTGTATGTCAACAATTGTCTCATTTGTGTCTACTTTATTTCCCCTAAAGAATGGAGACACATCTGAGACAAAGTTGACATTTCAAACATAAGTCAGAACTCCATTTACTCCCTTGAGCTACTTCTTTGCAATACACCGTTTCTCTGGTTAATTGCAGGACTACATTATAAATGAAATGCAAACAAGGACGTGGAAGCATTTTTAATTTTTGTTATCTTTTTTTGAGGTACAGCAGTCACAGTAAATAAATACTCAAACACAAGTCTTTTCCCATGTTTGCGGAATATATCCACTGGGAGCCGGTCTGTGAGTGCAACGCGTGTTCATTAAGTTCTCTGGTTGACAAACATAATATTATGTTTTCTTGCCCAGCTGAATGGAGAGGGCTTGGAAAGGAACTCAATGAATGGTGAAGCCACAAGGCATCTCTGTGTAGCTTAGAGTTCCCTGGGAAGACATAGTGAAAGTCGCCCTCTGATGTGCAGGGTTGTTTGGATACAAAACACAGCCGCCAGCAGACGAGTGGCTAACGTCCAGCGGAGCAGGTAGCACCCAGTGACCTCACAAGGATTAACACATTAAATTATGTTCTTTCCGTTAAAATGGAAATTGGTGCTTCTTTTTCCAGTGGTGTTAATTGGGCTATGGGGAGGAAGCGGAAAGTAAACAACTAGATGAGTTTTTTTGTAGTGGTGAGGGAAATGCGTCATTATGTGGCAGTTAATGTTAAACGTCTCAGTCATTGATGTTCAGAGAGAGCTTAAGTGTGTACATCCATTTGTTGATGTTTGTGGTTTGTTCTGTGGGGACACTCATTTCCCCATCATCTTTAGATTTTTTTGTGCTTGTTTCCCAAGGTCTAATTTTGTGAATCTCTCTGTGTCTTTTGTGTCCCAGGTGAGCAAGAACCTCTAGAGCAGCAGAAACAGCAGGTCACGGCCAATGAGGGGACCGAACTCTTTACTTACAAAGGAAATGACGTTGAGTCGTTCATCTCCACTAGCTCCCCTTCGGGCTTGTACCAGCTGGAAATCATCTCCACCGAAAAGGACAGCAACTTCAAGATTTACTCTACCACAACTCCCGAGTCCGACCAGCCATACCCAGAGCTGCCTTATGACCCCAGGGTTGATGTTACCGCATTGGGTCGTACTACTGTCACGTTGGCCTGGAAGCCCACTCCTACTGGCTCCATAATGGGCCAGCCGATCCATTACTGTGTGGTTATTAACAAGGAGCACAACTTCAAGAGCTTATGTGCAGCGGAGGCCAAGATGAGCTTAGATGAAACCTTCATGATTGCTCCAAAACCCGGTCGGGATTTCAGCCCCTTTGACTTTGTTCATTTTGGTTTTGTCCCATCTGAGAATGATTTCAAGGATCGTTCCCTCACCACCAACAGAGCTCTGAGCAACAAGATGAGTCGCACATATATGTCCAAGCCCAAAGTGTCAGACATACAGAAAATCTGCATAGGCAACAAGAATATTTTTACCGTGACGGACCTAAAGCCAGACACACAATATTACTTTGATGTGTTCGCCGTCAACACGGGCACCAACATGAGTACTGCGTACGTGGGCACTTTTGCCCGCACCAAGGAAGAGGCCAAGCAGAAGACAGTGGAGCTCAAGGATGGGAAAGTAATCGATGTTTTCATTAAGAGGAAAGGCAGCAAATTCCTTCGCTTTGCCCCTGTCTCCTCTCACCAGCGTGTCACGCTGTTTGTGCATGCCTGTCTGGACGCAGTGCAAGTTCAGGTGCGGCGTGATGGGAAGCTTGTTCTTTCTCAGAATGTGGAGGGTGTCCGTCAGTTCCAGCTCAGAGGAAAGCCCAAAGCCAAGTACCTGATCCGTCTGAGAGGGTCCCGCAAAGGTGCATCCACCTTGAAAGTACTGGCCAGCACACGTGCCGGAGGCAAGCAACCATTCCCTGCCCTACCTGAGGATACCCGCATCAAGGCTTTCGATAAGTTGCGCACCTGTTCATCCGTCACCGTGGCTTGGCTTGGCACACAGGAGCGCAACAAATACTGTGTTTACAGACGTGAAGTTCCCGAAAGTTACGGCGAAGAGCATCGGCGCCGAGAGCAGAACCAGTGTGCTGGACCGGAGAGTCGTCACAAGTCTGAGAAAGTGCTTTGCAAGTACTTCCACAGCGCCAACCTGCAGAAGGCAGTCACTACGGAGACCATAATGGGCTTCGAGGCAGGAAAGAGCTACCTCCTGGATGTTTATGTGGTGGGACACAGCGGCCACTCAGTCAAGTACCAGAGCAAACTGGTGAAAACAAGGAAGTACTGTTAAAAAACAGAGACTCCGAAGCACAGACTCTGCACAGAAGTAAATATATTATATATATAATGAGAAAAAAAGAAGTTTATTTAACTCGAAGTGATATTCTACTATGGAGAGTTTTGCAGACTGACTACTTGCGCACAATGCTAATACTAACGCTGCATGTGTCGCGGTTACTGAACTGCCTGTAGAGTGAGATATCAACCCTTGTATTTATGTTTACATTACCGAGTCGAGTCAAGTCGAGTCTGGCGCTCTTAGGCGACCTAAGGCACCTGAAGGTTTGTTCTCAGGGGGTGCCATCGCTGTTGCTACGCAAAGAGTCCCTGTACTGCATCCTCAATGCCATGGAAATGGGAGTTTGGAGGAGTTGCGGTTCTCTTTTAGCCACTGCATGCACCATTTGTCTGCCTTATGTCTACGTTCTATTTGTGCGTTCGTTTTGGTTTTTACGCCAGTCATCGCAGAGGTAGCTCCATGACTCCTTCTCTCCGCTCTCCTGCCCTGTATTAAAAACATGGTTTAGAAGACTTTTTAAATTATTTCATACTTCTTAATGTTTTATTTTTTTAACTATTTGTTTGTTATTGACAACAGTTATTAGTGATAAAAATGTGTTTTAAATCTATATGAAAGTTAACGTTGTTGAAGCGTTTCTCCGCTGTCAGTTTGTGTGTGTATAATCTCAGTTTGTGAATCTGGTATGTGTAAATGTGTCTCATCTCTGTGTCACATGTACAGATTTTCTCTGCCAATATTCATGTACATAAAACACTAAATATAGACATCTGTAATCCCAGCGGTTCTGTGTTTCTCTGCCAGGATGATGTATAGTAATATATAGATATGAAGTAAATCATCTTTCACATGACTCATAGTAATGCATGTCAAGAATACTCAAATGATTTATTACGTTTGCCAAAATGTGCAGTTTACAACAGAGCACACTGCATGGAATATCCCACAATGCAATGCACAATGTTAGCCGCAAGGTCTTTCTTGTTTATTTGATTGGACTGCCAAGATTTAAAACATTTTCATTTGATAAACAAAAAATGCTAAATAAGTTTATATTACTAAGATGATAACTCAATGTCACTTTCTGTATTAACCATGCACAAAGTTTTGTGACAACAGTATAGCATACTACTGCTATTTCTTATTGCTGCATGACACATTCTGTTTCACACTAGTAATTAATTGCAATCTGCACACAGCCATAATTTCTAAGTTTGTAAAGTGAGCAAAATAGTAATATAATTAAAAACTTATTTTAAAAGAATACAACTGTGTCAAATTAGTACTTTATTGTACAGTACATGTACTTACAGTGTACTTATACAAGAAAGTACTGGGTATTATATGGTGACTACATGGGTTATGGTTAGGTTTAGGGGTATGTTCAGGTTTAGTATCTAGTTATTACCCAGTTATTGTAACTGCTATAATAACTACATAGTATGTACACACGGAACAGGACTGTAAAATAAAGTGCTACCTGCATTTGCATATGACGTATTTACACAGTAAGTATATTCCCATTATCTTTCTCACTGTTTATCCCTCTCTTTCACAATCACTTGTAATTTAAATATATAGGGTTGAATTTTTGCACAATGCACGAACCAAACTGTACTTCTCAGTCTAGCGTCTTTCCTGATGAGTTGGGTTTGAGTCCCCTTCACAGCCTGTCAATCGCTACAGACATGGCAGAACCTAGCCTGTCTTAAATTATCCTCATTGTTGCCCTTCGATAATGAGGAAGAGTACTAGGAATGGATTGGGAATGGATTGGGAATGCTTGAGGCAATGGTTTGGGAATGCCATGAGACCAGTCAGCAGGTACTGTGTGCAAAGCTCACAGAAAGATGGTCATTTGGAGAGTGAATGTGTTTTTAATAAAACCAAAATTCCCTGGATCCCAAGACAATCAAAAGAAGAGGTGGCCAAAAAAACTCATTCTTCTTCTTCAAAGCATTCACATTTTCCTTTCTTGTTTCTTTTCTTTTCTTTTCTAAACCAAACCAAACCCTACTGAGTGGTCTTGCTCACTGTCTGTATAGCCATTTGCCTTCTAAGGATAGATTCCATACTGAAATAAACACTTATAATTGACTGATTTAGTACGCTAGATTGGTAGCTACACTGTGCATCACCCAAATAGTGAAGCACATGGGAGACATTCTCACACAAACCACACCAGAGACTTTAAAAGAGTTTGACATTAGGATGTTGCTAAACATACCAGAAACATAGAATAGCATACTAGCATACTATTCTTACTGTTCCATACAATCTGCACATACACATGTATGTAAAGGCAGATGTGAATGTTTGGTCAGTTCAGCAATATCTAACTTGTACTTGCGTTATGATCTGTTGGGTAGCTAAAATCATCTGTGTTTACAGCCTTTATAAGCATAAAAATACATTGGACACACAAATATTTTATAAAATTGCAATTCAATTAAGCAATGTTTATCAAAACTTTTAAAAACGGAATAAAATATTAGCACATTTATTATAAATGTTGTGAGTAATCAGGTGCTCCTTCGAAATTGGATCTCCATAGGATCCCCAAGTGATCCAATTGGCTTAAATAACTTTTAATGGGTGCTCTCTTTAGCGCCTGAGTACAGTTATGATATATCTAGTTTGAACTGCATTATAATGAAAATGAATGTCTGTTTTTGTAAGCTTACATACTAGCATAGTATGCATACCCGATTAGTCTGATAGCTTAGCTGATACTCTGTGCATTTGCATTCATCTGTTCACAAAAATCTTTATTTATTAAGTTTATGAAGTGGAATAAATTACATTGTCCGATTTGTTTTATTATGCACTATAGAGTAAGCAATTACATATATGTTTTGAATTAATTAATTTTGTAATTAGTAACTATTAATGATAGTTGAAGACCGAGGGAGGACAATATTTTTTCACAACACCAGCATTTCTCTCAGCTTTTTTGAATAGATCATTTTACTGAGCTTGTCACAATGCCTTCTAGAATAGCTTTATTTCATAAAGGATACCTAGCTAACAAGGAACGTTCTCACAACTTCACTAATGTTTCTTCATTAAAAGTTATATAAATGCACAAAACATGGAACATTAATATTTGATATACATTCTCATAGCGTTGTGAGAAACGTTCTTAGAACAACATTCTTAGAACGTTCTTATGATGTTATTTGTACTTGGTGAATGTTCTCATAATGTTGAGAGAAAACGATTTTAGAATGTTACATTTTGGGTAAAAAATTAAATTAGTAGAATGTTGTAAGAAAAATTTTAGTAACAAGAAAACTGGATATTTTAATGTTCTTAGAACATTAGAAACTTTGAAATAACATTATATTTTTGGGTGAAAACAAAGCTATTTATACTTATTAAAACAAATACTGGACATTTAAACGTTTTAGAAACATTTCAAACCAATGTTCCCACAATGCTTTTATGACCTAAATTTGTTACCTGGGTATGTGTTATGCTGCTTTAGTATTTGGCCAATAGAAGGTGTCTTAAAAAGCAGCATAACTGTACTGCATATTGAACAGTCTTGGCATTGGTTGCACATCCATGATACTTTAAAATGCTATCAAATAGGGCAGGCTCCTTAGACTTTAGAACAGAGCTTATGTTTGTCTTTCGAACATGTATCTTTCCCTCCCTCTCTCTCTCTCTCTCTCTCTCTCCACCAACCACAAACACCCCACACACCACTACACAACACACATACACACACACACAATCCATTTACCTTGTGGTATCCTCTATTCTGGAATTCTTATAAGCCACGGTTGCTGCATTTGGCTGCCAACACTCACTCAGAGTAAGATGATAACAGCACAATCAAAACAGGTCTTCTCTCTATAAAAGCAGTTCACATTGGTGTCGTAAAAGAGGAAAATACTCAAATACACAGAATAAACGGTTTCTTGCTGGCCGACGGCTCTCTAGGGACTATAAAAGGAGAGAGATGTGGTTGTTAGGGGAAAGAGTGAGAGATATACAGCCAGAGAAAACAGTGAATGAAATAAATATAGAGGGATGGAAGCCACATTTCAGAGTGATGGGTTTCAGCTTTTAGCGCTGAACTTTGTTCTGCTCTTATCTGATTTTTGGCGTGTGTGTGGGTCTGTATGAATGCATGTATATGCATGGCTTGCATCCCAGTTCCTTAGAACTAAGTGACACTTTTGAAGATAGTTTGTGAAGAAGGATTCTGAAGTAACTCTTTCACACACATATATCCACATATAAACTCTGTTTATGACACTTGTGTGTGATGGTGCTCATAAAGACAGAAATACTGATACCAAGGTCTCACCAACCACAGTCCTGGCAGCTCCTCTGAGGTCAGACCATCTGTACCTAAAGACCTCCTCACGAGGATCAAAAAACACCATCAAAACTCCCTCTAAAGTGGTTCACCATCATGACAAATATGAGAGAACAATAAATACTGCTAGTTTGGCAGATACTTCACAAAACGCTTCCCAAGCTCTCTTTTTGAAGGTAGGCTGGTGCCTAATGATTTTAAGCTGACATGATTTCTGGGTATCATAAATAATCTTTCAAGGTAAGTCAATGTACGTAGCTGTAACTCTTAAAAATAGAGTTTCCAATTAGATCCAGATCCAGAAAGTCTGATGCCACAGGAGTTTACTGATGCACTGCCACATTTTGTGTCAGATCTGTAGTCAATGATCTCAAACACCATTGATTCACATGTGTCATGTGACTAAATGTGACATGGCAAGTGATACATGGAGACATAAACTTCAAGAAAAGTCACAATATCAAAATAAAGCAATAAGCCCCAAGAAGCCGTGGTTTACAGTGAATTTATAACAGCTAAGGTGCGTTGTTAGACACGATGCGAAGCGAAGTCCTTAGCTGTTATAAATTCACTGTAAACCACGGCTTCACGAGGCTTATTGCTTTTATAAAACGGTTATTCCATATACGTAGTAAGGTTTCACAGAATAAAACAGAGCAAATAAAGTGTAATGATATTAATAAAAACATTATTCTTCAGCCAAACAATGTAGAACCTCAGAAACGGTTGTGGTTCCAACAAACTGGTCCAACACAAATGTAAACAAAGGTGTATGTTTGTAGAGTAATCTACAACAGCTGGAACGTGGCTCAACCAATCAGAATACGGACCGGAAACTCACTCTGTTCTTATAAATCTTTTTTTTTTTTTTTACATTAGTGGTTAAGGAAGAACCGTTAAACCCATCGAATACGTTCCAGTTGCCAACATATTGGACAATGCATCATGACAAAGGTAGCGATTATTAAAATGTTCTTCAAACTAAGAAAAATTGGTTCTTTTAAGAACTGTTCACGGAAAGGTTCTTTGGGGAACCAAAAAATGGTTCTTCAATGGCATCACTGTGAAAATACACTTTTGAAACACAGTGTATACGCAGTGTGGGGAAGGATACTTTGGAAAGGTAATAGGTTACAGATTACAAGTTACCCTATTTAAAATGAAATAGTAGTGTAACTTTTTACTTACTTTACTTTATTACAGTAATGTAACTGATTACATTTGATTACTTTTTTGATTACTTTTCTAAATTTCTAATGAAAGTTTATTGGCAAATGTTCACTAATTTTCAAACCATTTACACAGCAAGGGTCTAAACCCCCTTTCAGTAGGCTCAACCCTGCACGACTTTCACAATCCTTCACTTGAATTAAGATGATCAAATTTGAACATCCACCACAAAATCAGACTTTAGCACCTCCTTTTACTTTGAGATTGTTCTGAGGTTAAATACAGATTTAAAATCAGATAAGATATAGTTTAATAGCTATGATACGTTTTTTGAAATCAAATCTTTGCATAGCTACAGGAAACACTGCATATAACAATGGTTTGGAAAAAAAAAAGTTAATTAAAAAAATAATAATAAATAAAAGCATATAATCAACTCGAATACGGTTATCTAATAAGCATGTCCTATTATGTGTACTTAAATTCCTGAAACATTGGTGTGTCTTTGTATATGATATGATGATAGCTTTCTCAAAATAAGTAAAATGCTCATAAAGTGACTCAGAGCAGTTCTAGAGATTATGTTATGTGTTCATGTCCTTCATATTTAGGCGGCACGAGACTGCAACACGCAAGACTGCGTAGGCTATGTGTAGTTAAATTTGAAAACGTGTGTTTGCAACATGAATGTACTACGCGGGTGGGCGGATGGGTAAAACAATTTCAGGACGGGAATTACACTATACACCATACCAAATAAATTCTGAAACACAGACAACCCTATTTTTTTTATGGCCATCACATAAAAAAGGTTTAAATCCTTATGTTTGACATGCAAAATAATTAAAAGTTCTCTCCTGAACAGCACTGCACCTTCACTTCCATTTTTCTTCAGTCTCTTTATTTTGACCTGATATCTATCTCTCACATGACTTTAAAACTCAAGATTTAACAAAACTATACTTTCTAAATTGTCTACATGTCAAAATTAGTACATCACCACAACATATTTATAGAAAAATCCTAATACTGAACACCAGTCATGATTTTCCCTTACAAAAATTAACCATGGCTTTTATTGTGTAAAAGTACAGTAGTAACCATTTTTTTGTTGTTGTTGTTTTTTGGCAAATGGATTACCATTTGAATTTATTTTTATTACAAATTCCATGGTTAAACTATGGTATAATGTAGCAAAAACAGGGTAATTGGGTTCAATGCTTGGACAAATAGTTTTGTCATTTGGATTTTAGTTAAAATCATTGGTCATTTTCGTCAGGGTTGTGTGTGGTCTGCCCTGAGTCCCTAAACCTATTATCAAATAGGATATTTCGTCTGCGAAATTATACTGTACATAAATGATAATACTGATGTCTTTATACAGGATTTGAGAGATGAATGATGAGCATGGGCGTGCGCTTAACGAACGAAACAAAGACAAAACTATAATAGCGATTTACAGTATGAAATGAACCTGCACTGGAACAACAATGAACAGTTCAGGCCTAGTGTTGCTTACTTGTCACCCCCTGTGCGCTTCCAGTCATCTCAATTCTCGTCTGCATGTTACTCTGCTCCCAACCAGTGGGGAGGCGTGGAGAGAGCGCGGAGACGCGAAGCACTTGCCAGCACTACACTAACCGATTCATGATTTATAGAGAGTTATGATCGATGGCGATATTCGCGAAAAATTCGCTTAGTACTTAGGCATGCAATTATACAATACTACATCGGGGGCCAAATCGGTGCAGGCCACCGGGACTTGTTCCCGGTCTCCCGATGGCCCGTTCCGAGCTGATTTCCACAGCACGCAGAACCTGCACGGCATCATATATTGTCTTTCGCGGCGTAATATCACAGACACTAGCATATCGCGTTTTTGCATTCACGCGTATGGACCTACTTTTGATTTATTGTCCAAAATTGGCATTTCCATCCGCGTTAGGCTTAGGACTTCCGTTTTAGACTGGATTCTACGAACAGTCCGTGCTTTGCTCGCGGACATTATGTCTCCAGAGTAGCAATTGGAAAATAACTTCAAATCTGTATGTGGATGTGTGTACACGAATTCAAAGGAAATCCCCTTTGTAATCGTTCACCTTTTATACGTACCTGTAAGTTAATTGACACCTTTTTTCGTACACTGTAATGCTTACAGTTCCCATTCATTTGGAATTAAATTACGTAAAGCGTTACATGTAACGATGTTACTCCACAACACTGGTATAAGCACCATAAACGTAAGGGGTTTGCCGCTTTACACGTCAATTGGACGGAACTCTATAATGAAACATAAAGCCCTTATAGGTAGATCAAGATTAATGCCAAAATACCTGCTGAACCAAGAGTCACTGAAAGACCTTTAGCTTTAAGAGGTTATTCTAGCGATACGGTGTCTCTGTCTGAATCAAGGGCGTACACCTGAATAACTGGAGCCCAGCGTTTTGTTACGCCTCATACAGGGTGGTTGGTTGTGGTGTTGTCCTTCATCAGTTGTTGTTGTAGTGGCAGGCGTTTGCTCACGCGTATCTTCCCCTGTGATCTCGCTGTCCTCTCAGGATCTTCTCTTAACCAGTCTCTACTATCTCTCCAACGCTTCCCCTCCGGGGGCTCAAGAAGCGCGGGGGCCTTGACCCACTCACACATCAGTACCCGTCAGCGGCAGCGCCTGCCCGGCCCGACAGCAAACAGCCGTCATTGGATGTTGGGTGGAGGGAGGTTTGGATGGATGGAGCCACCTCACAGTTTGACCGAGCGCGTCGTTCAAGTCCGTTTTCAGCCGTGTCTCTGACATTGGTCCATGCTGGGGAACACCCCATGCAGGCGGTTGTGTGCCTGCCCATTCGGTCTGTCTGCCGAGAACTTTTGCACACGACATAGCGGACCATTGAGGCATGGCGCACGCCCGAGGTTTTCGTTGTTTTTGGAGTTACTCAGTGGTCTGTCCTCCCTGTTAGGCTCCTGCACCCCCGGCTCCCGTCTGCCTGGTTGTGGCGTGGCCGCATGCAGCCATCCTTCGTTTGGCTGATTGTATATAGACCCCATCTAATCAAGCTAAAGTTAGGGATGCATTGTGGGCTCCCTTACACCTGACTAAACTATACTTATAGGCCACCCCAATCACGTTCTGGGCATTTCAGCAACTATATTATGTTGTGCTCCTGGCACTTTTTGCCCCGCCTTTAAATTGCTGCTCACGTGTTAGTTCTATCCACACACAGTCAGCCTGAAATTGGCATGTTTTATGACTTCGGTGTTCGTCCTTTCATGCCTTGTGTTTGCCCCTGCTGTCGCTCTCCACTTCCCTCTGTCTCACCCCCCTGCTGTGTCCCCACAGCCCCAAGTACAACCCGGTCTTGCGCTGCAGCCCCTGCCCTTTAGCCTGTTTGTTTTGTGCTCTTTTTTGCCTTGCATTGACTGCCCTCTGCTTCCCAGGTGTGCTCCCCGCGTTTCCTCTGTCCCCCTGCTCTGGGCCGGCCCCCCCCCCCCGTCTCCGGCCTTTTTTTCGTTCTCCCCTAGACGGAATCCATACTCTTCCTATTGCTGTCTGGTTGGAGGATAGGACACTCTTTGGGCGCGATACACCCTATTGCAAAGCGGGACTCTGAGGGGTGCCCGAAACCTCTCACTCTGAGCACTCCCCTTTCTCCAGTTGGGCCCATGCCGTTTTCGCCCTGCTATTCCCTCCCCCAATTCTTTTGGTTCTTTTCCCCTCCGGTACGGACCTTCCTAAATATCTTCATGGAATCTTCATCTTTACTTAATATCCTAATGATTTATGGCTACACCACGCCACCTCTATAACTTTTGCCCTCCACTGTCTTGCTGGCTCTTGTCCCCCTCTCCCTCCGGCCTTCCCTTGCTTTTGTGCTGCAGGGTCACCTCTGAAGGGCCTGTATGAGCAATGCTAAAATAGTTTCACATCATGCCTGGTCAAGTCATCCAAAGTCAGTATTTTGCCGGGCATTGTGCGCCACTACGGATTTTGAATTAATACGGTGCCGTATCTCATTTTGTGACCCGGCTCACCGTTGGTGGTTTGCTGCCACTAGTGTTCACCTCAGCTTAAAACAGCAGTGAATTGTATAGGTGTGTTTTTAGAGCTTTGCAAAAAAGTTTTTCCAATGAGCCTAGGTTGATTTTAAAGAAATAGTTCACTCAAAAATAAAATGGTGTAACCCTTTTATCATTCCAAACCCATATTACTTGTTTTTAAGAATGTCGAGGCTACTATTTTTCACACAATAGCAGTTGACCAGGATCTGTTAAACTCCAAAAAGGAGATATAAAAGCAAAAGCTTGTGATTTAAACCCATCATCTTTACTTACTCTGGGAAAACAGACAAAATATGAATCACTTTGTTAATCAGTATTTATTTTAGTCCAAATCAATACTCTTTAGAATAAGCATGTCCTTCCCCCAATACCACCTGCCACTGACTAACAATAGCTAGTAGCAAATCATGGCTTTGCTGAGCTGTGATGTAAACTGATGTCAATTGGCTAGTTACATACAGTGACGTGACAGTGACGTGACATGTGGCCAAGTATGGTGACCCATACTTGTAATTAGTGCTCTGCATTTAACCCATCCAAAGTGCACACACACACAGCAGTGAACACACACACAGAGCAGTGGGCAGCCATTTATGCTGCGGCGCCCGGGGAGCAGTTGGGGGTTCGGTGCCTTGCTCAAGGGCACCTCAGTCGTGGTACTGAAGGTGGGAGAGGGCGCTCTTTAGTTCAAATGCGTGTGTGTTTGGTGGGTGGTCAGCATTGATAGTGAATCTAGTGGAGAGAGTCCGTGATGCTCAAGTGTGTGTGTGTGGGTGTGTGTAGGGTCAGGTCAAGGGTCACTGAGTCCTAATCGACACAACTCTCCATCCACAGACTCCTCACTGCAGGCATCGTGGCAACAGGGGTCAGCGGGGTCCCGAGGGTTACCGGGGGTAAGGGGATGGAAGAAGATGGGCCACACAGAAACTTCTGTCACTCCAAATACTCTTCATCTCTTCAATGCATTCAGTAACCTCTCAAAGACCCCATGAAAAGGTCTGACAAGCAGTTTTTTTCTCTTTGTTGACGTATGTCCTATATAGGAAGTTGGGGAGGGATATATTGATGAGAATAATATAAATATGTGTATTTATTACAAGTTAATTTATCATACTGATGGCCTCAAACTGGATGTTAATGACACCAAACACCATTGGTCCTCATAACTGATCATGCAGAAAGTTGAAATTCCTTAATGTACTTTACTGAGGTGAGTCTGGAAACGACCACCCTGTACACGCAATTCACGATTGTACAAACTGTTTACTCGCACAATTTACCCACATACACTAGTTTTAGTCTAATGGCCATTGGTCTTAAAAGCCCTGTGTGTCTGTATGCCAATTTTCCTCAGATGTTCTCAGCAGAAACCTGTCTTTAACACATGCAGGTTGGTAGAAGGGCCATTACACAGCATCTAAACATGTGAGGCACACAAACACTGAGCTGGGATTGTTAACGGCAACTTATATTCACATCCGTCCTCCATTTATTGCGGCTGGTTGTACAACCAGGTTGTTTATAAAGCATTAAATCAAATAGATTATTAAAGAAAACACAACGTGTTCATGAAACAGGGACCACACAGACAGACTAGAGGCTAATGTTCATACGGAGGTGCATTAGCTCTGCTTGGAAGTCAGATGTAAATATAACATGTCAGTAAAATGGAAATGTTCATTTAATTTAATGCTGTTATATGTTTAAATCTGGACCATCGCGTACATTAATAGGGTCTGAGGGCGATTTTGTTATGGGATGTCCCCCGATGAGTTATATAAAATATATAACAATATAACAGACCCTTAGTGGTCCCCCATTGTCACAGAAACTGGTTGTCCCCCACAAATCTTAATAAATAAATAAAGCATTATAAAATATGTAATGTACTGTATTATTATTAGTTACACGATTATTATTTTTGTTGATAATATTTGTAGTATGCGTGATTTTTGTTCAATCTCGTTTTTTCTAGAATAATATAATGACATTTCCCGGGAAAGTAAAATATGTAGCTCACGGCAACAAACTTTCCACCAATCAGAGCGACTTTAGGAAAAGACGAACGAAGAAAGAAGAAAGACGAGCGATAAAGAAACCAACTCCGTTACTGCCACTAACGTGGATTTCAGAAACTTTCCACCAATCAGAGCGCAGAAACGCGTTCCCTGTCCGGCCAACAGCCAATCAGAGCGCAGAGCCAGTCTCCTGTAGAGAGGAACATGGAGGAGCAGACGGAGCTGAGCTTTACAAACACAGCGAGCAGAGAACATTAAAGCAGCTCCTAACCTGTGCGTCCGAGCGCGTTTCGTCGGTTTTGTTTCGAAGAAAGGCGTTTTTCTGGGGTAATGAGGATGTTGGGCATGTATGTGCCGGACAGATTCGTGCTGAAGTCCTCCAAAGTTCAGGACGGGATGGGGCTGTACACTGCCAGAGCAGTCCACAAGGTTCGTGCATACAAAACTAACTCTCAGCATGAAAGATGAAGTATGCGTAGTGCAGTAATAAAAGCGCTTCTTTTTCAGCCGGCTGTTTTTACTCCGCACATAATGTATTAAGTATAAGCGGCTGGTTGTAGTTGCATTCCTCTGTGTATGTGCTTACGTGTGCTGCCACGTCCCTGACAAACAATCTCCATGGTAACCGTCGTTTCCGCCAAAAGTCCATCATGCCAACCACCACTTCCGCTATAGCATGCAGACTGTGGGAACCTGTTATTAGCTTCCTGTTAGCCTCCACTGGCTTTTAAATAAATACATACATTAAATAGTTTACACTGTTTGAAAGAGAACCGTATTAACTTGTGACCTTTCAGAAAAGACGTTTTTTTAAACTTAAACGAAGCTCAACGTACCCAGATACACCCCAACCACCCCCACCTCATTATTATTCTAGTATCGTTCGCTCAGATATATCGAGTTGCACATATCTAATTATAAAAACTACTATTTATTGCACAGCATATACTTTACCCCAGCAGCTAGTAAGGGCCAACTCCTTACTGCTTCGCACCACTCCCCTGCATGTTCTTTCCCTTCAAGCAACTGTGTTTTACCGGGGTCGCTGCATGCCGATTTCCCGTTTCGCTTTCCGTTGGGTGTGCCTAAGCTGATTGTGCAGAGATCGATCCCATGCAGCGGCCAAAAAGCCTAAAGGCCGTTACCCCAAGCACGGCTACTCTACGATAACGACCCTCTAGTTCTCCCACTCGTTCTCACTCTACAGAATCGCATAGTTACCCCACAACTCGCCCCGACCCGATACCGCGCCGATATACACATAACAATTTTTCTCCTGCTGATGAACGATAAAACACTGACAGCCAATCAGAAACCATCCTGCTGTAACCAGCTCGAGAATTTAAAGCGGCAGACGCGCGTACGCTTCGAATAAACAGACGATATCGTTCACTTGTGTGGACGCTAATTTCGTTATCTTTATAGTTATCGTTCTTAGTGTGAACGGGGCTTAAAGGCTGATTTATACTTCTGCGTCGGACCTACGCCGTAGCCTATGCGTCAGTTTTCATTTATACTTCTGCGTCGTTGTCCGCGTCAACGTGCAGTACATGTGCAAACCGCTAGTCTGCAGTGTCCACGGGTATGTTGTTGGTGTAACCCGGAGTACCACGGTAAAAGCCGAAGAAGAAGCGGCTCGTCTGAGAAGCATTATAGCCGTGACGGCGGCGGCAACTAATATTACCTCAATTATTTAACTACCAACCGGAGACCGGCAACGGACCAGGGAGATGATGGCATTCTTTCCATCTGCAAAGGCCCAAACAAAGGAGTTTCGCTTTCCAACGAAAACCGCGCCCACACGGTGGGCTAGGTGCGCAGAGGCGGGTGGTTTGAGACCGGCGCAGCCGGCATTTTCGCGGCGCGTCCGGAGGACATGTGACCGACCCGGGTGGAGTTGCTAGTCCCGGTGAGAAGCCGATCGGCGGTCCAAAGCCAGAAGTTGTAGTCTTTCCTCATGGGCCCAGTACGGCTGCTCTCGGCATGACGAAGCAGATATTGTCGTCTTTTGGTAGACCAAACAAAGTAGTTTCACTTTCCCCAACGAAACACAGCGTCTCCGCTCAGGCGGCGACACCCCCATACCGGCTGAATACAAGGTTCCGCTGTTTCTTGGTGACCTTGGCGCGTTTATACAATTTCCCCTAGTGATTGTAGACCTTGGGGTGGGCGTGTTAGCAGAGCGTTTTAGATCCCGGGGGCTGACTCTTCACTTTTATCAAGAACTATCTCTTTGGGCTTTGGACTTTAGATTTGCAAACTGTACAGCTTTCTTGATGCACGCAGAGTTGTTACACGCAACGGAAAAGGAACAGACACGGGAAAAACGTGAAAATCGACTATAGACCTTAACGGAACTGCTAATATAACCAGATGTTGTGCCGCATTTCTGCACCCTCCCGATTTTCGGCCCCTCCCTCGTATTGGTTAGGTTGAAAGGTCGGTTATAGCCATCCACTCGCCTTGAATTTGTCTCCTGCATAATCACTCTCTCAAAGAACCGCTTCTTCTACCTAGTACACAACTATTCAGCGCCCATGCAAGGCAGAGCAGAGCTAGGCTCCCAGTGACCGACTGCGAGCTGGGTGGTGGCGGGTGAGTTGCCCGCTGCCAGCACACATTCCGTACAAAGCGCATAATCTGCCAATCCTCCCGCTTCCTTTCGTCTCGGTCCTTCTGCCAGTCGATAGGGCTGGACCGAGCTAGGGCCAAAATGTCTTCATGTCATTTCGTAATTCGGCGATCCGCTCTCCGCCCTTGCTCTCCGATCTGCCCCCTCTGCCCCTCATCTTTTCCCGCTAACCTGCCTTTCTCCTCCCGGCCCCCTCCTGTGGCCCGCCGCCGGCTCCTGCTGCTGACCTTCAGCTTTGTCCAGCAATCACTTACATTTCCTAGCCAGCCATTTTACATAGTCCCCCTCTTACAACCTTTCGTTTCTTGCTCGCTTTGGCTCCCCTCACTGCCGCCCTTGGTGCGCCGCCGCGCCTTCCTTTACCCCCCACCCCCCAAACCCTTCCCCCCCTTTTGGCTGGTGGTGTAGGTGCTCCTTCTTCTGCGCTGGCCCCACCCCGTGCTTCAGCAGGCTTCCGCATAAGCCATAGTGCTTGAGTTGCTTGCAGGAACCCCACACCACCTTGCGCCCCCCCACACCTGTTGCTGGCGCTCGGCGTATTCTTGCCCATGCCCCCCTCCCCTTCTGGCCCTCCCGGAGGCCGCTTTAGCGTGATACAACCAATAGGTCGTTTCCCGGTACCACGGCTGTCTCTCAAGAGCTCCGCTCATGCACGCTCCGTTTCAGCTCAACCTGAATAAGGTCCTTGCCACTTTTTGGACGCCGTCGGTTCCTTCCGAGTCTCAACACCCCCCGGCGCATTGTGATGTTGACAACGTGCCAGTGTCTGTGTATTCAACCGACAGTCACGCCTCACCATAACTCCCGTCTGGGCAACCAGGTAATGTCTCCTACCCTATCGGCCTGTCCCTTCACACATCCTCTACGTTCTTGCCCAAACCACAAATTTATTCGCTACCTCTTGAGACTGATCGTCCCGCCTACAGCACGTAATGGCCTGGCTGATGACGTATCGTGTCTGCGCCCCCACACATGGTGCGGCCCCGCGGTTGCCATCGATTTTGCCAGGCCGGCCGGACCGTCTCTTCCTGTTCCGACCCAAACTTTAGAGTTCTGGTCCTCCCCTCCATCGACGATCTATAGCCAATGCCAAGCCTTGTCGGCTGCACCTGCCCAGGGCTCCGCGCCCGGTTTTTTTTTTCCGTTGAGCTGTTTGGTGCTATGATACTGCAATTGGCGAGTCATGTGGCCGCCCCCGCGGGAAGGACACTTGCACGGCTTATTTTTCATCTCTGTCTGCGTCGTCGGGTCTCCTCTAAGACGACATGCACACTGTGACAAGGCTTTAAGTTTCCCTGTTGTTTACAGCCGTTGTCTCTACGCTAGGGTGTGCCCGTTGGGCGGGGTGGTCTTCGTCTTGCCCTCTTCACTGTGGCTTGGAATCCTCTCTGGCCTCACCGTGACCGTTGCTGAGCGCTGCTTTGCCCCCCCAAAAGTTGCCCTTCTTCCCTCTCCGCCCCGCGGACCCCCCCCTTCGGGCTGACTTTTTTTCACGATCCTCGACTGCGATTGTCATGCCTCTTGTCCAGTCACGCGGGTTCGCTGTGCCCGTGTCACGTCTCCAGCCACGTGCTTTCAGATGGCTCGGGTTCTCACCGCGCTGGTCGTTTCCCTGACCCGGCAGCCCCCCTTGCCTCTCCTCGCAGAGCTTTCCTTCTGCGATCTGCCCCCCGCTCCGCCCCTCCTTCCGCTCACTTGCCAGCCTGTTTGCGTCGCTGGTCCGTGACACCCCCGGCTCTGTGTAGTACCTGTGCGCCCCCACTTGAAGCCCGTGCCATCCGGTTGCACAACCTTGCGCGCTGATGTGGTTTTCCCCCGATAATGGATCCAAACCCCTTTCTCGCCTTCGCCGCCCCAAGGTTTTGTCACAGCGATAAACGGCAGTGGATTCGCCCTGCATTCTTCCGACTTCTCTATCCCCTTCTCAGCAGACGAACTTCGCTACCCCACTCTTGTGTCGTTAGTCGTGTGTTTCTTCGCCCTTTGCTTAATGCACGCCGTTAATTTGGTTGATTCAGCAACCCGTATAGGATTCGGGTTCTTCTGGCAGTTTCGGTTTCTTTGAGTTCCGCGCGAGCGCCCCTCTGGATGCGGATGGGCTTCCTCCTGAACGCTCGTTCTCCCTGCTTTTTGCCCTATCGGCATATGCTGCGATTCCATTCGGATTCATCTGAGCCCTAGCCCTTGCAGAATACAAGTTCTGGAGGGGCTCACCTGCCTCACGAGTTTAGATATCTTGGTGCGCAGCCCAGGGGTTGTATAGCACAATCAGTACTGACTTGAATGGCAACGGGCTAGGGCGCTCAGTGAAAACCTGATCGCAGGACCTCCGGTGTGCATGGTGGATTCGGCGCTGTTTGCAGCAATTCGGTCGCTGCCCTGAGCGTATCGTGCCGAGGGAAGTACTGCGCTTTCAAGGCTGCTCCAGGGCACCACCCTACACGCAATGGAGAGCACCAGAGGCCTTGGCTCCACGCAGTGGACTACGGCTCGGCCTAGGCATTAATTTCTAAGTGTCTTGGCAAATTGCAGGCAGGGGTTGTGCCATCGGGTGGGATGCTTAACTGCACACCCTCAAACTCCAGTTTCGCTGTTGCAGCGTTTGGTTAAGAATTCGCTGTATAGAGAGCTGCTGCTGAAGTGCGGGTTGCTGAGCCACGAGCACTTGTCCTTAGTCAAGGTGGAGCTGAAGGTGATGTCTTTCATTCACACCCAGAGAACATACTCGAGGTCAGCCACGCGCCTCATCTCGCGAAAGCACCCTTGGATATTGGTTGGCCATGCGACGTAGACGGTGAGCGGTTCTCCGCCTCGGGCCGTCTAGGACCATCCTGCTTCTGCCCATCGAAGCTTCCGTCCTGATCCTTCTTGTTACCGCACTGTACTAGCTACAGTGGTACCCCACCCCGCCCCCGCCCGCCTGTTGAGAGATCCCACTTACACAAGCTCACGCAGAAACAAGATGAACAGAGGAATGACGCACAAAATAAAGACCCCCATCACGACATCCCCCCGCACGCACTCCCTACCGCTGATGCCGGTCTCAACCCAGCAGTTGAACAGCACGTCTAAGAAATCCCCGCCCCCCAATCCTGCTGTTTAGTGACTGGTCGAGATGCCCATCGGACATGAGGATCTGGTGGTTAACTGGGTCAAAAGCAGCAGACAGATCCAGCAAGATGAGTACTGAGGATTTGAAAACTGCTCTTGCCAGTCTCAGGGCTTCAGTAATCGAGAGCAGGACCGTCTCAGTTGAGTGGCGGCTTTTAAAGCCAGATTGTCCAGGAGGTTGTTCTGTGCAAGAAACATAGAGAGTTGGTTGAAAAAAACTCGCTCAAGTGTCTTTGCAATGAATGTAAGAAGGGATACTGGTCTGTGGTTTTCTAAAAGATGGATTTAGAGAGGGTTTCTTAAGCCACGCGATACGCAGGAACAAAGGAATTGAATACGCGATTATCACGGTAAACACAGTAAGCAAAACAATGTTTCCTAGCAATGACAACTGCGTTAAAATCTAATGAGAAAAGAAACAAAGCACTTACAAACTGCTGTCCTCTTCTGTTGCTCGACTGCTTCTTCATATGTCAAATAAATAATGATAAAACAATAATGAGGATTATGTCTCATACCTGGCAGAGGTCGCAACGCAAAGAGGAGAAAATACTGTAGCAGGCATTAGAAGCTCATTATAAAAAACATTGGATGAAAATCCTAAAAAATGCAGTGGTTCTGCAACTTTTTCATGCATTCTGATTCATATAAAGGCTCAGTCAGGGAAAAACAGTGATTAATCGTGAAGAACACCACATCCTAAAAAAAATAAAAAAAAAACATGTACAGAGTTTTTTGTCAAACCGCCCAGCACTACTTGACATCACTCAAAAATTTGTATGAGTGGAGAATCAACCCATAGACTCTTAAAGATCCCCAGAGCCTTTCCTTGATCGTGTTCAGATACCACACTGAAACTGCTGGATGTGATGTCAAAGCTTAATCTCACCACAAACACACACTCGCTCTTTCTTCACAGGGTGAGAAGTTTGGACCATTTGCAGGTGAAAAGCGGATGCTGAGTGACTTGGATGAAAGCATGGATCCACGACTGATGTGGGAGGTGGGTGACTAGACTCAACAATCATTCCATTGCTTTACCCACAATGCATTGCTATACGTTTTTTGAGTTTGTGTCACTTTGGAGCACTTCAAAGGCAACTCATATCTTGTCAAACATTTATTAAATGCCAGTTTGTATCTTGGCTATTTTATGACTGTACAACATTTATGTTTTTCTGAAGAGAATGTGAGTGGTTGCCCATACAAACTCACAATTACCATGCTAGGCTGTTGGGAGTGATTGTCCGAGTGTTCATAATTCAATTGCTATGGTTGATATATGGTTTGCTAGGTATTAGCTAGAGGTTTCTCTTTCTTTTATTCACATATAAACATTAATCAATGCATACATCAGTCTGAGTTCTTCTTGTGGTTCGTTTGAGTTGTTAAGAACAGGTTTGTTTTCACATGTTAAGCAAACGTAAACATAAACTTCTGTTTATGTTTGCCAATCAGTGTTTATATCTGAATAAAAGCCACATGAAATATGTTCTACATAAAAAAAGCGATGAGTCAGTCAGAAAAAATTTTAATCTGAAATGATTGATTTCCTCTGGATAGTTTTACGATCCCTTTATGAACTTTTTGAATCATCAAAGTAGTAGTTGCATGAACTGTCAATGGAGTGACAGAAATCTATCAGATTCATAAAATATCTTAATTTGTGTTATAAAGATGAACGAAAGTCTTACAGGATTAGAACATTTCTGGCAAATTTCGCAAACTTTCCAAAAGTTTCTGAAAATTGGCAAAAATTCGCACGTTTCCAAAGAGAAGAACCCTTGTAAGTTCCCAGAAAATTGAATGAATCAACCCCCTCCGCCACTCACCGGCCCTTACGCCTTTTACGGTGTAACGGCATGAGGGTGGAGTAAGTAATGACCAAAGTTTTGAAATTTTTGCGTGACTTCCCTTTTAATTAGATTTTAAAAAGACTTTCATTTATAATAATATTAAAGAAATTAAAGGCCACTTAAGTGACTTAAAGAGTGTTTGCTTTCATGACTATTTTTATTAATACATAAGTGCACTTTTACCATATTTCAAAGACAATTTAAGTAATTCTAAAAAAGATTCTGATAAAAATTCTGATAAAGATGTGCTTAAGTCCTACTTAAGTGGGTCAAAAACTCTCTAAAGTTAACTGCTTTTAATATAAATTTAAACTATTATACATTTTCAGTAATTTGCAGTTAGTATGTCTGATATGTTACATTCATTTAGCACTTAATTATATTCTGTTAAAGTATATACTTTCTGTAATAAGTACTCTTTTTAAAGGTCTGCTAAAGTTTGCTTCTTCTTCACAAGGTTGATTTGGCTTAATTCTCTCATTCATTGTAAGTCTCTTGGACTTTTTTGCCTGTTTTATTGTTCACCCGACAAAAACACCTCTCAACAAGTCACATGATTTGTGCTTTCATTCATGTCTGTCTAGCACAAACAGTGCGGGATGAGTTACAAACCAAAGTTTAATACTTGGGGTTAGAGCTTTGTTCAGACAGTACTAAAACTAATAGTGATGTCTTTGCAAAGACTACTAAAATGGTTTTCAATTTTGATTCCACCAGTTTGTATCTCTGTGACTGAGATTACCGAGGGCTGACTGAATCTTAACCATCTTGGAGAAGTTGCTGCCCCTCTTGTTCAGACAGACGCATCACTGCTCATCTCCAGGCAACCATTAATTGGACGAGACGTGCCAGCATGAACTCCGCTCACGCTGACTCTCCCATGCCAGACACATCTCCCAGTGCATGCCGTATCTAATATCCCATCAAATATCTGCTCTTGAAAGATTTGGCTTTATTTTCGGCTGCATAAAAGTTGTAATTATAACGCAGACCAGGTTGGGTTCAGCCACATTAGACTTGTGATTTATTGATCTGCCTGCCCTGATGACACTATTCTGCCTAAAGTATAGTGAGCTTAAGTCTTAAATTACACACTTGTGCATATAATTATTATGATAGATCATCTTAGTATACTATCTTTCACTGTGCTGCTCTTTCATCCTGCTTGTGTGTTGTGATGCAGGCAATTTCAGGGAATTTACCTTTCAAGATTAGTCAGAAGAAGTCGCTATTAGTCAGCATTTCAGTAAGTTAAGAACGAGAAATGTCTTAAAATAATAATTTGTATTCAAAAACAGTCGGACAAAGGTACTCGTCAGATTTGGGAAAAGAGCATTCCTGTGGGACGTGAGCAATGTTCCTGATTTAATGCTGAAATTGTGTACACTCTCAATGTAATATTGTTGTGTAAGCACATTTGTTAGTAAAAACTTTATATTGAAATACATTGTCACTGGATAGTCTTGCCAACCTGGCTGTATCAACAAATAATGTAATTATACTTGAACAATACTGATTATATTATGGCTGATAAATAAATAAAAAAACTAAATAAATTAAAAAATAAAACACTAAAATTGAAATGAATTAAGGCATCATGACATTACAATGTGCAGATGAAAAAAGGAAATTCATTTTCAGATTTTATAAAGATTGCAATGTCTCAAGACACGGTTCGTAAAAGTTTAATTTCTTTTAACTTGAGCTCCATGTTGTTAGAACCGTGCATCATGTGCGAGGCGCTGTGAAAGACGCACTGATCAAACCACATCTGTCTAATGCATGTTTACATAGAAAAACAATGGAAAAGTAGCGGAATGGAAAAACGTGTGTGAACGGCCCCTTAGTGTTTTTAAAGATTATTATAAGTATGACAAGAAAACCAACTTCCCCTAAAACTTCATCAAAAATAAGGCATGTCATTTATCTTTTTATTATTTATAATAATCTATTAGATGTGACTCTTGGTGCATTTTGCAGTATTTTAGTTAATAAAATAAGATAAAAAAATATCACAGCACTATTATGCTTTTTATAACCTGCTTTAATGTACATGGATCTGTGGGTTGGATTCAGTGGATACACAGCCTGTAGAGCCTCACTGAAGTCATGTTTCACTGCAAGATTATGGCAGATAGTGGTACCATTGATCTTCATCTATGTTTACTGGAGAAGAGGCTATAAATGTGTAATTTTGGCTCCCACCTGGACGCTATGCAATTCATGAAAGCATCTTGCGTGGTATTTGGATAAAGCTTTGGATTGTTCATTGGACACTATATTTCAATGACTGTTTAGAGGTTGTTGAGAAGCAGCTTTGAGGAGCAACATTGCCACTTGGATTCTGATTGAATGGCTTGTAACCTTTGAATCTGTGCACTTCTGCAGGTTCGAGGGAATAAAGGTGACGTGCTGTATATCCTAGACGCTAGTAACCCTCGCCATGCTAACTGGCTTCGCTTTGTTCATCAGGCCCCTTCACAGGAGCAGAAGAACCTGGCCGCAATTCAGGTATGACAAGATGCCACAGCCTGATAACCACAGAGATCTCTTTACACTCTCTCACATACACACTGTTGCTAGGTACTGACTACATTGGCAGCTGCCTTCTTAAGAACTTTATTTGAGTGACTGATTTGGAACACTGTATGGACAAAAAGTCTGCCTGTCAACCTACAAGAAGTGTAAGTAAGGTTTGGCGCTAAGGCCTGACTAATTGAGTTTTGGGTTAGCATGTTGCTAAGCTAACACTGCGACACTCTAAAAGTGTGGTCACATTTACATGTGAGAGTAAAAGGTGACCAATAGAGCTGTGTGAGCTGTGCTTAATACATCGCCACACTATCGATAATAGACAATGGACTTTTTTCTGTATTTTTTTTTTTTTTGCATCAGTCCACCACAAAATGAAAATTTGCTGAAATGTATTCAACCTCAGGCCATCCAAGATGTAGATGAGTTTGTTTCTTCATCAGATTTGGAGAAATGTAGCATTGCATCACATGCTCACCAATGGATGCTCTGCAGTGAATGGGTGCCGTCAAATGAGAGTCCAAACAGCTGATAAAAACATCACAATAATTATGGGATCATATTTTGGCCAGAAGTGATGGTTTAAAGTTAAAAGCATCTTGATGGGTTTGTTTCTTACAAACACACAGCATTTCTCTTCTCCAGGTGTTAATTGATGGACTGGAGTGGTGGGATACTGTGGGGATTAATGTATGGTGTTGAACATTACGCTTAAAATATTTGTTAAAAATATTCTAGAACAAAGCATAATTGCCAGTCAGTTTTTGCAACAGGCTGCGCATAAAGGGCACACCTTGAAGGGGACATCGGATGCAAAGTTAATTTTTACATGGTGTTCACATATAAATGTGTCTTAGCAGTGTGTGGACACAACCACCCTACAATGATAAAAATCCATTCACTACTTTTTTTAATCCTCAGAAAAACCTAATTCGTCTCGATAATCAATCGTTTTGATTTTCTGAGCAATATGACGTCATACTGCTCAAGCCCCGCCCACGGCCGCTGATGGACGGTGTATGTTGCAGACATTTCAAGAAGACCCTAAAGAATCACACCAACTTGTGAAAAATGGGCATCCCCTTCCTCCTTCCCCCCTGATGTACCTGTAAGTGCTGCATCCGTAGTAGCCTCCAATTGTTCTTCATGCCGGGTTGACACTGCACCTACTTTCCTCTTGAAACACTGTACCTCTATCATTTCTGCTCCAATGCAAATTAATGCTCTTATCTCTGTACTTGTTCCAGTTACTAAACTGCTGCTGTTACTCGTTTTTAAAATTTTTTTTTTTCTTAAGAAACCAAATCTGGACCCAACTGACTACGCTAACTATCGCCAATCTCCAATTTACCGTTTGTTTCAAAAATCATGGAAAAGGTTGTCACCATTCAACTACAGTCAATTCTAACTCTCAACGATCATTTTGATATATTTCAGTCAGGTTTCCGCTCGCAACACAGTACTGAAACTGCTTTAGTAAGAGTTATAAATGACCTCCTATTTTCTGGTGACTCGGGCAGTCTTTCCATACTCTTTCCATACTTTATTACTTGATCTCAGCTCAGCTTTTGATACTGTCTGTCATAAGTTATTACTCATGCGCCTCTCAGAGATTGGCATCTCAGGAGCTGCATTATCCTGGTTTTCCTCCTATTTGACAAACAGACAATACTACATCACCATGCGTAACTATAAATCTCCCACTGTCTTACTCAAACAGGGTGTACCACAGGGCTCAGTTCTAGGGCCATTATTATTTATTATTTACATTTTGCCCCTCGGACAAATTATTCGCCACCATGGTTTTCAGTACCACTGCTTTGCCGACGATATTCAGATATACACTGCTTGCCGACCTGATTCTATTCACCAGACTTCACTTCTATTGTCATGCGTCAACAAGTTAAAGATCTGGCTTAACTCCAATTCTCTCAGTTTGAACTCGACTAAAAACAAAATCTTACTTGTCGGTCCCCCAACAACAACAAAAAAAACTAATGCCCCCAGATTTGACCTTGAAGCTACATCAATTATTCCATCTGCCACCGTCAGAAACTTGGGTATCGTTCTTGACTCTTCTTTAAATCTAGATTCTTATAATAGTAAACTCTCTAAAGCTGCATTTTTTCAACTTCCTTCATCAGCCCAAAAGATGCTTAATCACTAGTACATGCATTTATCACATCTCGCCTCGATTACTGTAACGCTCTTTTTTTTTTTCTGGACTACCAGTGCGCTCCATCTCCCCTCTGCAATACATTCAAAATTCTGCTGCGAGAATGTTAACTTGCACTAAACGGTCTGCTCATATCACTCCTATTCTATTTAACCTCCACTGGCTACCTGTGTCCTCTCGTATCATTTATAAAATTATTCTGCTTACTTTGAGTCACTCTGTGTTCGTGCTGCACCACTTATTCTCTGATTTACTTTCTCCATATACTCCCTCTCGACCACTTGATCATCTGGAGGTGAACTTCTCTGTGTTCCGAGATTTTGCCTATCATCTATGGGAGGTAGTCTTTTTCCGGTTATGGCTCCTAAACTTTAGAATTCACTTTCCCTGTCTCTTAGGACAATTACCATACTGCATGAATTTAAGTCTAAACTCAAAACTACCCGTTTAACCAATACTACCGGGAACAATATGTCTTTTCTGAAACTGTTCTGGTTCTCTGCTTGTATTTGATTGTTTGTACTACTGTGATATGCAGCAATTGCACGTCTTAGACTTGGCAAATGTCCATTGTCCATTTAATTGATTATGTATGCAATGATTGTTTTTCTGCTACTCTCGTTGTGAAGCATCCTTGAGCTTGGGAAAGGTGCTATATAATTAAACATATTATTACAAATGAAACATATTACGTAGGCCACTCATTAGGTTTTGGTTCAGAGCCACGGAGTATGAGAGCAGCTTTGCATAAGGCTTTGAAACAGAGGCAGAAAGCAGAGGGAATGAGATGGAGTGAGTTGTTTATGTCTGGCAGTGTTGATGTGCTTTTGCAGTGCCAGAGATCTGAAAACACCAGAGTGTGGAGATAAGAGAAGTGTAATGAGCCTTAGATGAATAACACACACACACACACACCGGGGACATGTGGACATGCACATGTGGGCGTACACATTGAGGCCACATGAGTTGGATATGGCAGTTGAGTAGTAACCAATTATGCAGTGACCTGACAACCTCCAGTCAGTATTAATGCACCTGTAGCACCTTGTGATTCAGATGAAATGATGGGAATAATGCTGTGATTGCAGAATGATTTCACAGCTCATCTCAACACGTAAAAACATATCTTTGCGGTTATCATGCAATAGCTCGCTGGAGGGTTCACTATAGAATCAATCACAACAAAAACAGAATGTAAATGTGCAGAATGATTCTGCATGCTAGATGTGTTCCTAGGGTTGCATGATAATGGTAATGGTTAAACTGATAATTATTAAAACTGATAATTATCTTAATGATTACTTTGCTCAAACATTATAAACGTGAATATTAATCAAAGTTGTCATTTAAGAAATTTCTTCTTAATTTCACGTAAGCACCAATCAAGGGGATATTAACTTAAATGCCTAGTTTATTTGATCTCATCTAGTTTACTGATTTATTTATCATGTACATTAACATGCTCTCTACCTTATTAAAACTGGTATAAAGAATCTTCTATTCAAAGCTAAAAGAGTGAAATAACTAATTTTATTTCAGATAATTGCAATTAATATTCCAGTATTTAAAAAAATGTATGAAAAATGTGTGAAACGTTCAGTAAAATTTCAACAGCAGCAATCTTACTGTTGAAATTGCTGTCATTTTTACAGTCACTTTCATTTGTGAAGAATATCTCAGTAAATATGGCTAAACTCCAGCATACTGTTTGATTATGCTTAATTAATCTAGAGAAGCTGAAATTGTGATTTTTGTGGTTAAAATATGATTAAGTGAAGTCCTATGGGTTCCCAAAATATCAAGATTTTGTATCTGTAACATTTTGTCTTATGTTTTTTCAATAAACTTTAATGTATAATATACTATTATAATACTTTACTATGCTAACTATAAATGATTAGTCATTCAATTTAATAGTATATTGAATGCTTTTTTTTCCCTGAATTTTTTTCACATGGATGGATGCAGGCTCATTTGCTTTGCATTGCAGTGTCTGTGAATGGGTCTCTGGTGAGTTTGAGATGTTGGCAATCTGATGGCCATTACAGCAGAATCAAGAGAACAGAGTCTGTGTTTCGTCACGCATGACACTTCTCTCACCATCTCCCTGTGGATAAATCTGTGACTGTGTTTTTAACATAATGTATGGCAACTATGCTTATTTCTGCATGACCTTTTAGGAAATGAAGGTCTGATGAAGTCATTAAACGGGGGTTCAAGTGTTTGGCCTTTGACCTTAATCAGGAAGCGCTGCTGATCTTACGCTTCCCCTCGTGTGAATGTGTGATTGAGCCTCCCAGCCGATCACTGTTGTGTTTACTGTTCAGTGTCAGACGACACCTGGATCTTTGCTTTTTGTCTAATACACACACACACACACACAGAGAGACAGACAGACAGACAGACAGTTACTTCTGATCCTTTGATTGGCTGACAGGTCAATCAGCACGGTATCAGCACAGGAACCGATAATATATTGAAAATGAACCAGCGAAACGTTTGCTGACTGCTTTAACTCAAGTTAATAAACTTGTAGGTGTGCAATAAAGTGCAGTTGTTTTCATAGTCATGGAAAACCTGGAAATACTGTATTAGGGGATTTCAAAAGCCTGGAAATGAATACAGAAACATTAAAAGTTATGGATGAGTCGAATCCTCGTACGAGCTGCATTTACATCTGAAGATGTTTTAGTGTTACTGGAGTCATTTAAATCTAACTTCAAGGATTGACATGTGATGCCTACAAATGGAAGATCATTCTTTCTGTATGCAGTAATCATCAATTTAATGTGATATAGAAATTTGACTGATACCAAGAGCTTATATTTATGTTTAATATTGTCACACCATATATACACTACTGTTCAGAAGATTGGGCTCGGTAAGATTTTTAAATGTTTTTGAAAGCAGCCTCTTCTGCTCACCATGACTGCATTTATTTGATCAAAAATACAGTAAAAACAGTAATATTGTGAAATATTATTACAATTTAAAATAACTGTTTTCTATATGAATTGTCAGGATCCTGGACTGTCTGTGTTGTGTGTTTGTTCCCCATGTTCTCTGCTACCTAGTTTTCCCGTGTGTTTGATTGTTCATTGTTTCCAGTTGTGTCTCCTTATTAGTTTATCCTCCTCACCTGTCTGCCCCTCGTTATCTGCCCCTTTTAATTTCTAGCCTTGCATTCTCCCTGGTCCGGTATGGAATCTTCGTCTTATGCTACATGTGTTCCTGTCTGCCCTGTAACCCGTGGTTGGAGATAAAGACTGTGTTTACTGCAAATTCTCCTGTGTCTCCTCGTTCCTCACTCCTCAGTGTAGTACAACCGTGACAGAATACCGGACCACCAACAGTTTAAATGGCGTGTTTCCCCTCCGTTTTGTTTCTGTTTTTCGCTCCGTGTTTGTTTTTGTCCTCCCATTGTTTCCCTTATGATCTCTACGCCGCCCTGAATCACCTTCTCCTGCCTGGGCAGGGGGCCAGAGCAATCGAGGGTCTATCAGACTGTTTTCTGGCGTTGCCCATCTCATCCACCTCCCAGGGACGCGCGCGCTCTGCGTGTTCTATGACGCCAGCCTCAACCCTGTGTGCAGAGCGCCGTCGTCCGAAGTTGGCCCTTGAGTGGAATTCGCCGCATTTGTGGAGTGGACACTGGCGATACACTTTTTAAAGCCAGTGACCACCAATGACAGAGAGCCCATTCCCGCTGCGATCTACGAGCCAGCGCAATGCCGAGCGACTGAGCAGAGGATCGCCCCGGATGTTGAGCCCAACGCGTCAGACCAGGTGTGAGAGCCGGTGACAGTGCCCACCATGAGGGAGCAAGCCATGGATTGTGTGAGTGCGGAGAGGAGCTCCGCCCCCTTTCCCGCGGCTGAGGGTGAGCTGAGTATGGCGCGGCGAAAGTGCCAAAGCCAAGAGGAGAGGTATCCAGTCCCCAAATCCAGTCCAGAGCACCCTCCAGTACCCGCTCCTAGAAAGTGCCCGCTCCTCCGATCCAGAGTTAAGCCCTGAATGCCCGGAGACGCACAATTTCGGTGCCAGTACCCAACGGTACCTTTTTTTTGGTACTTTACTCTGTGTAATGAAAAACAAAAAAAAAAAATTACAAAACATTTATTTCAGTGAAAAAATAATTTCAAAAGTCTCAATTTCAACATTTTGAACGATAGATGAGCCCTACAACGTTTCCTTTTTTTTTTTTTTTTCCTTTCTTTCTTTACTGTTGAAATTAATGCATGCAAGACAAATTGTGTGAATATTCTTTTAAAACATTTTTTTAATAGGCTAATAATTGTATTATTTTTTTCTACAATTAAGTGATTCATTTGGTTGTAATTTATTTGTATCATTTAATTGTTTTATTTAAATTTGATAGAAATTGAATATTTAAAGATGTACATTATACTGTACAAGTGTAATATATTTCTGTTACAGGTTAAACTGTACTTTTATTTTGATAGGTTGCCATGTAGTTTCTGTGTGTATACAGTATGATGCTAGTTTTCTCAAATGAAATGGTAAAATTCTTGCGAAGTGACTCTCACAGCAGCTCTGGAGATTAAGTTTTTGTGTTCATGCCGTCACATAGTGAGACGCAGAGGCCGGAAATCACCACGAGCATCACGCGTGCTTCAGTATTTGTGTAGTAAACACAAAACTGCGTTTCCACCATTCATACATACAGAGGCAAGCGGAACATGCAGGATTCATATTTAAACCATCTTTTTGCATTTTAATATTCACAGACACTAGTTCATATCGTGATTCGAATTAAGTGTCAGTGGCTGCTTTTGATTTATTCGTCCAAAATTGACTAATTCAGTGGCATTCCACGCATTAGAGTAAATTATGTTTTTATGAATGGACTCCGCGATCCCGTCCACGTTTTCTCAGAAACCATATGGCCCTAGAAATGTAACCACACTTCAGAACATTTCGGCTTGCCCTGTGTGTTGTTTGAATGAGTTGCAGGGGTGACCTCACGTCACAGGGTCTCTCTTTCTCTCTCTGTAGCGTATGTGCCCAGATGCGTTCTCAGGTACCGAAATTTGGCACCGATTGATTTAACGTGAATCGGTACTCGGTAGTACCGACGCAATTCGGTCGGTACCCTTAAAAGTACAGAGTTCGGTACCCAACCCTACTGGGCTCCCTCGTCCCTCCGGCTCCACCTTGGTCGGGCGTCGACCCGCCATCGCCTCTGGACTCCTCTCCTCTGGCTGCGTCTTGTCGCTCTGTCCCACCGGCTCCGTGGGGCCCCTTCCTCTCGCCAGCTCCACCTTGGTCCTCAGTCGCTCCGGCTCCACCACGGATCTTCGGATATCCGCCCCTGCCTTGGTCGCCAGAGCCCTCGGCTCCACCCTGGCCCCCCAGATCCTCGGCATCTCCCTGGCTCGTTGGCTCTCCGTCTCTGCCTCGGGCTCCTCCACCTGCTCCGCCGCCATTGGTCGGCCCCCTGAAGTCGTCAGCCTTCCTCCTCCATGGCTCCTCCCTCCGTCGGTTCCACCGTGGGTCGACATCATGGCTGTGGCCTGGTTCCAGCTGTGACTCTGCTCCAAGTCCCTCCTGTCTCCGTCCTGGCTCCTCCCTCCATCGTCTCCTCACTGGACTCTGTCTGCCGGCCCCCTCCCAGACATCCGTCCTCCTCCTTAGCCTCCACCCAAGTTCCCACCTATCCCTCCCTCTGTTGTTTCTATGGTGTGAGGATGCCCCTTCTGGGAGAGGGCATAATGTCAGGATTCTGACTGTCTGTGTTGGTTTATACTCCCCGGTGCTCTGGTACCTAGTTTTCCACCCCGTGTGTTTGATTGGTTCATTGTTTCCAGTTGTGTCCTCCTTAGTAGTTGATCCTCCTCACCTGTCTGCCCCTCGTTATCTGCCCCCATTTAAGTTTTCGAGCCTGTTGCATTCTCCCTTGTCCTGTTTTGAATGTTCTCTGTCTACATGTGTTTCCTGTCCTGCCCTGTGTACCCCGTGTTGGAAGAATTAAAGACTGTGTTTACTGCGAATTCTCCTGTGTCTCCTCGTTCCTCGCTCTTCAGTGTAGTACAACCGTGACATGAATATATTGTTGGGGGAACCCAATGCAATTTATTCCTGTGATCAAAGCTGAATTTTCATCATTACTTTCATCATTACATCATTACTCCAGTCTTCACGGTCACATGATCCTTCAGAAATCATTCTAATATGATGAATTTGCTCTCTAGAAACGTTGTTTCTGATTATTATCAATGTTGATAACAGTTGTGCTGCCCAATATTTTTGTCGAAACCGTGATATTTCTTTTTGCAGATTTCTTTGAGGAAAAGAAAGTATAAAAGGACAGAAAAACTAGTATCTTCTAACAATGTAAAATCTTTACTGTCACTTTTGATCAATTTAATGTGAATTAAGTTGCTGACACTGTTTCTTTAAACAGGATGGAGAGAATATTTTCTATCTGGCTGTTGATGACATCGAGACGGATACAGAGCTTCTGATTGGCTACCTGGACAGTGATATGGAGGAGGAAGAGGAGGACCTGGAGGAAGACCAGGACATCAAAGATGAAGATGGGAACAGTAAAGAGAGCAAACACATCAGTGCAGAAACAGGTATGCATGTTTAGGGTCTTTCTAAAAGGGATTATGAATAATTTACACAGAAATGTGTGATTGGGTCTACATATAACAATCTAGATCACAATAATTTGCCATAAATAGAATGGCAGAAATAACAACAATAGTAGTAATGATAATTTGTTATGAATAAATGCACAGTTTGTTTTTGTTGTATTCTAATTGTCATGTAGTCATAATTGTGTCAAAAAGCAGCAATAAAACCATGATTACAAATAGGTTCCGCATTTCCGTTATCAGGCACTTAAAGGAATAGTTCACCCAGAAATGAAAATTTGCTGAAAATGTACTCGCCCTCAGGCCATCCAAGATGTAGATGAGTTTGTTTCTTCATCAGATTTGGAGAAATGTAGCATTGCATCAGTGTCTCAGCAATGGATGCTCTGCAGTGAATGGGTGCCGTCAGAATGAGAGTCCAAACAGCTGATAAAAACATCACAATAATCCACACCACTCCAGTCCTTCAGTTAATGTCTTGAGAAGTGAAAAACTGTGTTTGTTAGAAACAAATCCATCAAGGCTTTTTTTTTTTTACACTTTAAACTGTCGCTTCTGGAATCCATAATAACACTTCCTCCAGTGAAAAAAGTCCATCCCCTCTTCATTAAACCTCAAAATCCACCCACATCATAATTTAGAGCTGTTTTGTACTTTTCTTGTGTAAACCGTGCTTGATCTGTGCAGATTTCTCTCCTGATTCACACAACATATTATGTTGTATGATAAATATGGCAGCATTATATAAGCCAGTGCAAAACTAATATCACTGGTTTATAACTTGTGTGTAGAGCTGGTGATTAAGAAGGAAGATTACCCATGTCTGCTGTGTGAGAGCAGCTTCCCCAGTGAAGAAGTGTTAGCTGAACATCTTCAGAGCCTTCATCAGAGAGGAAGTACAGAGGACAAAGAGTTCAAATGTCACTCCTGCGGAAAAGAGTTTCCTGTCAAACAGGCCTTGCAGCGCCAGTCAGTATCACTCACTTACTCACTCACACACACACACTCACTCACGCAATCACGCACCTCACTCACTCACCACACACACACACACACACACACACACACACTCACACACACACTCATTCACGCACACACTCACTCACACTCACACACACGCGCACACTCTCTCTCTCGCTCACTCACACTCACACACACACACACACACACACACGCAGCTTATCAGTGTCTCACGTGTTAATGCTGATGTCCTGTTGATTTGCAGTGTTCTTCACTGTATAGAGAGCTCCGCTTCATCGGGAGATCCTTCGAAAGCTCATCAGTGTGTCCTGTGTCACATCACCTTCTGTTCAGAGTCCAGGTACATCAGTCTTGAGTCGTTTCCATTCTCATATGCACTGCCCACTGCTGTTTCCCTTTGAAACATGCCACATTACAGAAGAGACCATTTCATGTTGATTTTAAATAAAAATTGAGTGTTTGTGTGCAGTTTTGAGCAGCATAAAGAGGTGTGTAAAGGAGACGGTCGATTCATCTGTAAGGCCGAGAGCTGTGGAAAAAGATTCAGGAGTAAAGACGCCCTGAAGAAACACAAAGGCAACGTCCACACAGGTTGGTCACACACACACACATGCGAGAGAGAGACTTGAGGCGAGTGTGAAATTACCCGTCTGTAATGAGAGTCTAATCAGCGGCTGTTTAACATCTTCATTAATCTCTTCATTTCTGAGCCGCTCTTCATCCCCTCTGTCTGTCAGATAAACGCTAAGCGCTCCCTCCCTCTCTACACTCATCTTTTCACCAGACTCTCAGCGCGTCTGTCTCTCTGCCAGAAGCGCACACATCTGAGAAAATGAGTCGAAGGCCCCTAATCGGCTGATGAAAGCGCGTATCAGAATGTTTTCAATATTATTGTCAGAAATTATAATTGGACCGTTTAGCCACATGCAAGTGAATCAGTCATTTGCAAATGAATCCAAACAGTAAGCTAAACGATTAACCGAGCGCTTGTGAAAGTGCTTACAGCTATATAAATGATTCTGTGTGTTTTGCTATAGTAAGGTGGGTTTTGCTGTTTCGAAATAAAGGTTTGCCATACTATGTAGATGTAAACATTACAACTTAAATCTCTCTCCCTAGTCCAACCAAACCTCTTTTCCATTGTTCTGTTCTGTGCTTTCTGGACTGTAAATATCAGCTCTGAATCGGCTCCTCAAACATAATGTCCTCATCACGTCAAGTTTTCATAACTTGAAAAAACGTCAAATTAAGCTAAATGGTACAAAACAAGATATCTCATTATAATTAACAAATCTTTCTACACTTTGCATGCCAACAACTTGACTACTTTTATTTTACCCGTTTGTTGCAGTAAAGTTATTTTATTTACAATAATTTTTTGCTATGAATTTTATGTTATTTATCTAAATAACTTGTTTCTTTGAAGTTATTTAGATAAATAATTATTCATCTAATTATTTAGATAAATTAAAGCCAACCCAAGAAGATGCTGAATTAAAGCACTCTGGATGTTAAAATAGTCTCACAACCACAACCAAGGTCACATTTATGTTTGTGATGAAATTCAGTGGACGAAATGCAGTCATTTCAATAGAAATCTGTGCAGTCTGGAAATTCCCCATGCAGACTTTGCACTGGTCTTAAGTTTTTAAACTTAAATACATTTGCTGTGTTGACCGTTGTATACAATGTATGTTCACTCACTCACTCACTCACTCACTCACTCACTCACTCACTCACTCACTTCCATTCCAAGTCAATGGCTACCAGCAGCGTTCTGGTTACCAGTATCTTCTGTGTTCAACATACTGTAAGAAAGAAAATCATGCAGGTTTGGAACGACTTGAGGGTGAAAAAAGGATGTCAGAATTGTTTTTTTTTGGTGAACTATCCCTTTAAGTTTCACCGTAGCCAATATGCGAATTACCATCACCAGATAGTTCATTTACATATTAAATTTTAAGGACACTACCGTGGGGCAATAAGAGGAAGCGGGGGCAAAAACAAACCAATAACAAAACTAAACACAAAATCTGACTGTTTTGCTGCAGAAACTTTGACTAACATTACATTGTCTTACCAAATCAATATGCTACTAAGTGTGGAATGACCTTTTCAATTCTTCTCAAATAGTTATTGAGGGATATTGTATCTTCCTTTTCTACGGGAAATACGTGTTAGCTGACCTTTCACCCCTTTTAAATATAGATATTTTCGTCTTGGTGTTGTACTTCATGCTGAACCAGGAACTGATTCATGTAAGGACTTCCTGATGTTTATTATTTGGAACTGATGCAGTGTCTCCATTAGCAGCTCCTCATGCTGGCATGATGTGTCCTGCTTGCTCTGTGTGTCTCTGTTTTGTGTGTGTGTGTGTGTGTGTGTAGGGAGTGCTCGCAGGAAGTTGGTATGCACCATCTGTAATAAGAAATGCTCATCCTCACTCAACCTGCAGGAGCACCGCAAGGTCAGATCATCCCTCCATAAATCTCCTCTTATCGTTCATCCAGTCCATCTCTTCATATTTCTTACCTTTCGCGTGTCTATTTTGGCTTTAATCGCTCTCCTCTGTCATGCCATCTCTCCGTCTGTCCTTTTTCTGGCTTGCAGTGCTCCATATTTTTAGTCCACACTTTTAGCACTAAAGGAATTATGCAAATCAGGTAATGGAATGAGCATGCTCAAAAATCTAGCGCTGAACACAATTTGCACCACGCAGTTCTCCATCCTGCAGGCTGGATCTGAGAGCTTGGTTGTGAAGGATGTAGCAGACGACTATGATCTGACATACTTTACTGTTTACCGTAGAGCATCCACCAATCCACCACTGTGATTCAGAGACACTTGAATTGGTTCTTGAAAATATAAAATGGGTTTACAGCCTGCTAAGTGTGACATGGAAAATACTACTGACATTTGCGAATAAAACACATTTATAAATCTGTTTCTGTATAAATGTATTTACATAAAAAGGAGCCATATTTTCAACTAAAAGTATGACAATGACTTAATTTGAATGTGTTTGGTGCAGCGCTCTACTAGCTCAGATGTCATCGGATTAAACTTAGTGATAGGAACTTCTCCAAGAAAAATAATTTTGTCTCTTATATATGGAAGCCCGTTTCTGCCACTGAATAAAAATTAAAAAAAGTAATTGTGACATTTTATCTCACAATTCTGAATGCTTTTGTCGTAATTGCAAGATATAAACTCGCAATTGCGTGTTTTATATATACAATTGCGAGTTATGTCGCAATTCTGACTTTTTTTCTCACAATTGCAAATTTATGCAATTCTAAAAACAAACTCAGAATTGCGAGATGTAAAGTTATAAAGTTTACTTTATAACTCAATTGCGACATTATATCTCGCAATTCTGAGAAGAAAAAAAACTTGGAATTGCGAGATATGTCACAATTGCGTTATAAAGTAAACATTTTTTCTTGCAATTGTGAGTTTATATCTCGCATTTCTGAGTTTGTTTTTAGAATTTCCATGATATAAACTCTTTGTTCTGACTTTTTTCCTCACAATTGTGAGTTTATATCTCGCATTTCTGAGTTTGTTTTTAGAATTGCATGATATAAACTCTTAGTTCTGACTTTTTTCCTCACAATTGAGTTTATATCTCACAATTCTGACTTATTTTCTCAGAATTGAGATATATAAATTCTTGACTTAATAACTCACTAATTTCTTGTTATAAAGTCAGAATGTAACAGTGTCACAGATGAAGATCACTAGAGCAAAAATCCACGTCAAGTTCACCATTTAGGACCTCGTCTCTCGTATCTCGCTTAAGTTCTCAACTTCCTCTTTTTATTTTTCTCTTTCTTTGGCTGCTGTCTGATCCATACATGTAATTCTGTCCTCATCTGTTTCATTGTTTTTGAAAATCTGGAAAAAAAATTGAAATGTAGCCGTCTTAGACTCTGGTTCGCTCTTGAATGCCGTCCATCTCTCTCTGTCTCTCAGCTGGAGGTGGGCTTCGTGTTGATGTTGTAAGGTTTTCCACTGGTGTGAGTGTGTACAGAAAGGTCGTCTTTTGTTTCACAAGCTCCTCCCCGTGGCCCTCGTGAAATTTAAGAGTTGGGGAGTCCAGACTGCCCGACCTTCCTGCTGGCGTCAGGGTTCCTCTGCAAAAAGACCCGAGGAATATCAAACAAATAGCTTCATCATCATCTCCAAAATCACCACCAAAGTCAGAGCTCTGAAACGGTTCCTGGTCCTTTTTTTTTTTCCTGGGAAGATTCATGGTTTGAGTGTGTGAGTGTCCTTTTCAAAATATATTCCACTTTTTAGATGCTTTTCAATGCTAAACCTTGGCAGAGCGAGTTGAAAGCGACAAATGAAGGTAATTAGATTTTCTGACTGAAGGACGTAGGTGAAGAACCACAATTCAGGTCTAATGTTCTTAATGTGAATGCATCCCGAGCTGTTCCCACTGCTCCACCAAACCAACATCCGGCTCTGTTTTGACCTGGAGAATGCTATCGTCACTCTCTTTGCCTAAATTTGACGTAAAACAGGCTCTTCCTCCTGTCAGCGTTCACTCATCAGACGTTATCAGCGCAGCCGTTCTGAGAGCGAGCCTTTCCAGTCACAGCTGTCCGGATTTGGCTTCAACCTGCAAGAGCATCATCTGCGTTTGCTGCTGTGGTGTACATTTCTGATTGTTCGGCAGCAATTAGTCTCTCGGGAGAGGAAATGCTAATGTTTCTGTAAAATTCATCCCACGGGTAATGTTAAACTCAAACCTGTTTGGCGCTTCTATGTTGTTTTGTTTTGTTGGACACTTTCCTGCTCTGAATCAAAGATGCATTCAAATGATTTAATATTATTTTAGAATGTTTTTATAATATTGCTACCCAGGCTCATTGGAAATACGCGCCTCTACACTCTTAAAAATAAAGGTGCTTCAAAAGGTTCTTCAAGCGATGCCATAGAAGAACCATTTTTGGTTCCACAAAGAACCATTCAGTCAAAGGTTCTTTAAAGAACCGTCTCTCTCTTACCTTTTTATAATCTGAAGAACCTTCTTTCTCCACAAAGAGCCTTTTGTGAAACAGAAAGGTTCTTCAGATGTTAAAGGTACTTTATGGAACCATTTAGACAAAAAAGGTTCTTCTATGGCATCGTGAAGCACCTTTATTTTTAAGAGTGTACCTATACTTCTGCAAAACTCAAAATGAATGGCTGCAGTTTCCCATTGAAATGAGCACTAGAGGCAGTAAAACTTGTATTCCTTTTCACACAAAGTATGATTTACGGGGAAAGCCTAATTTCTTGCACAATATCACATTATGTCTTCAAAATAATTGTAAGATGCTGCGAGATTTGAAAACTGGTTCTTTTGAACGTTAGCGTCACATATCCAGCTTCATATGTATGGGTTTTCTAATGCAGTAGGTTTGCTAAAATAGCTCAGTTGCATCAGTGAATGCATTTTTATATCACTTTTTCATTCGTGGATCATCTACAGAATCAGTTCGTCAGTATTATCTTCTGCTGGGTTCCAGGCCACTTTTAGGAAATGAGCGAGCTGATGCAGCTGCAAAGGAGGCTTTTAATCAGGAAGAAAATGAATGTCAAATTCCTCCATCAGATATCAGACCTATTATTAATCGTTATATAATCAATAAGTGGCAAGAAGAGATGCAAATAATAAATTACATGAAATCCACCTGGAAATCTCTAAATAATCCTTTAAACCTAAAACCAGATTTGATCAAGTGGCCTTTACCAGATGTCGTATAGTTCATACAAGACTGCATCATGCATTTTTGCTTAAAGGTGAAGACCCAACTCTGTGCATGTTCTGCAAGACCCCCCTTTCTATGAAACATATTCTTTTGGACTGTCCCGGTTTTAATAGAAAGTAGTAGAAAGCTCTTTTATGAAGTTAGTTTACTTAAGGACTTATTTAGTAAGATTTTGCCTGAAAAGGTTTTAGAATTTGTATCATGTTAATTAAAAAAATCTTGTATAATATGTGACCCTGGAGCACAAAACCAGTCTTAACTCGCTGGGTTATATTTGAAGCAATAGTCAACAATACATTGTATGGGTCAAAAGTATATTCTTTTATGCCAAAAATCATTAGGATATTAAGTAAAGATCATGTTCCATGAAGATATTTTGTAAATTTCCTACTGTAAATATATCAAAACTTAATTTTTGATTAACTATGCATTGCTAAGAACTTAATTTGAACAACTTTAAAGGAGATTTTCTCAATATTTTGATTATTTGCACCCTCAGATTCCAGATTTTCAAATAGTTGTATCTCGGCCAAATATTGTCCTATCCTAACAAACCATGCATCAATGGAAAGCTGCTTTGAGATGGTGTATACATCTCAATTTCGAAAAACTGACCCTTATGACTGGTTTTGTGGTGCAGGGTCACATATTACTTCCTGTGTTTGTTTGCTTGGTTATTATTTATGTGATATTTGTATTTTTGTAATTGAGTCCTTGCCATGAAAATAGCCTCAGATGCTGACATGGCATTAAATAAAATTATACTATTACTACTTTTGCATTCGTTAACACTATTGGCTAGTGTTATACACCGCAATACATACCTGAAGCAACGTAAACGCAGAAATATGTGCCTGTAGCAACGTAAAAAAAAACTGTGGCCATAGTCACGTATTGAATGCACGATTTAGCACCATTTACTGAACATTTCACTTTGAAACTGCCATGAAACATGCAGTAAGATTCATCATATTGTGTTGCAGAAACGTCGCCACAAGCCCATATTTCCAATGAGCCTGGGTTGTAATATTTGCTAGTGGTGTAATGTAGTTGCAGTAGGTTTAATAAGATCTACCCATTTAGTATAACCGTTATTCTGTGTCAAAAGAAAGTTAGTTTAGTGGGAAGCTGATCTATTATCATTTTTTTGGTAATTTATGCATACATAGCACGTGTACTTTCTCAACTCATCGATGAAAGAGTTTTGGCATCAGGTCTAACAAAAAAATGAAACTCCCCCACAGCATGATGAATTTAAGTTTCATTTCAGCAGAATGAAGTTTCAATCTCTGTGGCCTTACTTAATTTCCTGGGCTGCCCATTATACAAACACACAGTTTGGTCACAGACCTTTTTCCTGGCTTTCCATCCCTCTCCATCTTTGTCTTTGTAATAGATGTCCAGCCTTCCTTTTTGCACCAGACCGTGTCCATCTGACTGCAGGCCGTTTGTACCAGCCGTGTCGTTTGGAAAGCCTGCAGATATGATTTGCTCTGTGAGAGTGGAGACTTGAAAGCTTTCTGCAGAGTCTCTTCCACATGCAGACAGTTTCTCGATGTGTCTATAAACTGGCATGAGAAGATTACAAGTGCCAAGCATTTCACAGAAAACTAAGCCATCAGAGCTGTGAATGGAGCTTGTAGCTCTGCTCTCAGTACTTAAAGACATTAAGAGAGGATCTTAGAAATGACTTTCAGAGCATTAATAGAGTGCCATTTCAAATTAAATGACCATACAAAATCAGATATATTCACAGTAGAGAAGAGAGAGGTAAGACGGGCCAGTTTTTTATGTAAAAGAATAGTTTGCCCAAAAATGAAACTTCTGTCATCATTTATTCACCCTCATGTCGTTCCAACCCCATAATACTTCCTTTCGTCTTTGAAATGAACAAATTAAGACATTTCCAAAGATATTTTTAATGAAAACTTAGAGATTTTTGTCCCTCCATTGAAAGTCCATTCCATTAAAACTTTGATGCTTCAAAAAGTTCATAAAAAAGCAGACAAGTACAGTTGAGCTTTGGTTTACCATATTTGATGTGCTCTATTTATGCGTGTTAGGGCATGTCTACGGTGAGTAATAGCCGGGGTGGGTAATTAAATTTGTTCATCATATAAAGTGATCATGTATCTTAAGAAGACTTTTTACAATGTCTTCATTAACTTCTTGAAGCGTTGTAAGTTTCGGTGTATGGACGTTCCAATGGATGGCCGGAATCTCTCAGTTTGGATTAAAAAAAAGTTCGATTTGTGTTTGAAAGAATGAAAGTCTTATGGGTTTGGAATGACATGAGGGTGAGTAATTAATGACAGATTAATTAATAACAAAATTAGTCCAGGTCACATATGCATCTTGAGATACCACTTACCCACTGACACATCTTACCCCACCCTGCCCTGCATAAGTCTTTATAGGTGCTCACACTGATGATGTTTAAACATAATATTTACTTGACATCTTAACATTTTAACAAAACAGAATTAGGAGCCGCTATTGCTGCAAAAAAAAAAAAAAGCAATAATACAAGGACACCAGTCCTCCATGACAACACGAAATAGCATGAAGCAGGCGGATTACAACGCTCACCAATCCATCTAACACGCCGTGGAGAATGGGTTGTGTAAAACCACTACATAGTTTTAACAGTGCAATCTGAGCAGAACTGTCAACACTGCTTTATACAGTGCCAATCAACTGGCAATGCCTAGCAGACCTAGTGTGCCAAAAAATAGAACGACAGTCTGGAAAAGGCGGCTAGCATCCATAACACCTTTTGTCTACAAGTAGTGGATAAAAAAAGATATAGAAAATGAGACATTATGTTTTTTCTAATTGCCGTGTATGTACTAGCAGCCTTAAACAAGAAAATATTGACACACTCCAGAATGTTGCAACACTAAGCACTGCAAGTTATTGAATCGTCTCATACTTCAGTTTGTGTTAAAGGGGTCATATGATGTGATTTCAATTTTTCTTTCTCTTTGGAGTGTTATAAGCTGTTTGTGAATAGATAAGATCCTTAAAGTTGCAAACACTAAAGTCTCAAAAACAAAGAGATATTCTTTATAAAAGTTAAGAGTCAGCCACTCCTACCTAAAACGGCTCGTTCTAACATATCCACGTCACGATGTGTTTTCAAGCGGTGTTTTCAGAAACAAGCGCGTTTATCCACAGTGGAGAGAGAGCACGTGCACAGGGTTGCCAGGTTGACAAAGATAAGTAAGCACGTTAACAGATATTTCTGTATTGCGCAAGTGTATAGCTCTGTTTTGGGATTACGTCTCTTTATATCAGGCAACCCCGTTGTGTTCCTCTGCAGCCAGATTATTAACAGATGCTCTATTCATTCTTTTTTAGAAACCTCGCACTTTTCTACTAAATTTTAAACGTTGTAAAATTAAGCGTGGTCCACTGCTGCACACGTGCCACAGTATCGATACAGGGCCAGCTGTATCGATACTCGTATCGTCAAATCTCTGTGCCGATACAGTCGTCGTAAAAAAAAAAAAATCGATATTTTACAACACTGTGTCCAGCGCATTTTATGGAGGACTGTTTCCTGATCCTGGGAGAGTAGACTACAATGCCGGCTGTTCTGACTCACAGACTGTAAGTACGTTTTTTATATTTAAAGGATTTGCCACTGATGATTCAAACGCGAGTTTTGAGCAGTGTAGAGTAGCGCTTGTTGTTTGTCATTTCTCCGATCACAAATGCAGACATGGTTTTATGTTTACGCGGCGCGATGCAACGCGTAAAAAGACTGTATAAGTCATTATAATCCATAATTATGTCCCCACTGGATGCAACAAATGCCTCGTTTATAATGGTTTTAATGTTTTTGTCTCGTCGCTCCGTCCGGACAGGGCATCACAGTATGGTAAGTGGCGTAACGTTTCCGTCACACGCTTGGTATTCGGCCAATCACAACGCACTGGATAGCTGGCCAATCAGAGCACACCTCGCTTTTCAGACCGATGAGCTTTGTAAAATCGACGCGTTTCAGAAAGGCGGGGCATAGAGGAGAAACAATAATGTACAGTATGTGGAAACTAATGTGTTTTTTGACCTTAAACCGCATAAACACATTTCATTACACCAAATAATGTTCTTTTTAGCATCATCATATGACCCCTTTAATAGACTCTAAAATTCTAAAATGATTCAGTTAAATTGAGTTATCACTCAGTAGTGTTCATGCCTTTTTAAATGGCTTCAATATAGGTGGCAACTTTATGTTAGTAGTTTGTAGTGCAGCCAACTTCGTTTCAAAAGAGTTCGAAGTTACAAACTTCTAATAATTTAAAGTAGTTAAACTAAATTATTAGAAGCTTGTAGATCGGAAAGATAGTGTTTCAAAGTACTTCAACACTGGGTTTACATCATGTACTGTGACACATGTGGCGCCTTGTTTTCGTCATACTGGATGAAGTAGCAGAGACAATTTGACAGTTTTATTATGGAGCGTTTGTAATTTTCTGAGGAAACTGACTGGATAGAGTTCACAGTAATTTGTACCTCCTGATTCCCTGTGAGAAATCGGACTGAAATGTGAACATTTTTTAGCCGAATTGTGTTTAGCAGCGGAGTTACTCAAAACCTCTCAGAAGTTTAATTACATTTCCATATGTCCGTGTGTGTGTGTCGTTCTCTATGAATTTGGTTAAGGATATTTTCCAAGGTCACACACCAAGAACAGGCAACTAAATCCCACCCAAGAGTTCAACAATCACCCTCAACGGTCCATTAAAACATCTCAGATGTGTTCTGGTCATTACGTTCATACACAGAGCACTCGATTCTGGTCTGGGCTGTCAGTGTGTTGTACTTTGTGGTTACTAAACACAACTGGTGACACTGAAAGTTCACCGTTTGAAAGTTATTGTTTTGAGCCCTTAAAGGGCCCTCGTGTCATTTCAAACCTATCTCAATGTTTTAGTTTGTCAATACAATGGAATTAAATGGTAACCAAAATTGGTGGGTTACCAACATTCTTTGAAATATCTTCTTTTGTGTTTCACAAAAGAAAGAAATCAATACATGTTTGAAGCGACATGAGCGTGATTAAATAATACCAGAAAATTCATTTTTCAGTTTCACAGTATTTTGTATTTTTTGTACTTGGATCTTATGAAATTTGGTGTATTTTCAGGTTCATGAGGTATTTGACTGTACTGACTGTGATAAAAAGTTCATCTCCACGAATCAGTTGAAGCGACACATGATCACACACTCTGGTAAAGAATATGCACTCACATACAAATAATTCCAACTGTAAAAACTAGTATACTAAAGATGGTGTTGGTTTGTTATTTGTAACGTGTGTGTGTAGAAAAGCGTCCGTACACCTGTGACATCTGCAGCCGAAGCTTTAAGCGTCTGGATCAGGCCACGGCTCACAAGATCATCCACAGTGAGGATAAACCGTACAAGTGTAAGCTGTGCTGGAAGGAGTTCGCCCACCGCAACGTCTACAAGAACCACAAAAAGGTACCGATTAGTGTGTGTGTGTGTATGTTTGTTCTTGATGTCTTGAGAGGCCTTCGTTTGTTCCAGTTCAAAGCCACGCAGAGTGGAAGAATTAAACGGGAACGACAGATGGTTGGATGGACAGGGAGACTGACAGATTTTTGGCCAAATAAACTGCTGGCATCTTATCTTAATGGAGATCTGGAGCCCAATCAGCCACTGTGGAGCCTAATCAAAACCTTCAGCCTAACCATGACCTGTAATGACCCCGTGCGACCCCTGACCTTTACACACTGCAGATAGCATTAACCCCAAAACCCCACACAGCTCTGAACAGAGACAGTGTGTGAAATAGAGAAAAGAGCACAGGAAGCAACATTCAGATCTAGAAGGATAATATTTACTTTCTTAACAAATGACTCCAATCTTTTAAGAAATAAATATGAAAACTTTTAAAATATAATAATATTCTCCGCTTTTACTTTTTGCTTTATGCTGATTTGACCAAGGAAACGTAGCATTCACTTCATTTTTATGTTTTGAACTAAATATGAATGGTATTTTGCTTGTACAATTTTGCTGATGCCAGATCAGGAGTTTTCAAAGTGTTTGATGCCATTGTCTCTAGATATGAGAGAAAAAAATATAAGCACTGCTTTATATTTTCATATATACAACTTTTATAATACTATTGTAATTATACTATTATAAAATGTTAGTACTATTAATTTATTTTTTATAATTTTACAATTATAATTATCCAACTATTTATAATACTACTATATTATAGTGTGATATTATATCAAAAATGTAAATTGTAAAATTAAATGATTTGTTTCTATCAATTTTTTTTTTTTCTTATTTTCTTAATTTATTTATTATATTTTTTTTGGACCGTGGCTCGTTTGAGCCAGTGGAGCACATTTTTACTTGCCTTGCCAAACTTTGCACTGGCCCTACCACACATTCACACAAAAAATAATTATATGAAAAAAATAAAAATGTTTTCAGTGTTTTTTTTGTTTTTTTTTGACTCATGTAACCTTTTTAATAAATAAGGTTATGACACCTATTTTGTAGATACAAGTGAAATTTTACAGTTCTCAGTTCCATTTTTGATACCACAGTCGAATTGCCATCAGCTGTCCCGACTGTTAAGATTTTTTATTAAACTGCTTCATTTGTATGCATTTAAGATTTTTGAAGCGTTAATTTTGGGATAGTGGACTTCCGAAATCTGTCAGGTTCCAAACTTAAAAATCTAAATTTGTGCTTTGAAGATGAATGAAAGTCTTACAGGTTTGGAGCAATGTGAGGGTGAATAAATGATGACAGAATAAACTTTTTTTTTTTTGTGAATAACCCTTTAAGTCACAATAAGTTTGATTGCTTTTTTTTTTTCTCACTCCAATTTTTTAACCGTCCCCCCAACCCCATTTATGATCCACTGTTTTGAAAACCGCTGTCTAGGTCTTGCCCGGTGGTTTCTAGGGTGTTCCAGGTGGTTAATATAACCCAGTCAATATCATCCACCAGAGAAAATCTGAAGTTTGAAAAAGTAACACCAACCTCAACAAGCCACTGAAATATGTGACCCTGGAGCACAAAGCAGTGTTAAGTCGCTGTGGTATATTTGTAGCAATAGCCAACAATACATTGTATGGGTTAAAATTATAAATTTTTCTTTTATGCCAAAAATCATTAGGATATTAAGTAAAGATCATGTTCCATGAAGATATTTTGTTAATTTCCTACCGTAAATATAATCAACTTAATTTTGATTAGTAATATGCATTGCTAAGACTTCATTGAGAACTTTAAAAGGTGATTTTCTCAATATTTAGATTTTTTTTTTCACCCTCAGATTCCAGATATTAAAATATCTAATATTGTCCAATCCTAAGAAACCATACATCAATGGAAAGCTTATTTATTCAGCTTATCAATCAATTTCGTCACATATGTCACATTATGGAAGTTTAATGTATCGTGAATGGTGTTTCATCTTATTTTTGATTCATTAATAAAACACTTCTCTGACCTGTTTTTCTGTCTGCAGACTCATTCGGAGGAGAGGCCTTTCCAGTGTGAGGAGTGTAAGGCCCTGTTCCGCACCCCGTTCTCCTTACAGCGCCACCTCCTCATTCATACCAGTAGTTTGTTGTGTGTGTGTGTGTGTGTGGTGACTCTCCAAACCACTGCAACCCAGTGCTCTGTATTTGTGTCTATACTCATGAGTAAATGTGAGCAGCTCAAAGCATCCTGACGCTCAAATCAGACCCTGTCCAGACAGACACGCGCCTCTCCATCGGCCCCCAGCGCCCCCTGAACCCTGGGCTCTGTGTCTGCGGGTGCAGGGGCTCATGGAGCCGACTGGTCCGGGCAGGATGGACCTCAGCGCTGCTCTGCCCAGTCTAGACTGATCACACTGAGATTATTGAGCTCGAGGAATTTCCTGCTGTCCTCCCCAGAGACTCTCTCTCTCTCACACATACATACACACACACACACAAAACACACACCCCACACATATCAGTGAGACCTACTGGGCTAACACTCTTTTATGTATCTGTAGGCCGGGGTTAGGCAGAGAGAAACAAAGTGTTGTGTTTAGATTTGTGTGTGGTTACTCTGATGTGTACTGTGTTTACAGTGTGTGTGTGATCACTTACGGCCCACTGTGACATAATCTGATCCATCTGTGTCAATATTTGGTTATGAAATAAAGCTGTTTTGTGACCATTTATTAAACACACATTATCGTTTTTAAAAGGCCCGAGTGGCTCAGTAGGGTGAGTCCTCCACAAATATTTCACAAACACCCCCCTGTGTATGTGTGTGTGTTTATAGTTTAGGTCTTCATGAGGGCCCTTTGGCGTAGCATCTTTTACATTTAATCAAAGATCAATATTTACATTGCAGAAGCTATTGACAAATCAACCAATCTTTTGTTATTATTGGCATTATGCTTGACCCATTAACAGAAGTGTTATCTCTCCCACTTCTAAAATATAATTCCAAAATATATAATATATTTTGTAAATGTGTTTACATAAATATGGCAAAAATGTTATTATAACTATTCACATTGCAACTGCTATAATTAAATTGTTTAACTTGCATCACATATCTACTACAGTTCAAAGATTTGGGGTCAGCAGCACAATTGTTTTTAACATTGATAATAATCAGACATTTTTCTTGAGCAGCAGAATATTATAATTATTTCTGAAGGATCATGTGACACTGAAGAGTGGAGTAATGATGCTGAAAATTCAGCTTTGATCACAGAAATAAATGACATTTTAATATATATTCACATTGAAAACAGCTATTTTAAACTGTAATAACATTTTACAATATCACTGTTTTACTGTATTTTTGATCAAATAAATATAGCCTTGGTGAGCAGAAGAGACTTCTTTCAAAAACATTAAAAATGGTAAAATAAAATAAAAAGATTAATAAAAACTGTAACAAATATATTACTCATTATTAATGTTAGTTAATGCATTGACCAAAGTTAACTAATAGGACCTTATTGTAACGTGTTACCAAAAAAACTCATACTATTCCAAACTTTTAGTGTTTTCAGTCAGGAGACTTTTCTGTTCACCTGCCATATTTAAGACCATCAGCAGGGCAAAGTAATCAAAGTAAGCAAACTCACATTTAGATCTGACTCCGTTCTACCCATGTTACATAGCCCAGTTAATGGAAAGATACGGAGAGAAATGCTGCTCAAAGAGACACAGTCACAGTCAGTGGGAACATATTTGATGTGGAGTGAGATCTTGGACCAGCTGCCAAAAATGTTTTAATGCAGAATGCTATCGGTGATCGTAGCTGCTCAGTACCAGGAGAGCACCTCAAACACCTTCAGAGGGAATTCAGAGATTAACGGAGATCTAAAGTGACATCTTACAAGTGGAGTTTCAGTACACACCAACGAACCCTGTAATTGTGGATTGTGAACTACAATCAGTTGCTCACCGGACAAGACCTGCTTACAGGATGGAGCTACAGAACGGCATACCCCGTTTCTTATACGAAGACTCTTGGATATGTGTCCAAATACCAGCAAAACCACCTCAAGAATAAAGAGATTCACTGGTCCGGAAAAAAGGAAGATTAACATCTCATGTGATGACAAGTCTGGCATAGCCATCCTGCGTGCCCATTCATTTAAAGACCCTGTTCTTAGTCCAGGTTTTTATAACCCAGCATTCAGTCTGTTCTGCTGGTGATTAGATGCAGTGACGTGTTGGACTCTATTCAACCATTTATAGACCAGAACTAGAGTTTTGGCACAGCCTCTGCGTGTTTGTTACAGAAGGCATTGTTTGAGCAGCTATAGAGGTTTTCACAGCAAATATTTAAAGGGGTCATATGATGTTGCTAAAAATAACATTATTTGGTGTATTTGGTGTAATGAAATGTGTTTATGCGGTTTAATGTTCAAAAAACACATTATTTTCCACATACTGTACATTATTGTTTCTCCTCTATGCCCTGCCTTTATGAAACGCGTCGATTTTTACAAAGCTCATCGGTCTGAAAAGCAAGGTGTGCTGTGATTGGCCAGCTATCCAATGCGTTGTGATTGGCCGAATACCTCAAGCATGTGACGGAAATGTTACGCATACTGTGATGATGCCCTGTCCGGCCGGAGCGACGATTCAAAAACATTAAAACCTATTATAAACGAGGCATTCGTTGCATCCAGTGGGGACATAATTACTGATTATAATGACTTATACTGTCTTTTTACGCGTTTCGTTGCATCGGCGCCGCGTAACCTAAACCATGTCGGCCATTTGTGAGCCGAGAACTGACAAACACAGCGCTACTCTACACTTGCTCAAAACTCGTGTTTAATCATCAGTGGCAAATTCTTAATATAAAAACGACCTTACAGTCCTGTTGGTCAAACAGCCGCATTGTAGTCTACTCTCCCAGGATCAGGAAACGGTCCTTCATAAAATATGCTGCACACATCTGGATATTTGGGTTGAACTGTTCTGGAACAGTGTTGTAAATACAACTTAACTACTGATTTCTAGTTGTGTCCTCTTTTAGAAGACCAAACAAAGTGGTTTCACTTTCACAACGAAACACAAAGCGTCACAACACGCGGGCCGCGCTAAGTCAGCAGAACAGGGGGCCTAAAGAACGGCGCGCCAGTGGATTCGACGAAGGAGCGTCCGGAGGCTTTGCGGCAACCACATGTGACGACCCGGGCTGGACTCGCCGCTTCGTCCACGGTGAAAGCCGATCCGGCGATCGACAGCACGAAGTTGTTGTATTTCCTCAGCGACCAGCACGGATCAGCTCTAGGCATGACGAAGCAGATATCGTCCTCTTTTGGAAGACCAAACAAAGTAGTTTCGCTTTCACAACGAAGCACACAGCGCCTTCACGACATGGCGGCGGCAGCAAGCAACAATACTACAGCGAGAATAAAAGTTACGCCTTCTTTCTTTGCGTGAACATTTGGGCGGCGTTATGCAAATCTTCCCACATCGTGACAGAGGTATGTGGGGTGTGTTAGAACGAGGCGTTTTAGATCGGCGTGGTTGACTCTTAACTTTTATAAAGAATATCTCTTTGGATTTGAGACTTTAGTCTTTGCAACTTTACAGATCTTCTTTATGCACCAAGAGCTTGTAACACTCCAAAGAGAAAGGAAAACTTGAAATCGCATCATATGACCCCTTTAAGTTTTTTTGGTGTACGATTTTGTGGGATTTGAAGAAGAGCAACAGACTCCCATCTTCTGAAAAGAATAGTGACCTCCTCTGAGAGACAAACATTTAACCGTTTTTTCTTTTCTACCTGATCTTTTATCATTCCTCTTTAAACCTCTCCATCTTCCAAAACAACAGGAAATGGAGGGTTGACATCCTTTTCTTCTAAAGCAAAACGTGGCTCATAAAAGGATAATGGGACAATTTTTGACTCTCAGGGCAGCAAAGTGGCTTCAGACACAAAACGAGTCCCTGTTAAGCTGCACTTTTAAATGTGGAACAATGGCTGTGAACATTTTTCTAGAGTTTGGCGTCTCACAGGGAGTCCAGGTGTGACGTTAGAATGGGATGCTTGAATCGCTGTGGCGCTGTGACTGCAATCATATGGCTTTTCTGCTCTTCTCCGTCCAGGTGAGAGAACGTTTAAGTGCGACCAGTGTGACGCCACCTTCAAGCGCAAGGACACACTCAACGTGCACATTCAGGTCGTACACGATGGCCACAAGAAGTACAAGTGTGACTTGTGTGAGAAGGCCTTCGTCACGCCATCTGTGCTCAAGAGCCACAAGAAGGTGAGTTCAGAATCAGAGACGTTTGGTACTGAAGTACAGTATAATCCAATATCTCATCAGTGTCAAAACACTTTTCATATCTATATCATAATCTGACCCACACAGAATCTGACACAGATCTCTGCAGAAACAATTTGAAACTCTATTCGTAGTTCGACATATGCCCTGCCCTGTTATTCAATATTTTTTGGCTAATTCGACAATGCTGTCCTTTACCAATGCGAGTGTAAATGTGTGGTCACATTTACTGTTGTTCGATGAATTTTCGCAGTCATTTCAATAGGAATACTTGCGTGAGGGCAGAAGATTTCCACACACAGATTTTGCAACGGGTTCAATATAGAAAGCTGCTTGGTTTGAAAGTGACTTCTGTTTGAGTTGTGCTTCATATATCGTTACATTATTGACAGTAGACAATGATACTTTTTTGCCTACGTAATTGAAACAAAACTGCACCTAAATACTATCAGCTCTGTGCAACTGTGCAACACTGAGTTCCAGATATTCCCCTCAAATCAGTCTGGAGATTCCATTTTATTTTTATTTTATTTTAAAATTCTGATTGGTTAATAATGATATCCTGTCTTCAAAGACCACCTATTTATAACATAGCTGAGCTAGTTGTACATCTCTTTTTAATCGCTCTGCGCTGATTTTTCACACAATAGCTCAAAATGTTATGCTCATTTATTTATTTTGCAAGTAGCTATGTAATAAGCATAATGTACAATCAGTCAGTCAATATCACAAAAAGAGCAGAGCACTCAAGACTGCTCCTCTTAAATTTTGGAGTGAAAAATTACATTTTATGAGATTCGCCCAGTGTATGTTTTATGGAACTATTACAATTTCAAGATTAAAAAAGCAGTTATGCTCTTTTCTAATGTAAGGACCTTTATTTCAAAGTTGAAAATCCTTTATTTATTTTTCAGCCGAAGTTAGCACACATATAATCCAGCACAGTAATGTTTCCAATATGTGTTTTCTCACACACGGTGAAACTGAATTCTTTAATCATCTTATATCCTGCACATTGTATAACCAGCATTCCCTCCAATCATAACGGAGCATAGCTCGATTATGATTTATAGCCCCATCTACACAGAGGATGATTGTATTCACATACCATCAACTTCATATTCAATTTCATCTCAGATTCATACTTCAGTTAAAGCACTTAATATGAACAGCAGCACAGTGACACCAAACTCCTATATAGGGTTAAAGCCGTGTGTGTGATTACAGTTGAGATAGCATGGGCTGAATTTGACATTGTGTTATCTAATTTCAGACAGGACTGAAATGTGACCTGCTGCTGGCTCAAGAGTAAAGAAGCTTTATCATATTCAATTACTTTCTGACAGCATGTGGAGAATAGAGGCCCAGCTGCATGTCAGATACACCATCACTGATATTATACTCTTAAGCAGTAGTTATTGTGATCATGAAATCAAAATCGACCCTATTTTGAATAAATGTCCCTTATTGTGCACAATTCATCAGTGAACATTATTCCAAGGGGAAAAAAAGAGTTTTCAACTCTGCAGAAAGAGGCTTTCAAAGCACTTGATGTTTATGAATTTTTACATATGCTCCACCCTTTGTGTGTTTGTTGTGTGACATTAAAGAAACAAAAAATGCAAATTAGGGCTGAATATTTACTGCAGCTCTCGCCTTCGAGGCCATCTAAATGCGAGAGGAGTTTTTTCTTCATCAGGTTTGGAGAAATGTAGCACTGCATCACTGTCTCAGCAGTGGCTCCTCTGCAGTGAATGGGTGCCGTCAGAATGAGTGTCCAAACAGCTGATAAAAACATCACAATAATCCACAAGTAATCCACACCGCTCCAGCCCTCAGTTAACGACTTGAGAAGTAAAAAAACAACAACTGTGTTTGTAATCTATTGTTAAGATGTTTATAACTTCAGACCATTGCTTCCAGCTAAAATACAAGTCCTCTATCCAGAATAATGCTTTCTCCAGTGAAAAAAGTCCATCACCTAAGGCTGTAAAGGTGTGATCACGTTTACCGTCGTTTGGGGAATTTTCGCAGATCTAGCCAATCTAGCCATTTTAATAGGACTCCACACAATACAGAATGCTGTGCGAGAGCAAAAGATTTCCACATGCAGATTTTGCAGCGGGTTCAAGCTGCTTTATTTGAAAGTGACCTCTGCGTGTACGATTCATCAGTGCACACTATTCTAAAGACAAAATATCAGTTTTCATAATCTTTCAAACAAACGTAACAGCATTCTTGCCATAGGTAAGGACTTTTGTGCGAGCATAACCAAGAACACATGGGTGGGGAAAATGTTTAAACAAAAATAGCATCGCTAAACACATTTCACTTATATTACAGTACAATATAAAAGAATAGTGAACCAAAAATGAAATTGCCATCATTTATTGATTCTCATGCCATTTCAAAACCCCTATGAAAGACCACATTATAGAATGTCATTCTATGACTAGAATGTTATAGAATGTCCGCTTTTCCTCACAGAATGAATGGGAGTGGATAACATTTTAAATCTTTGGGTGAACTATTCCTCAGTTAGCACCAAAGTGGTATCGTGCACTACCACACTCCTCCCTTGTAATTTCTCTCTCGCTCTCTTCTCATTGCTCATCGCTCATCTCTAGGTACGTCTCTTCCGTCATCTCGTCATCTCTCTCATCTCGTCTTTCTCACACACACACACAGACACAGAGAGAGGCTTTTTCTGGGCTTTACTTGACATTTTAAGCAAAAAGCTTATTTTATCCTGATGGAGTGTGTGACAACTGAAACTGTACTGTATTACAGGATTACGTGTGTGTGACTGTTTTCACCACCTAAGATGTTTACGTAAGGTATATAATATACACAGTCAGCTGGTCTGATTATCACAGAATATTATTTTTTTAAATATTTGAATAAGTCTCTTATGCTGCACTATAGGTTTGGCTAGGCATTTATTTGATCAAAAATACAGTAAAATGGTAACATTGTGAAAATTATTACAATTTAAAATAATCCATGACATTTAATAAATAAAATAAAAATAATAAAATATTTTTTTTCTATTACAATATCTAACTGTCACTTTTGATATATCCATGATGAATACACATTTATTAATTTAATTCGATTTTAATTAATCATTATTACATGAGAAAAAAGCAGAGCATAAGAAAGATATGAAACTAGTATGGTATATTACAACTGTTTAACTGCAAAATGCTACGATTGGCCAATCAGAATCGAGTATTGCAGGAAGCTGTGTAATAATCAAAGATATCTCAGTCATAGTACAGTCATAAATAGGACTGTTGAAGTGTATTACGTAATGTTAAGTGCCGTGTCCAGCTCCGTGACACAAACAAACCCCAACCTAATGCTACACAGACGCATCTGGTGGACATGTGTGAGTGTCTGTGTGTGTGTACAGGTTTTTATACAACATCACGGGAGCATTTTAAAGGATTCGACAAAGAGTAATGGTGTTTTAAACTGTCTCTCTGCACTTTATGAGTGAGTGATGTAGAGGGGGGTCAAGATAGAGGGAGAGGAGAGTAAAAAAAAAAAAAAAAAAAAAAAAAAAAAAAAGAGAGTGATGGAGGTGAGGAAGTGGAGATGGGAGGGGAGAGATAAGAGGCGGGAAAGGGAGGAAAAGAGGAAGAAGATAAAGAGATGGAGAAAATAGCAGGAGGTGGAGGAGCTGGTGCAGCTATTCCCTCCAGCACTCAAAGATAAGCCCTGTTTACAGCAGCTTTATGGGAATACAGCCCACAAATTATATGATTCATGTTTTCCTTAAACTTTAACAATAGCGCTCATTTCAACGCTATAAATAAAGATCAGCGTGAGAATGTACATTCTCAGCGTGATGGATATGATGAACCCAATGTAGCGAATCAGCTCATGGGGAAATATGAATAATTAACCATAACTAGTTATAATTAACTATTCATATATTAGATCCACTGTAGATATTTAGCTGACCACTCAGGGTCAACTGTCTTGTCAATTCTAAGAACGTTAATTTCCTGGTTAAGGGAAATAACTTTCATACTGTACAATTCTCTAAACGTGTAACGTAAATCTGTCACTGATTATTTAGCGAGTCGCGGTATGAGGCATACAATGACACCGTCAAGTGTGATTAGCACGTAAGGTTTAAATAAACTACATAAACACATAAATTGGTCTAACATCCTACATAAACACATATACTGGTCTAACATACACATACCCACACACAGACACGCATACAGTTGGTATAGGAAAGTGTTAAAGTTTAACTCAGCATAGAAAGGGGCATAAAGAATGAATTTTATGGAACACTTTACATGTATATTCAACAGTTGATCCAAAACTGATGGAAACGTCAGATTCTTAGTTCAAACTCACCTTTGTAAAAAGATGCAAATGATTCTTAATGTATCAATTAATAAGACTAATTTTGATACTTGCTAGTCTCATCTGTCTGAAAGAGATTCCCGATGCAATCTTAAGGCCAAAGATCTTTGCTGAAGTTGGTTGAGGGAAAATAACCAGTTTGAGTCAGAGGATCTTGATGAATGGAAAGGGACTAGCGAAAGAAAGGCCGGCACAAATGTGTCATATGGTATCCTGAAGCGTCCCTCTACATTTCTTAGCTTCTACGTACGAACGCACCGACTGGGGCGGGTCAGTTGCATGGAGTGTGGCCTTTTAAACCTGAGAAGATTCACGCCTTTCAGGATGGGCTTGTCCAATGAGAAAGGTTGAATTTCCAAGCGGGAGGTTGGAAATACTTGGGATTTTTATGACTCTTTGTCTGTAAGAATGGTATTTTGCATATGTAATTTGCTTGGGTGTTGAGGCACAAATTAGTAAAAATGCTTAGAACATCAATATGTTGCATAGGAATCAGCATATAATATACACACTTGTTACGATCATAAGAAGGCGAATTCATAGACACTAAACAAGCTATATGTAAGGTTATATGAATGATTGGTTTATCGTAAGCACGAATAAAAAATAGTCTATAATACAACAGATTAAATACAACACAGGGGCAATAATATACACAATGGCCTGAAGAATATGGGTGTTCATTCAAAGAAGGTTTTTCCTATGAATTAATTAGTAGAAAGTCCATTTCTACTGTGCATTTGTCTCTGGGTACACAGAGTGGGTTATCCTTCTCACATTCCTGGGGGGTCATAAACCCAGTGATATCATGATTAGTTGTCATGGTGACCAGAGGCCTGTTCTGCCTTTCTGAGGTGTTAGGTGCACTTCGGGGGAAGGGTCCATAGACCCTCGTAATTGGCCATTTGGTTAAGTGAGGGGGAGTTAGATATTATTTGTTAAATATAACAAAAAGTTGTGTGCCTGATTGGTCCAAATGCTAGTCAGAATCACTCAAATATGAACTTATCTAATTTTACATGGAGGGTGCATACCAGTTGAAACTAACTTTACTTTATTAAAAATAATAATAATAATAAATCACATGCTCACAGGTCTTCACATGGTCTACACACAACATTTATAGTGGCCATGGCTGTTAAATTAAATGGGAAAAAGAGAAAAACACCAAAAAAGTGACTCATGTACTCATTTATTTCAATCTTCTAAAGTCATATGGCAGCTTTGCATGAGAAAAAAAAGTCTCAGTCTCTCTAAACCCCTCCTTTCCGTGAGCCTGCTGTGAGCCTGCTGCAATCAGAGATTGGTCAGGTGGCCCAGTCTGTTGTGATTGGTCTATCGTCATATAGGCGTCCGTGTCTAACGATAGCAATTCCACTGGCCAGCAGATCCGTATTTTGAATGCTCTATAGAAAATATAAAAATCTATTATTTATTATACTTACAGGTTGTGATTCAGTAGAGCCAGCTGGCCCAAATAAACTGGGCACAGAGCTCATCTTTCAATAGCAAGCGTTTTGTGAATCCTGAGATTAGAGAAGCAGTCGTCAGTAAAATGACGGAAACACAAAAAAAAACATTGAAAGTGAAGTGACATGTGGCCGAGTATGGTGACCCATATTTGGAATTTGTGCTCTGCATTTAACCGCATCCACGTAGCACACAAGGCACGACAATCGCACATCACACACCGGAAGCACAGCACCGGCTGAGCTAGTGGACAGGCTCATGTTCTGGCGTCCACTCTTTGCGGGGGAGCAGTTGGGGGTTCTGTGTCTTGCTCAAGGGCACCTCAGTCATGGGTAATGTGGGTGGAAGAGAGTGCTGTTCATTCACTCCCTCCACCTACAAGTCCTGCCATGCTGAAAATCAAACCCGTGACCTTTGGTTTACAAGTCCGACTCTCTAACCATTAGTGCACAACTGCCGGGCTGGCCCTGAGTGATATAATAAATGTTAAAGGTCGCCGATATTGTAAACTTTCTGATCTTTGGATGTCCTTAAGAATATATATTTGCAGTACAAGTACCAAAAACCATCTAAGTATATTTTTACAGCTCCTTTCTCAGGGGCTCTGCTGAGAACAGGTCGATTTTGTCTTGTCTAATTAATATTCATGAGCCTCTATTCTAATTGGCCTGTTGTTTTCTGAGTGACGAACGGCCAGGCCAACCACATGTAACTAGGCTAGGGTCATCCGACCGTCCGAGCGGTTAGCTAAGCTGGAAGCAATAAAAAAAACAAAAAAACAAAGGGGAAACTGGAGGCGGCCAATTCAAACCAGCACAGATTCGGCTACATGAGCTTAATATATCATCTTGTTGTGATGTTGGGTGTCAGAATCGACGTAATACAACCTTAAATTAGAAATTTGATCGTATATCTGCTGCCACTACCAGACAGAAAAAAACGATTACGCAGCTGTGGGTAACCCTTCTCGGCGATAAAACGACAGACTGGACAGAAACGATCGTCAAAAATGCTCATTTTTGCAGCGCACACTTCTTATCAGAAAAGTTTCAATAAAGTATTGTCTTTTGTTGTCTACAGATTTCTTGCCATATGTCTGTGTTTCTTGCATCTCACGATTATGTCTTGTATGAAATAATGTCTGTGTGCATGTATGTAAAACAACAAACTGACGATTTATATATAGTGATTTGTAATTGTATATACATTGAACTTGGGATTAAATCGTGTGGCCTACAAAACCAAGGAATGCTAATAATGTAACTGTAAAAAAATAAATTGCCTGCTGAAATTGACAGTATATACATCTTCATGCAATACCTAGAAGATACGGTGAGGTTGTCTTTACTATACACGTTAGATGTGATCATCTCATAGTAACAATCCTGTCAGATCACCCATTCTTTGAGTGAGTGTGTAACGTTACAGGTCGACCGATCTGGTTTCGTGGTTAAAGTTAACCTTTTCGACATGTTTCCGTGTCGTCGTTGCTCATGTGGTAAAAAAAGAGGCAAAAGCTTGGATGCGATGTTGTCTGGGGGTTTGGCAAAAGGAGAGTAGGATTGTGGGCAGTGCTTGGGGTGGTGACTGAAGGCAGTGACTGTGTAGTTCTGACGTCAACTTTTTACTGAAGTCACAACGGTTCGTGAAAAATCACTGCTACTTTATGCAGGTTGTGTGCATTTTACTGTGGACTGACTGTTGTGAAACTTATATGGTAGTTAAATAGCACCTAGACCTCAGTAATCGTGAAAAAAAAAAGCCAGGAAATTTCAGTTTTTACAATATGGGACCTTTAACCACTGATATATTTGGCAGCCCTGCATCTTTCGGGAAGTGAAAAACAACCATTTACTTTCGCAACGGCGTAGGACTACATGATCTTCTGCAGCGACCACATGAACAAGCGAGGCAGTGTTTGGAAGTGATTGGGTCAAGTTGTTCACAAAATCGGCCGCTAACGTGGAGAGCCGGGGGGGGGTAGGGCAGGCTTTAATGCAAATGTGTTGACGCCTCCGTGATGTGTACCATTACAGGAAAAAAGACATAAGAAATGCCAAATTACTAACTGAAAAGACTTGTTTAGGCTGTTCAGATTCGATTCTTTCTTTTGGGAGACAATAACTTTATTTATCTTAGGCTTGGGCACTGCTGTCGACTTACTGTCTGTCGCCTGATTGTTTGGAATTTTGCTACATCAGTTCACATCGAAAATCAATTCAATTTAAATTACTCTGTTTATGAATCTCTCAGAGTTTCTAGAGATCTTGATATCAGTTCCGTACAACTCTAGAGATCGGCTAGACTAGGACCGATAGTCGACGCGTAGAAATGCATGCATGTCGCCTACACTCTTGATGTAAGGCCAGTGTCAGCAGGTAGCTCGAGTTTCATTGCTCAAAAGCTTTAGCTCAACTGAGTGAAAAAAAACAAAGGCTCAAAAGGGGCCTGCTGTATCTCTTGCGCCGAGAGAAACACCACTCAACGAACAGTTCGCAGCTTCACGGTGTATCGTCTCGTAGACGGTGCGCTCAGCTGAGCGATGGTGTCAACTAACTCTGCTGGGTTATGTCATGGCGCTAGACCTTCGCGCCTCCCATCCAGGGACGTCCAGTACATTGACGTTTCCAGAGGTCTTTGATGCTGGGTCAGTATATCCTTCCTCAGAGGAATCGGCCAAGTAGGGGCTGTCGTGAGGAGCATTAGTTTGGGGAACCAGGTCGAGTGGGCCAATACGGCGCCACATGCAAGAGCTGCTTCTCCTCGTACCTCCCTGTACGCATCCACGTCTGTGTGAGAGGCTCACTGGGGGGATGCATACTTGTTGGCATTTGGCCCCCGCGGCAGCTGTGTGCCAGTGCGTCGTGCGCGGATGTTCCCTCTGTCAGGGAGTATAAACAACAGTGCATGTGAGAGTGTTCTGGAGAGGCACTCAGCTGGACTGCATCTGGGGATGGGAGTCACTGGGCATGTCTTCCTGGGAGTTTAGTCTCATGACAGCTTGTCTTGTCATACGTTGAGCAACCATAATGTGAATGGCATGAAGTGCCTCGAACCTTTCCTTACGCTCAGAGGTGCGGGGGGGTGGTGGGCAGAAAAAGTTTGCGCGACATGCGATGGTAGCGCAGACCACCTTGTCGGTTGATGCACGCAACTGTTGTCTGTTCGGACCAGCACGTGCTTGCCTCGTAAGCGCCGTTTAAGATGGTTCAAGGCAAGGCGCACTACCAACAACTCCAGCTCATTGATATGGCTCAGTGCAGTGGGGGGGCCGCGTCCAGCCCACCGACACTGCTTGCGCCATTTTGACGTGTGCCCCCCAGCCGGTGGTGTAGCGATCCGTGGTAAACCTCCAGTCATGCCTGAAGACCTGTCTCTAGAGGCAACTCCTTTCATCGGAGAGAAATGGCATGGTGGCTGTTACCAATGGGGTGAAGTTTTGACGACAGGGCCAGGTGAGTGCCACGTTGCCGCGACGATGCCCATGCCCTCGGGACTGCGGCCATGAGGCATGTGGCTTGGCTGCAGCGGTCTCATTTGGAGCAGCCCCAGTGGCGTGACTGCTGCTGCAGCTGCCATATGCCCCAGTAGCCTCTGAAATTGTTTCAGTGGGACAAATGTCCTGCCCTTGAATGAATGCAAGCAGTTTGGTCACCGCCGCGCACAGGTTTCCGCACTGTGATGTCTGGTCGAATGAAATCCATAGCTCCATACCAAGAAAAGAGATCGGCTCTGGGCGTCGTGGAAGTTTGCCTATTTCGCCAGTTGACACGCAAAGAACCCCCTACGGGTGGGTGCTGGAGCATACAGGTCCCTGTGCTCACACAACTGATGCCTGAGACACGATTCTCATAGTTTAGGATTGGTTGGCGACTTACCTGCATGCTCTCTGAGGGGTAACAAGAGTGCTCTCCCTCCGGCGATAGCTTTCGTGAAGACTATGGGAAGTACAGGGAAGTGCCGGCAAAGGGCAGGACCTTGTCTGATATGGCGATGGTCCTCAGAACGCGAAACGCGCAGAAATTGTCTGGGCGCGGAATGATCGAACTAATGGAAGTACCGGCATTCCTTAGGTCGACCGCTGCAAACCAATCTCGTGGACGGATGCACCCGAAGATGCGTTCCTGCGTCAACATCTTGACCGGTAACCGGTGAAGGGCCCGGTTCACGACACGCAGGTCCAAGATAGGTCTCAACCCACCACCTTTCTTGGGTACAATAAAGTAAGGGCTGTAAAACCCAGACCTCATATCGGCTGGAGGAACCGGCTCTATCGCATCCTTCCCAGTTAGACTGCGATCTAGAGAAAATCTGCTACGAGACAGGACCATCGGCCGCCTTCACTTTTGTGAAGCAGATGCCACTGAACTTGGGGGGACCCCGGGCGAACTGAATCGCATAGCCGAAGCTGATGGTCCGCAGAAGCCAGCGAGACGGGCTGGGTAGAGGCGTCTAGCCAGGGCCGCGGTGCAGATACGGCTTGTTGCAAGTGGACGCAAAACCGATCATCGAACCACCGCTGTACCCGCAGTGGGGCAGCGAGGCGACGGGGGCCTGCTCGAGGCTGCTGCGGATGCTGTGCGGGGGCGGACTCAGGGGGCCGCCCTTGGCGATGAGCAGGCTAGGGCGCTGCGGCGGACGGGTGGACTGGTGGGAGGCAGTAGCTGCCCGCCGGGCGGATTGACGAATCGCCTCGCAGTCGCTTCATTTGGGGCACTGAGTCAGCTGTGCTGGGCAAAGCTCTCGAACGCACATCGCGCGAAGAAGCTGAGTCTGGGACACAGGGGCATTGAGGACCAAACTTTGTCGCGTCCCTTCATTGGGCGATCCAGACTACAGCCAGAGCTGGCGCTCCTGTGTCCGGGGCACAAGTGTGGGACAGTCGGCAGCTACTCCAGAGATACTACGCATGATCGCTTCCGCCCCCCTCTCAGGAGCGGCGGAGTTCAGTAGGCGGTTCAGAGTCTCTTTTAGAACTCCTAATTCATGACGCACGGGCGCTCGGTGGGCAGGTTCAACAGTTCCCCTTGGCCTGATGAAGCGCTGCAGTAACGCTGCGATATCGTGTACGGCGGAGGCAGCTTCTCCACAAGTCAATATGTTTTTGTATAAGCACCTGACGGTGCATACCAGACGATGCCATACAGGGCCCAGGAGGGGAGGGTGTGTGTTTTCCGGCCTGCTCCGGAGGCTCCACCGGTGGGATGATCGGCTCGTTATACGTCCTACAGGAGAGAAAATCCCTAGCTGCACGTCCCCGTCGAGGTGGTGATTTTATTGAGGGATCCAAAACCAGCAAGTCAGTTTCTGGCAGAGTAAATGTGCCGCCAGGACTGGTGAGCTCCCTCATAGCACCTCCAGGAAGAAAGGCTACTGGGGGTCGGGGGGCGGCTGAGAACTCAACTCTAGGATCGCGGTGCAGAGGCAATTAACGAAGGCTCAGATCCCCTGATGAAATGGAGACTGGCCACAGGCTCGCAAGATGGCATCTCTCAGCAATGGGAGCATGACTTATCCACGAACAGCTACCAGGTTCAGTCGTGTTTATTGTGCCGTAAAGCAGTACGATGTGAGACAGTCGATCGTAACATGGCGTCCAGTCGCTATCAGGTAATGACCGCATCCAGATGCACTGTTAAACAGCATCTTTAAAAAGACAATCTGTCGTCTTTACAAAGACGCACCCGTGTACGCTCTTTTAGAGAAATAGGCTCTTTCAGGGAAGTTATGCGTGGGGGGGGTCTGGCTTCTGTTTATGTGCTGAGACGCACAGGGGAAATGGCCGCTTGCAGCACAACAGGGGGTAGTGCAGCCTGAAGTGCGCAAACCTTCCATCATCGACACGCCCACCACATCAGAAGCGGGCTCATCCGCCCACACAAGAAAGGCTCCCTAGGAGGCGGCGTTGACACGTCGTCCAAACGAAGATAGGCAGTAGCAGAACGATGTTATTGCTCACTTAGCTCCGAAGCAAAAGCTAGTGTATGCATTTCATCGTGGCTTCTACGCTTTTTATGGCTGCATACGTCTAGTGATCAGGGCGGGGGCAGCTGGATGGGGGCTAATCATACGGGGATGCAATATGTGCATTGGCTCGTTTAGTTTACAGATCGTTTAGTTTATTCAGATCACTTCAGTTTGCACAGCTTTTACTGTATATAACAGAAAGCAGCAAGAGTAATGACATCTAGAGTATTCTCACTGGCAGTTTATTTGAGACGACAAATAAAACTACCACTGTGAGCAGCCCAGATGCTGATTTCTCATCAAAGATGAATCATAGACAAGTCAGAGGATCATTCTCAAATGTTAACACTCTTGTACTGTGTTCTCTCTCTTAGACCCATACAGGAGAGAAGGACAGAAGATCTGTCGGCGTGGACTGTGGCCAGAAGTTTGGCCAGTAACGCGACACTGAGATGGCACATCCTCCCCCCCCCCCCCCCCCCCCCAGAACCCCCCCCCACACCCCCCCACCCCCGCACCACAGTCGGTCAGCTAACGTCCTTCATTTGAACCAAACGTACACCGTATGCTGACCTTTCATCGTTTATCCTGAACTTATCTATCCCCAGAGGCTGGCTAAAACGATTAAACGATACTTTAGATGCTTATTTCGTGGCATGAAAACAGACAATTTTTGGCATGTTTCTTTGTCTCCATCTTTCTCTTTTTGAACATCTCAGCGTGGACATGGTGACAAAGAGCATGCTCATTAAAGAGCCTTTATAGTGGAGAGGCCAAGGAAAAAAAGAGCCGCTCAACATTCCAGTGTGTGGCTGGCCATAACCCAGTATACGCACACACACACACACACACACACATAAGGGCGACAGCACGACCACTCGACTAATCACATAAGGACTTGTTTTCTAACCCCTACCCCACACATACATACACACATAGTTCAACAAGGCCAACACATGCCCAGTGGAGTAAAAACACTGTACGTGTATGCTGGAATGCAGTAGACATGGTGAGAGTGAGTGATGCGCCTGAAAGAAATAAACACTCTTTGTAGGCATCCAGCATTGTGACCCTTGACCTCTGCTGCCTGTAAATCTGACTTTCAGTTTTTTCAACCGCACTAGTATTATTTGCTCTTCTTTTTTTAAAGAGACACATGCTGAGAAACATCAGTGTTGTACGGTATCTTTGTCTACCTGGTCTTTACCAGAAGCCAAAAACTCTAATAATTCAACATACAGCTGTAGATCAGTGTATTGAATCAATTCAATATAGAGCAGGATTTTTACAAAGTTAACGTTTTCATTTATATAAATATTATATAAATTTGTTTTTACATTAAGTGGTCATGAATGAAAATTCCACCCTATCTAGTTTTTAAATGCATTTTATACCCATTTTTGTTAATGATTCATCAATGTGTTTCATTCCCCCTCTCCCCCAAAAAATGTGTTAACTAGATCATTTGGTTAAAAAAATAAATAAATGAAATATCTGACAACAACTGTTCAACAACTGTTGGATACAATCCCCGCCCCTTTTTTTTGATAATCTGATTTTATAACCTTACTTGATAAATGCGCACATATATAGATTATTAATAATGACTAGAGCTTTTAATATATGAAAAAACAAATCACAGAGATTTTACTTTACTTTTTTTCAAGGCACTTTTGCTACTGATGTATCAGAGATGCTACTATAACACCTCTGTATTAACACTCATACTTTGGCTAATGAAAACATCAACGTGACTGGAGTTTGCTTTATGTTTTTTATCACTAGAGGTCACCTTCATTGGATTTATATCATGCTTATGATTAATATAATTCCGGGGGCCCCAAACACATTAGAAATAACAATACATCTAATCAAACTAGAAACTTCATTTTGGTAATCAATTAATTTTGTGTAGTTAAAAGACATCATTGGATTATAATGTGTTGATGGACAATTGCATAAGTCTAAGCAAGAAAAAAACAGATTTCTGTTTCAGTTGTGTCTTCCTCTGTCCTTCCCCCAGCTCACCTCTGCTCAACGGGGTTAAAACCCAGCGCTGACAGCCTCTCTGCTGGTTCAAAGGTTTAATCTCAAGATTGTTTGTTTGGTTTAGCTGCTTGATTAGAAGCTTGATTCAGAGTCTTTTGCCAAAGTTAAACAACCCAGTACTTCCTATAAATGAAATCATACCTAATTAAGACATCTAAACCTAATCATAAACCCAACCATCTGTTTCTCAGATCCGCACTTAAGCTCGACTAAACACAAAACGTTCATGCGCCCAACCCCAACCAATCCCGCCCTATTAACTCCAAGATCCAAAAACTGCGTTTTAGGGCTATTTTTTAATTCTGTGGTGAGCAGCGTCTGACTTTTCGGTCAGCCGCTGAATGTGCTATACACTGTGATCAAGGTCTGTTATTTGGATGCGCGGGTTTGGCCTGACAGAGGCATCAGAACATCTCACTGCGCAACGTCTGACTGTTATGGGGGGGAGACTAATAGCAAATCCATAGCTTATATCACCTTTGCTGAACTCAACGTGTTGATGTCATCCTGTGGCGCCACACGGGATTTCGTTACTTGTTAGCCGAGCAGCTGCATATACAAAAGACTCTACCTAAAACTACAGCCTCACCTCATGTCCATTTTATAACGCCACAAGTGTACGTGGCAGCTAAACAGTGCGATGAATGATTTTATTCTCTTCAGCTAATGTATAAGTACCATAAAATATCTTCAGCAATATACTCGTACTGTATATTTGCAAGTCTCTGAAGACAATCTCGGAAACTTGACCCTTAAAGAGCCATTTTTACCTGATTCAACCCCCACCGAAACGTTTTGTTGGTATAAATTAATGTATTTAGGTTGATTCAGTGATACTAAATCATATTTTTTGACTCGAAAAGATGTGAATGGCAGGTTGGTACTAAATGCTTGAATTCAGAGAAGCACCTTTGAATACAAGACAGACCCAAGGTTGATCTCTTTTTAAAGAATTAAAACATAAATAATAAAAAATAAAAAGTTATAGGAGTTTGTTTACTGATAAGAAAATGTACTGTACTAAAAAAATATTTTATGTAAAATAAATATCTTAGAAAAATATTTTGGAATCTAAAATGGTTATCAAATCAAAGCCATAGGTCTAACTAATTTATGTTCCAAATTTGAAGTTGATACCACCAGAGGCGCCTGCAGGATTTCATCTGAGGGCCTTTTTTTTTTTGGTCAAAAAAACTTAAAAGTTAAATTCAATTGAATATATTGAGTATGTAACTATTACACATGTCTTTAAGACTTGAGGACCAAACGAGCAGAACGAAGGTGTCACGCCTTTAAACCTTTTAAAAACGACATGAAAACGGCAAAAAATCTACAAAATGATAAAAAAATACATCCATCAGCATGCTCACAAACAACAACAGAGAACAAATCAATGCTGATGAAGTGGATATTCATGATTTAAAAAAAATTAAACTTAAAATAGCCTACTGTCTGTGCGATTGACCACCTGTTCATGACACAGCTTCATTTTCTCAAAGTTAGCCTCTCAATAAGAAGCATTTTGTTTCAGTTATTTGTAGGTGTTGCTATGCAGTTATTAAAGAGATAGAGAGGAAGAGAAAGAGCGTGTTTTTTATTTTTGTCGTTCTTCCCCCCCCCCCCCCCCCCCCCCCCCTCCCCCCGCTTGTATACGGCTTGTGTGTGAGAGAGAGAGAACGCGCTGTCCACAGATCAGTGGTTTTTCAAATTGTTTGATGCCAAGGACCAGCAAATATAATAATTCCCTTCAGGTCTGGTTTTACGGAGGTGCTAAAGATGAAGCTGTAATACTAACATTGGCGAAACAGATCTGGCAAACTACCCAGTGCGTATTTGTGTTTGCGCTCTAGAGAGCATAAAAGGTTTCCATTTACAACATGTTTTACTGCGTTTAGAGTTGAATCTACTTCATCCAGCGCTATTTGTTATACGTGTTAAGTATCTCGATTAGGGATGTGCCGGTATCAAATTTTCATGTTGCGATTAATTGCTAATGCTTTTATCACGGTATACGGTATTATCACAATATTGATATTTAGTTTAAAAAACGTGCTGTCATAATAAAGTATAACAGGTTTAATAACTTTTTTCTTATAACAAAAATAACTGAACATTTAAATGCAACAAAGCAATACAGAAAAATGTATAAAGATAAAAGATTTACACAGATTAAAGTGCAAAAGAAATATAAAGACCAATAGCTATCACTTTACAATAAGACCTCATTAGTTAACCTTAGTTAATGCATAACATTCACATGAGCAAAGGCCTATATTGGCTACAGAAGTGATTAAATTATTAGTTAATGTCTTAGGGTCATGTAGCTCACATTAAGTCCGCACACAGTTGCAACTTTTTATTTTAACAACGTGTTATTAAATATTGGAATACCTAAGATTAATTAATGTTCAGAAGAATTTTTCATTGGCAGTTTGTTAACTAATGAACTAATGAAGCCCTAATGTAAAGTGTGGCCGAACAATAAAGAATCAAAACACTTTTAAACAATATCTAGGGCATGTTGTAGTTTAAAATGTAAAAAAAGTTTGAAAATAAATAGGCCTATTAATCTAGAATATTTAAGTATTTGGGCGGCGGTGTATGAACATCATAGCAATACACTAACTCTGAATGTCTTTCGAATCATTTAAACACGATTCAGACAGAAATTAGTGCAGGGCTGCTTGTTTACAAGGGTTTCCGGTAATCGCGCTGCATAATGAATTATTATTTTATTATTTTTTTCTGTGCAGTTTAGGGCAGCGAAAAAAAAAAAAAACAGCGCAAACCACCATCAGCTGTCGAGAGTTAAAGTGCCTTCATCAGAGCGTCTCTGCACATGTTCGCATCCATGTGCTCTCTAACCTGCTTATTTTAGCTATCAGGCGCGCACAGTCGTCTTTCACGGCAGCATACAGCGTGTTGTGTGCTTTTGACGCTATTGATGGAAAAGTATTCTTAAAATGCATTCAAAATTCTGAATAACTTGTAATATATAATTATTTATGGTATTTAGAAGAGCCCACGATAACAATATCGTGCAAATTAATTACCGTGATATATCGCATCACCGAATACCGGCACAAGTCTAATCGCGATACTGTTTGTTTTACTGATGGAGGAACACTTCATATGATTCATATTAAAGGCCCAGACACACCAAACCTCATCAAAGAACAGGCAGCGTCGAAAGCTACATAGGTTTCACTTGTCAGGGGGGGGGGGGGCTCGTCGCTTGCATCAGGGTCAAAAACTTGTGCTTGAAAACTCTGCAAAGACTCAGCCAATGGCCAACTAGCGCGTATGTTCTGTGACTGCATGAGATGAAAAAACTCTCCATACCAGCAGGTGGCAGTAGTCTGTATTTGTCATGCAAAGAGAGAAACCAGAACTAGGACTGTCGATATGAAAAATGAGAAGAGCCTTCTTTTGTGCCATCTTGACTCGACTTGTTTGATTTAGTCACTTCCATTTTTTTTGTGCACTGGTTTGCTAAGCCGAACAGCCAATCAGCGCGATCTCTCTCTCTGACGGCCTCCACTGCCGATTCAACATGCTCAATCGGCCAAAAAGCCATTGACAGGGTTTGACTTGTGCCATTGGTGCAAAACTCACTGCAAAAACTAGGCCGACAGATGCTCAACGCCGACCCAACATTAGGCGACCTTCGGCATGGTGTGTGTCAGCCTTAAGATACAGTACGGGACATCAAAGCGCATAGAGACTGGGCTGTTTTAAGACGGAATGGGTGTTTCTCTTTAAAGGTCGAACTAAAAACACTGTCTAAACAGATCCAAGGACTCTGGCGTGAATGGATGTTCTGTTTACATGCATGCATTAGTCTTGGTTTGCACGCTCTGCTGGGTTAGTGTGGTGCCATTGGCAGGAGGACCTAAAGGAAACACTTATGGAATGTGAAGGGCTGAATGACATCATGTGAGGTGTCAAGGCCTGGAAGAGACTAAAGTTGCCCTGGTTTTACGTCTCATTTACACAAAACTGAAAAGAGCCATTGTACGGCAGGCGCTCTATCGTAAGGTGGTGTGTGGGGGGGTGGGGGTTGGGGGTTGGGGTTGGGGGAGCCTATGGCGTATTGGTGCCCTCAGGAGCAGATCAAGGCCACATTATTCTATGTGCCCTCATTCGTGAAAGTAGTTGGTCATCCCATGAGAGCTCTATTGCACTATGGCTATTAAGGGTCAGGTAGGTGAAAAGTGACACCAAATCATTAGCCATGATCTGAACACATGCTCTCTAACATTAACTAGGAAACGTTTCCAGCAGACCTAATCTGTTATTTATTAATGTAGCCCTGAATGTAGCATGCCATTTAAGGATGAACTTGGATGTAGATTTCCTAAAACTGTCTTTGGCAAAGAAGAAAGATTGTTTAATTCAGCGCACTACTGAAGGTAATATGGAAATCTGGTAGTATGTAACTTGTTGTTACACTGATTTAGAAGTTGCAATACAGACGATTGGGGCAATACTGAAATTGTTATTTTAGTATTATTATATATTGTTAGAATTTATTATTAATATTTTAAGAATATGAGCTTTAATTTTTTGGGGGGGGGGGGGGAAATTGAACAAATTTTAGTTTAATTTTATTAATAATTAAGTAATTTTGCTGTGTGCATTTAGATTTACTATTTAGATTTTAGATTTTCATTTCAGTTTTTTGTTTATTTCCATTTCCAATTGTAATTTTGAGTGACTTTAGTGTTTAAACATATTTCAGTTGTTTGCTGATAAGCAGTTTCTCATCTAATAATTATATTTTATTGCAGTTATATTTCAATTAACAAAATTTGTTGGGGTTGGGGGAAAACGTCGCTAACCGCTAATCGAGGATAGAATTGATTATTGAGCAAGTACATAAATAATCAGTGTAAACCAATGAGCAACATCACTGACACAATGGATCATTAAAAAAGGTAACCATCTGAGGAATCATTGTTAAACCAAAGTTTCAACATCAGACTGAACTTTCAGGGATAAAGAATCTCTGAGCCTTATATTTAAACCAACCTAGAGATGGCCGTTTTCTTGTGGGTTGTGCATCGGCTCGGCTCCTCAGCGCGGATTAATCTATCGTTTTGAGGTGTATGTGTGGCTGTCAGTCAACGCACCACTGTGGATATTCACCGTACTTCAGAATTATGTCGAAAATAAGGAGTTTCACCGGAAAATGTCATTTGAACAAGTAAATGACATGTCTGTCAATTTTGTTCTGACCAACTGAAAAAAAAAAGTTTTTCAATAAATCCCACTGTCCTGCAAATGGGCTATTATTACATATGGCACCGTTCAGTCACTTCCGCATTTTTCCTGCAGGATGCTTATTTACATCCAGTGCTGCGCTGGAAGCCATTGTTTCTCATGAAGAACTTTCAGAATGACAGAGGAGATAATTTGTTCAGTTTAACAAGAACTTCTCGGGATTACTGTAAATGCTGTTCATCACATTGCGAGTTTGTCAGCTGTCACACCAAAGCGGAGAAGGGCATTAAACCTTTCAAGTTACATCAACAACTTTAGGGTGAGTACTGTGCTATCGTCTTCTAGCTAATCTGGCTTGTAAGGCTGCATGACTTTCGTTTGATCAGCACTTAAAAAGAGTTTAGCTTTAAACTCCATTCACCTCAAGTTTTTATGACTCCTTAGAGACAGTAGCAATAACAACAGAGCTCCCAGTAATCCACGTTTGTTTGCATCTGTCATGTGTAGGGGTTGGGTATCGAAAACCGGTTCCATTTTAGAACCGGTTCCAAATTTCCAAGAACCGGGTATTCGATAAGACGCGTACATTTCGATTCTGCTTAACAATTCCTGCATTCGCATTTTAATGTGATTAAAAACTCTTAAAGTGCAGGAACGTAAAGAACTTGCGCCCTGTTGCGTGGCAGCACCGCGACGAAGCGCTAGGTCGTCGAGTAACAGAGGTCGCTGTACGGGTTCCTGGTTGTTGTGTCCGTTCTCGAACCGTTCCGTGTATTTCCACTGTAGAAAAGGTTATTCCGGGCCGAAACGGACTTCTTTCATATTTGTCGACCAATATGCAGAAAACTACGTCAGTCTATATCATCATAAACACAGCCGTTTTTGTCTTACGTGAACGTAAACAGATGAGAAAGAAAACACATGTACAGTATTTTTAGATCTGCATGTGTTCGGTGTTAAAGAGACAGCAGCCTAATAAACACGCTGCCAGTCATTAATGTTAATCAAAGGACAAAAGAAAATAATTCACTGATCTTGAGTGAATATATTTAATAACTTTTAATTAATTAATCTATATTTTATTTATGAATAGAAAACTATGCAGTGTTTTAAAACTTTTAATTACAGTTTCTGTACCTGAAAATTTTTTCAGTTGTATTTATTTATGATATTGCAAATAGATTTGTTTGTTCCCATCTTATTACTGACTGTTTACTTGTCTTTAACACTTTGAAGAGCAAGATTGAAGACCTATATCTTAGACTTAAAAAAAATAAAATAAATAACTTAATGAAAGGCATCATGTTTTCCTTATCCACATATCTTTTCTACCAGAAGTCTGTATCATTCACTTTTGTATTAGAGAGCAGAGTCAGAGAGGTACTACACCAATATAGTTGAATTACAGTCTATTTAAAAAAGCAGGAGTTTGGGGTTCCACACCACCCAGGACCGCTCACTGACCAACTGATGGATGTTGCACACAGTAATGACAATAGCTTTCTTTAAATCCAGTCTGATTCCAGTCTAATGGGCTGGCTTTACGTAATTTCCGTTGGTCAGGATGCACCGTGCACAGGTTTTAATCATTCCACTGGAAAATAAAGTCGTGTTTACATGATACTGGTCTTAGAATGAGCGTTTCTCAGGAAAAACTGATCCCTGGATTTGTCAGAGATTGCGAGGTTCATGGCGTGAAATGAAAGGTATTTCTTAGTTACTGTTGCTTTAGTCACACAACATATTCCACATTTTCAGACAAATGTCCATAAAGTAGTCAGTGCTTACTACTTCTGGACAGATGGAAATCCTGACCACAAAGTTTAAACACGATTTCCGATCATTTCTTCAATGTTGTGTGGAAAGTCATATGCAGAAACTGCTATAAGTGACTGATTTGTAAACAAGCTAAGCTCTAAATAACACTTAAAACTAATTGTGTTGTGTTGCTTAACTACCATAGGATCCATCATTGAAAACTGGCTAGTCATGACTTTTTCAGTGCTCATTCAGCACTCTGTGCCCATGAGACACTGATAAGTGGTGAAATGCAACGTTATGGCCAGTGAATTTATATAATATTTAATATTAAATGGTTTAATTGCCATAGTCATGGAACTGTAAAGTGATTAATTTAGTGATGCAACTTCTTTGAAAGGGTTTCAAAATGTTATTAATTGCAATTGTACATGTTAAGGCTTGTTCACAAAACAGTCACACTTTAGTTTGGGGATAAATTTTCACTATTAAAGGTGGGGTAAGTGATTTATGGTAGCCAATGTTGATATTTGAAATCACCAAAATAAGCACGCACCTACCCCAAAAGGGTCTCGCCCCTATTTTGATAGTTCCGCCCCACACATACGTACGCAACCCAGGCAACGATTAGTTCTGTGAAACAAAGCAAAATCAATGTTACACCGTGTCTACACCATACGCGAGTGGCGCGGCGCCACAAATTACTATAGAACTCATTATAATCAGTGATGCTGTCTACACTGGATGCGGCGCGACACGACAAATCCCCGACAGAAAAGCTGCTGCATTCTATGACGTATTGATACAAATTTCAAATGATTTTCAAACGGCCGCTTGTCGCATCCAGTGTTGCAGAACACGGTGTTACTCGCCTATCGAGAGAAAACAGAAAGCACAAACCTCGGCGGTGGCCGATGCAGCCTCCGCTCCTTAGTGTTATACCAGCGCTGGAATCATTGGTCGATATTTACACGGGTCCTACTTCTTCCATCGTATGCCTTCCTTTTGTCAGGAAAGGAGACTCACACAGAAGGTTAGAACACAGAGGGATGTGTTATTTATGGCACAGAGGCTGGGTGGCGAATGGCAGTGAGTAAGCCGTTCAAGGAACAGTGCAGTGGTAACTGGGGTATTTAATGGTATCTTACCTTGAGGAGTTCCGGGAATGCTGGTAGCAGAATGGATGGGTAACAACCACCTCACGCATTGTAAGTACGGGAGTTGTAACACACTGAGACGGAGGAGGGTGATAACAGGCTGTTGGAGTGGAACACAGGAGGCTAAGTACACGAGGAAGGTTAGGATACAATCTTTCGCTGGAGTAGCATACAAGAGTCCACTTCGTATAAACGAGACCGGACACTGGAGTGAAGTGAGGTGTGTGCTTATGAAGCCATCTTGATGAAGGTGATGATAATGAACAGGTGCGTGCAATCAGAACTCAGGTGAAGGTGTGCGCTGGGATTGGGTGGTGAATGAACCTGGCCGATCCATGACTGTACCCCCTCCTCCACGGCCCGCACCTGAGGGCAGAGTACCCCGACGTCGTGGTGGTCTACCTCTTCCTCTGGGAGCAGGACGGTCGGGATGCGTAGAATGGAAATCCTCCAACAGAGTGGGGTCAAGAATGTCACCCCTTGGGACCCAAGACTGTTCCTCCGGACCTTAGCCTTCCCAGTCTATCAGATATTGTAGTTGGCCACCACGGCGCTTGTAGTCCAAGATCTTGTTGACCTTGTAGATGGCACCGTCCTCCGGAATCAAGGGAAGAGGGGATTCCTCTGTCGGTCCAGGCTCTGTGGAAACATAAACAGAAGGGTGGATAGGTTTGAGCAGTGACACATGGAATGAAGAGTGAATCCTGTATTGAGGAGGAAGCTGTAGTTGGCAAGTGACCGGATTTATTTGCTTGGTGATGGTGAAGGGACCAACATATCTGGGACTTAGCTTCTTGCAGGGCAGGCGCAACCTGTTGTCCCGTGTTGACAGCCAGACCTTCTGACCAGGTTGGTATGATGGAGCTTTGGATCTTCAAAGGTCTGCTGTCATCTTCTGCCTGCGCACTGCCCGTTGGAACTAATGGTGAGCTGCGTCCCAGACCCTCTTGCTCCGCCGGCTGCCGGAGGGAATTCTGGGTGTACTCGGCCCAGCCTAGGAACTGGTTCCAAGAGTCCTGGTGGCCATGGCAGAAGGTTCGTAAGAAGCGTCCAACCTCCTGGATCTTTCTCTCCGTCTGCCCTTTCGACTGAGGATGGTATCCTGACGACAGGCTTACGGTCACACCTAGGAGCGAGAAGAAGGCCTTCCAAACCCTCAATATGAACTGCGGTCCCCGGTCAGAGACAATATCCTCAGGGAGTCCATAATATCTGAAGACAGAATTTATCATGAGTTCAGCGGTTTCCATTGCTGTAGGCAGGCCCTTGAGGGGGAGAAGATGACAGGATTTAGAAAATCGGTCGATTACTACTAGCACATGTGTTACCATCAGAAACAGGCAGATCTGTGATGAAATCAACTCCTAGGTGTGACCAGGGGCGGTTGGGAATGGGCAGCGGAAGGAGTTTGCCAGATGGTAAATGGCGAGGGCTCTTGGTGATGGCGCAGTCAGAACAGCCCTGGATGAACCTTCTCACATCCCTGGCCATGTTGGGCCACCAGAAGCACTCCTTCAGTAGCGAGAGGGTGCTGTTGGCCCCTGGGTGGCCAGTGCCCAGAGAAGTGTGAGTGGAGTGAATCAAGGGAGTGCGTTGTGCTCTGGTGACATACTGTAACCCAGGTGGGCAGCCCTGCGGAGTGACTGTAGAAGCATTGGTGGAGGGAACTAGAGTAGAAGTCCACTGGATGGGGCTGATAATGAGTTCTTTGGATATGATGGGTTCTGGTTCTTCCTGAATTTCTCCTGGAGCATGGAGTCGTGAGAGAGCATCAGCTTTCACGTTCTTCGGACCTGGATGATAGGATATGGTAAAATGGAATCTAGTGAAGAAAAGTGCCCATCGAGCCTGGCGAGGATTGAGTCTTTTAGCGTCTCGCAGGTATTGCAAGTGTTTGTGGTCTGTGAGGACGGTGAACGGATGTTGTGCTCCCTTCAACCAATGCCTCCATTCCTCCAAGGCCAGTTTGATCGCAAGGAGTTCCCTGTTGCCGATGTTGGAGTTTATCTCTGCTGGGCTGAGTTTGCGGGAAAAGAAGGGGCATAGATGGAGCTTGGCTGGAGTCCCCTGCTGCTGTGACAACACTGCTCCTACACGGGTGGTGGAGGCGTCCACTTCCACGATGAAAGGCTTATCGAGGTCTGGATGGATGAGGAGCGGTGCACTAACAAATGCCTCCTTGAGTGATGTGAAAGCTTTCATGGCAGCTCGTGACCAGGACAGAGACTTGGGCTTGTCTCTTAACAGGTTGGTGAGAGGACTGGAGATGGCGCTGTAATTCTGAATGAAACGTCTATAGAAATTGGAGAATCCTAGGAAGCGTTGAAGTTCTTTGATGGTGGTGGGTACAGGCCAGGTCTTGATGGCCTCTACCTTCCCCTCGTCCATTTGGATGCCACCATTGTCGATGTTGTATCCAAGGAACTGCACTGAGGGTTGATGGAAGGAACATTTCTCTGCCTTGAGGAATAGATGGAACTCACTTAGGCGTTTCAGGACCTCCGCAACATGGTGGCGATGTTCAGCCATGCTCCAGGAGTAGATGAGGATATCATCAATATAGACGAGAACAAACCGATTGAAAAACTCCCGGAGCACCTCATGCATAAAGTCTTGGAATACGGAGGGGGCATTGACTAAACCATACGGCATGACAAGATATTCATAATGGCCAGTAGGGTTCACAAAGGCAGTCTTCCACTCATCCCCCTCACGTATCCGGATGAGGTTGTAGGCGCTGCGGAGGTCCAACTTGGTGAAAACAGTTGCACCTCGGAGAGATTCCAGGGCGTTAGTTGACGAGGGGAAGTGGATAACGGAACTTGACAGTTATCTTGTTAAGTGCCAGGTAGTCAATACAAGGCCGCAAGCCTTCGTCCTTCTTGGCCACAAAGAAGAAACTCGAAGCAGCAGGGGACGTTGAAGGGCGGATGTAGCCTTGTTGCAAAACCTCTTCAATATACTCCTCCATGGCCTTCTGTTCTGGGAGTGAAAATGGATACATATTTCCACGAGGCACTGGCTCACCCGGTAACATATCTATGGCACAGTCCCATGGCATGTGTGGCGGCAGCTGTGAGGCTTTCTTCGGGCAGAAGACATCTCTGAAGAGGGCATAGCAGGATGGAATATCCACTGACTGTTTATCCACTGGGCTTTCGATGGAGGTGGAATTGATGGTGAGTGAATTGATGAGGAATGTGAGGGAAACAGTCAGGGAAACATTTACTGCCCCACTTCAAGATCTCACCGGTTTTCCAGGAGATGACAGAGTTGTGCTGCACTAACCATGGGCGCCCAAGGATCACGTCAGCCGTGGATCCCTCCAGAACCAGGAGATGAATTGTTTCTTCATGTAAATGTCCAACTTGTAGATGGATATGACCCACACTGAGGCGAACATGTTCACGGCTGAGAGGTTTTCCGGTTACCGACTGCACCTGGTAGATGGTCTTAGTTGCTGTGGTCGGGAGGCTGAGCTGCCGGCAGAGGCTCCCGAAGATGAAATTACCGGCTGACCCGGAGTTGAGGAGAGCATGTTCTGGAATAGAGACATTAGAGGCAGTAAGTATTACAACAGCGGTGAGGGGCTGCATATTGACAGTAGCCGGCTTATTAACACTCACCAAGGGTCGAGGAGGACGAATTGGGCATGAAGAGATTACATGCCCACCAGCACCACAATACAGGCAGAATCCTTGGGTCAGCCGCCTCTGCCGTTCAGCCAATGAGAACCGATTTGTATCTACTTGCATGGGTTCGTTGCCTGGTTCTGAAGTGCTGGTGATTTCTGGCCGACGGAGTAGTGGAGAGACTGAGGATGGTGGATGGTCCTCAAAGCAAGACTGCATCTGATTAGCACATCTGATGGATAACTTTCCAGGCCATATGAGTCGTCATATGCCACAAGTTGCAACCGCAATCTCGGCTCCAGTCCCTGCCGGTACGTGGTGAGGAGCGAGCGCTCATTCCAGCCGCTGGCCGCAGCAAGGGTTCGGAACCTGAGAGAATAGTAATTAATTGACATGGAACCTTGACGGAGGTGGTATATTTGCTCACCCGCTGATGAATCACCCGCTGGTCTGCCGAAAACGTCACGGAAATGTTTCAGGAAGTTATGAAGGGACTGAGTGACGGAACTGGCTTGGGCCCAGATGGTTTCCGCCCATTGGAGCGCTCGTCCTGTCAGCAGGGAGATGATAAAGGCGATCTTCGCACTATCATTTGTATAGAGATGCGGTTGCATGTTCATGGTCAATGAGCACTGTAGCAGGAATCCATTGCACTCCTCCACCGCGCCAGAGAAGGGCGCTGGTCTGGCCATGGGACTGGCGACTACTGTAGACAAAGAAGTGCTGGTGTTGGTTACGGAAGTGACTGGAGTTGATGTGGTTGCGTTGGAGAGGAGAACACACCGGAGAGAATCCACAAGCTCCTGGAAGGGATCTGGTGCACTCATGTTGCCTACTGTGACGTCCGGTCTTCTGTCAGGGAAGGAGACTTACACAGAAGGTTAGAAACAACAGTGGATGTTTATTTATGGCAACAGAGGCTGGGTGGAGAATGGCAGGTGAGTAAGCAGTTCAATGGAACAGTTCAATGGTAACTGGGGTATTGTAATGAGGTATCTTGCCCTTGCAGGAGTCCGTGGAATAGCTGGTAGCTGAATGGATGGAAGCACACACCTCACCGTTGTAAGTACAGGAGTTGTACACACGGAGACGAAGGAGGATTCAGGCGTTGGATTGGAACATAGGAGGTAAGTACACGAGGAAGGTAAGGATATCAATCTTTCGCTGGAGTAGCATAAAGAGTCCACTTCGTATAAACGAGACCGGACACTGGAGTGAAGTGAGGTGTGTGCTTATGAAGCCGTCTTGATGAGGGTGATGATAATGAACAGGTGCGTGCAATCAAAACTCAGGTGAAGGTGTGCGCTGTGATTGGGTGGTGAATGAACCTGGCCGATCCGTGACACCTTTGTTCCGCAGACGTTTTTCTCTTTTGTTTTTTTATCCGCCATCTCTATCTTTCTGACATTGCTCGGCTCGCTACTGTCCGTCCTGTGCACTAAGCGCTCTCTCCTCCACATCATGAGTAGACACGCCCCTTACTGCTGATTGGCTACAAGTTGGTTTTGGTACTCGGCCCGACATTTAAAAAAAAAATATACATACCCCACCTTTAACTAAATGTTAACTACGACTTTTGCCTCATTAAACTCCTAATTTGATGCTTATTAATAGTTAGTAAGGTAGTTGTTATGTTTAGTTATGTGTAGGATTAAGGCATCTAAAATATGGTCATGCAGAATAAGACATTAATATGTGCTTTATAAGTACTAATAATAAAATAAAAGAGGCGTGCTAATAAGCAGCTTGTTAATAGTGACGAGCGTTGGATACTAAACTAAAGTTGTACCAAACCAACATTTGGGGCAATAAACTTTTGTTGAAACAGTTGAATCGTTGGAACTATGGTTTCGCGAAACAGCAAATCGCTGAACTATGTTCCTGCAACAGAACTTGAAAACATTGTTGGATAACGATAGTTATGGAAAATGTACCCCTGGTCAGTCAGCTGATCTCTTCCTGTCAAAGTGGGCAGTTCTTGGCCAGAACAAGCTGAATGAAGTGCAAAGAAGAGCAAAGCGGAGCAGACTTTGTCGATCAAAAGCAAAAAGTTTTTCACTTGATTTAATACAGGGTTTCACTTGTCTTCCATCAGATGAATTATCACAACTATTAAACCTTGAGGAGGCAAAGTGGTACTATCTCAGGGCTAGAGTGACATGTTTATGGTGCTCAGATGTGGAAGGATAGCATGAAATGTTACAGCACAGCTGTAGGAAGTCCTGCACATGTATCTTGTATTGCTAAAGGAAGCTGAGGCATGCGAGTATGTGTGTGCAGTGATGGGTAATTCTTTGGGATGTTCTCGCTGCAGAAGCCTGTGTCCTCACAGTAGTCTAACAGTGCACTCTTAGACAATCACACACACACACTGTCCGTCCACATCTGGAAAGAGAAACCCATCCAGTCCAGTAAAATTATGTATGTGTGTGATATAAACATCTCTACTGAACTGCCTACTGCTGGATCCAAACAACAGAAGAAGAGCAGATTTTTCCTTTTCTTGAATTCAGATTCAAGATGTGTTTGGGAAATATTTTTCCTCAGTTACTGTATCTGCCACTGTTGATTGATTTGATGACAGCACTGGGAGTAGGACTATGCAAAACTATGCTTTTTCAACACTGATTAGTTGAAGGGTTGTTTCATGCTAGTAGTTTTTCATGCTAGAAAAATAATGGTCAATCTCAACACACCATAAACGTATTATAAGAAGAAAAAAAAACATGCATTTGCTCTCTTTCCCATTTTACAATTTCCTTTAATAATAATTATAATTTGCATCATATGTTGAATCGGTAGAAGTAGGTCAGGATTCATCAGGAGGATTCGTCAAACTGTTTAACATATAATTATGCTGGTTTAGGATAATATCCAAAAGAGACACATCAGAAGTGTTTTGAGAGCCGTTCACATAGCTGGATGTAACAGAATGGAACGAGACTCATGAGACGCTGAAAAGTGGCAATATGCAACATTACGGCCAAAGAATTGATTGCATTTTTTATATTAAATGGTTTAATTGCCATAATCGTCGCCATGATGTACCATAGGGTTTCCAGATGCACATGTAACAATTGCAATTGTACCTGTTAAAGGGATAGTTCACCTTCAGTTTGCTTTTCCCCGTTGACTTGCATAGTGTGTTTTTAACCCCCTTTAAGACTTGTTCACAAAATTAATGTTTGGTACAAAAATTCGGTGCAATAAACTTTTTGATTTTGAATGAACAAATGTCAATGCGGCAGATTTTTTTTCTAATCTTTTTTTCTTCTCACTGCAGAAAAAGCTGGCCAACCAATAAGATTTACGCTTTCGGTCACATGCTCAAAGCCACTGCTATGGCAACTTGGTGATTCTCACAAACATTTTTCAGACTATTTTGCAGTGACAGTGAATAGCAGAGGAAGAATCCAGAACCTGCTGTATTGTTGCTTGGTGTTGTTTGATCTACATCATAGCTTCTTTTTCAATAAGAGAGTTTCAGAGCGTGAATTAGAATTTTCATTTAGCCCGTCTGCTGTTTTTTTTTTCACATTGGTCGGAACAGACAAATCACATGTGAAACCGAATGTTTTCGCTAAACGAATCATCATGCAAAAACCTTCGCCAATTAAGTCAAACACTTAATTAATATCATTCAAATCACCTTCAGCCAAAAATAATCCCACTAGTCGACCATCCTGACACATCTCTGCATGTGTGTACATCTACTGAACACAGCGCATACATGGTAACGTTTAAGCCTGTGTGGCGGCCGGAGCATTAGTTGTGGAAGTCTGTCAGTAATCACCAGGTCAAGTGTGAAATGATTGGGTGTGTCTGTGACTGATCAAAGTCGATCACTTATCGGTCAAAACCGATCAATATTGTATTACTGCACTAATCCAGTTTGCTGGTCCGTACCCCGTGGCATTCAGACCTACATTTACAGTCCGTGTGTATGAATGTGTTAACCTGCTTTGAATGTTGGAATGAGAAAGAGGAAGCCAGGATGGAGAGTGTGGTGGACAGGCCTAATGGCTTTCATACTGAAGGCCCTGAGCTACAAAGATCTCCCCGTAACACCAGCACAATGCTCGGCATGTGACGGGGACAACCATCTGTTCACCAGACACACACTCACTCTCACATGAGGGGGGTGCCAAACGGATCGATTAGCAGACGGGGGTGTCTGGGGCCACAGGGGACCGCGGGGATCTGGAAAGAGAGAAGATACACTCGGGTCTCACAAAGTCGGTGTCACATTACAACACATGCTAAATCAGTTAGTGGCCTTTCCGCACATACACACACACCAGGGGCTCAGATAGTGATCTTTTCAATAAATCAAAATAATATTATGATATTATGTCATCTGGCAGTCAGGTCACTTTTAATAGTGGCAGTACACACTTTTGGAGCACTTACAGGAATTACTGTTTATTTGTTTATGGATAGGGAATGTACAAAAAGCATGATTCCAGCCAAAAAAAAAAAATGAAAAATATGCATTGCACATAAAGAGTATAGCATATGCTAATTTGCATCTCAGGCTCCTAGAAAGACCCTTAGGGAAGTAAAAAACAAACAAACAAAACCTTTACCAACCCTACATTGCTAATAAAATATGCCCATATACTTATACACAAACAATAACAACCATCAAAACAACTAATTTACCCACAAGGTTTACTCACCCTCATGTCATTCAAAACCTGACTTTAGGTGCAGTCACATTAGCGAAGTGGCACTTTGAAAAATGCCTGTTGTCTGTTGTGAATAGCATATGGAGAATAAAGAAGTCACTTTCAAACCAAGCATGCTTTTCTGTTGGTCAGTGCAGCAAATTTGCATGACCAACTTGAACATGAGTGAAGTGGGGAACTTTTCCACTATCACACAAAACCTTCCTATTGGAATGACTGTATTTTACCCGTGAGATTTCGCAGAGAAACGGTATTTTTTTTTTCTTTTGCAGAACACAAAAGAAGATATTTTGAAAAAATTAAATAAAATAGAGTGCTTTGATTTCCATTGTATACAAATACACTGAGACATTTTCCAAAATATATTCCTTTATGATCGGCAGAAGAAAAAAAGTCATGCAGTTTTGCAATAAAATTTTAATTAATAAATAATGACAGAATTTTCATTTTTGGGTGAACTATCATTTTTAATTTAAAGACTTACTGTATATATTATATATTTCTAAAATAAATTGATACTAAGTTGGTTATCAACCAATAAGAATGCTAAATGTAATTTTAGTAGATCTCAAAATGAATTTTCTTTTTTATTCTGTTCATTACAATGTTGTGGTGTGTGACGCAGCTGACACAGAGCAGCATACGCAGTTTACTTCCAGCGGATATTCTCCAAAATGGCACCAGGGTTACGTGGAGGAGACGAATTGTTGAATAAAGTCGTTATTTTTGTTTTCTTTGCGTACAAAAGGTATTCTCGTAGCTTCGTATAATTACGGTTGAACCCCTGATATCACATGGATTATTTTACAGATCTCCTTGCTACGTTTCTGGACCTTGAACGTGGTAGTACCCTTGCTGTCTATGGGAGGGTCAGAGAGCTCTCAGATTTCATCAAAAATATCTTAATTTGTGTTCCGAAGATGAACAGAGGTCTTACGGGCTTAGAACGACATGAGGGTTAGTAATTAATGACAGATTTGTCATTTTTGGGTGAACTAACCCTTTAACAGTTTTTCATTATTGGCTAGAATTTTAATATCAGTGCAGCACTAAACCTGTAAATTCATTCAAACAGTACCATTCACATAGGATGCGTTCTTGCATTCAAAAACAACTAGAGCGCAAATGAAACCGAATGAAAGTTTTTTTTAAAAACTGAGCTGCAAGAACCTGTACTGCATGAACACCCCTGTGCACTATTTAGTGGAGCTATATGCTGCTCTCACTTCAGTGTAGCCCAACATCCTAAGGGAAGGAGTCGCCACATATCAGAGACTCCTATTATAAGATGATATTGCATCAGACTGTGGAAGAAGAGGCAGAACTTCAGCCAGAAACGGTCCTCCTCAATACCATCTGCTCATGAGAGCACAGGCTCTTTTTGTCCTGAGCTAATCCCTGTTTTACAGACCTGACAGATGCTCAAATCCCTCGAGCCAGGGCCCAGACTGAACACTATCTCGCTGGATCCCTCTTCTAATGTCTTCTACAGAGACTTAAACAAACTCTAACCCAATACCCTACTTGTTACATAAATGATGGATCTCCTCCTGATGTACCCAAGAACATCTGTGAAGCACATTGACTTGTTTGTCAACACGCTGACCTGTAAACCGACACTGACGTTCTTCATGAAAGTTGCACACATGCATCAAACCATGCAAGACACATCAACTTGACTGCAACGGACGCAGTGGTGATAAATAGACTTACAGGGTGAGGATGTTTCCTAAAGGCGGAAATACACACCCGAATGCAGACCAAAACCAAAGGAGAAAACCACTTCATTTTGAGAGGTAGATGGGGATGTGAGATGTGGTTTTGGTGAAGACCAGTTTCAAGGTTTCAAGATGTCCTAAAGCCATTTATAGAAATGCTCTGAAGGATGTGGAAGGCACCATTTTTTCCATTATGAAGAACTGTGCTTGGTGCACTACATGGATTGCTGCATTGCATCCAGATTTTGGAAGTACGAGTGAAGCTTATCACCATCAAATCAGCACCATAACGGATCATTTGTAACCTCTCGGCAAACTCGTTTGGAGAGCTGTCTCATGTTTAATGAACGTCTTACATGTGCATTCCCCTTGAAGCTGAGCTAATTAACCTTATTATTCAAAGGGCAGCAAAAAAAAAAGTTTTCCTCGCCAATCTCTTCGTTTATCTAATTAATCTACGTACGTCTTTTAGAATCCAACAGTTATTCCCTCATGAGACGGCATTAACAAGAAAGCGAATTAGAAACTGAATTGTTGCACAATCAGGACACACAGAGGAACACAGCAGTTGGCATCTCTCTTATTAAGTTATGTTTTGCCATTTCACGTTTCTCTGTGGGGCTGCCCCCAATTGCCAGACGCATTACTTATTCCGAAGGGAGCCATTCTCCATCCAGAAAACCCTTATTTCATTAGCCCAGAAAGGCCCGTAATGAGAATAGAGCTTTGTTTCACGTGCCTGGGTTTCTCTGCACTTCCTGCTGGTGACGGCTGGATCTCACGGTTATGTGATCCTGATATTTTACATATTTTCCAAAACTCTCCGAATAATTCCTACGCAACATGCCAGAGCATCAGAAGCTGTGCCAGTGAGCTGACTTTCATCTCTCACTGTTCCAGTTATACACAGCTCTGTTTCTTATGCGGGGAAATTATTTTGCTGACATCATGCAAAACTTGATTTGTACGCTGCGTAGTCTTGATTTTAGAAATAAGTCCGTCAGACTGCAATTTGTAATATATAATGCACAGTGTATTTATTCTCTGCTTGGTTGAAAGGGGCACTATAGGGGACATGAGCTTAAACTGTTTTTTATCTTCACAAAATGTAAACTGTATGATCACACAGCTCTATATATCCAACTTTATTCGTATACATACAGTACACTTGTGTAAAGCAACAGATACTATATAACATTTTGACTCAAATGTAGCTATATTACTGTATACTGTGAATACTGTATTCTGTTAATATGGGCACTGAAGAGAATAGAGCGTCATTTACCCATGCTGCAGACACCCGTGTGAAACAGGCCTTAATCTATTGAGAGATGTCCCATTTTAATTTTTTTGCAAATTCAACAAGATTATTTAAAGTATGACACTGTCTGATCACACTTTACATTGTAGTATCCGTGTTGTAATTACACTCATAAGTAATGACAACATTTTTGCATGTTCTTTACTGATTATGCAGGGGGCGAATTAAAATAAATGAATAAATAAAAACCTAGTCAGGGCATGCCAATTATGTTATTAATTTGGCATATTGCTGGGTGTTTGCAGTTCATGGTAATATTAATAATTTGGATGGTTTATGATCAAAATAATATGGACAGCACACTATAGTGGCATTCAATGTGAATTTTATGTCTTTAAAAAAAAGAGTTGAGGACCATTGCATTTTTGCATATTGTAGGATCATTTATTTACTATTATATAATATTTATTAATATTTGATTTGTTAAATATTTATTTTGATATTACTTTATGTTCATTTATTTCATTAGTTTAGTAGTTATGTCTTTGCCCTTTTGGTTTGTTTAATATTTTTATTTAGCTAATTTTTTTTAGACAAGTTAGTACTAAAATAAGTTAAATAGTTGCCATTTAAACAGTTCCAACTGTTCTTAATTAAAAAGTAATAATTTTATATATTTAATGTTTTTAATAAGTTTTAATTTAATATTTGTATATTTAAGTTCAGCTTTGTTTCAATGAATGAACATTATTTGTAATAGTTGTCGCTGTCTAGTACATATGTAAAATTATCGTAATGTACAAATATATTGACCTTGCAATGCAATGTCCATATGTTAATTAGTTGCGTTTTTCCGACTAAACAAAATCAGAAGTACTGAACTGGGCTTCCAGTGCAGCGGTGTTTGTTACCCCACACTGCTGGATTGTAGCGCTGCAGTCATAACCGCTCTGCTATCTGCAGCCAGGATCAACTTTATCTAAAGCAGACCCAAGTGTTTGTCCACTCTCTGATTGACAGCGTGTCACTCCTCCTTTGTGGTAATACTGAGTGCGCTCAGATAGCATCTCTCCCATCAGCTCGGCGCCGCTATAATCTGCGGAGGGGCGTGGCTTAACCGGCTCCACCCACTTCAGGTCTCTGCGGTTCAAGATGGTGGAGATAGAGACACAAAAACCCAGTGTGTTTGGTTTTACGTTTCTGGAGAGGAAGACTGGTAATCTAAAAACACACAGAGTATTGATTTGGAAATCCTGTTTTATATTTTAGATTCCTTGTGGACACGTTATTCCAGACTTCATGTAGTCAAAGATCAGAAAGCATATATCTAGACCCTCCATGGGCCAAATCGTGTGTGGTATTATATATATCTTATTATTATATAGATATATATATATAATATATATATATATATATCATTCATAAAAGATTAAAGCCTGCTCTGTTTGCATATATACATATCTGATTGAAATATCATTATGCAGCTGTATCCATGTATCCAGTCATACTAGATATTGGGCTAAAAAGGGCATTTGTGATCAAAACGTGGAATAATTTTTTTTACAAAAGATATCCAGCCTGAAGGTGCAGCGTTTAAACCCTCAAAGTAAGTCATCAAATGTGCCTTATTTTGCTAGTTCTGTGCATGACACAGTTACTTTCTGCATTGAATCCCTCAGCATATTGGAGCCTTTAACATTATGCAGATTCCTGTGTTCTGTGCCAGGTTCTCTGTTCCAAAGCCGAATTATGCCTGGCATCAAAACATTCTTGATTCCAAAGAGGCAGAAGATTCCAGGTTTTCCAAGCTTTGATTGCAGTGGTGCAGAACCTTAGGAGTGATGATGAAGCCATAATGTGCCTTGATCATCAATTAGAGCATTCATTTTCCATTGAAACAGTCCTGGCACTGCTGCACGGATGGGGATCAGTGGCTTTACTTCAAAACCAACTTTTTGAACAATGACTTAACTGTATCTGAGTTCCTAAAAACAGTCCACAAATAACCATGCCACGTCACAGTCTTTGTTTACGAGTCTTGCTCCTAGTTTTGAGAATGGAGCCAAATAACTGAATTAAGTGTCTTTTTAAGTAAAAGTCTTTTAGTGTAACTGTATAACCCTCCACAAACCTTCAACTCATGGTTCACGTGTCTCTTTGCAGTGAGATCACAGATTTGTATAAAGTAAACGTAAGAATAACTGTTATGGTGTTAGTAATATTTTAGGATGAGCACTTACTGGGCTTACTTAAACTTATCCAGACATCATTTTCAGAAAAAAAAATCATGAATTAAAATGTTAAAATGTGACTTTCAAATATGATCATCGGGCTTTTGAGGAACGTTTATTTCTTCATCTCTCCATCATCACTGTATTGCATTGCATTGTATGTGTACAGAGCTTTGATCGTCAAACTAAGCAATTAAATATCATTTTAGTAAGACATTATTGGGAGATATAGAGTGACGACTGATATTTATATCATTTTATGTAAGTAGTCAATGTAGTTACATTACAACATCTTACTTTTTGTCTATATTAATATCAGCATCTGCACAAAACTGCATATTTTTGCTCAGTTTGGGCCTCTGAATAAGTCTGAGGTTTTTTTCCTTCTTGAATATGAACTCCATGTTCTCACTTATATCATACTATATGAGCCTGATGCATCAAACATGATACGAAACATTGTTTTTTTTTGTTGAGATTTTTGTCTAAAAGATTAATAAACTGTTCCATCTGAGAGTGTATATTTATTGTCTGACAGTCTGATGTTTGTGTGTCTTCAGGTGAGCGGCCATATCAGTGCCCATACTGTGACAAGGCCTTCAGCAAGAACGACGGCCTTAAAATGCACATACGCACACACACCCGGGTAAGACTGCATGCATATGTGCACACATTTATTTACAGATAATTCACTGTACATCCACCTCCCCATCTCTTTTGTTTTTGCCATTGCATTGCATTGCCCTGCTTCTGTGTATGTGCAAGTTCACTAAACCACACAAACTTGGCTGTGAAATGCAGCACTGTGTCTCATGAACCGGTGTTTTCAGCATGTCAAAGTGACTCGGTTTTGGTCGCCTGTAACTTGCGTTTGAAAATGTGCCAACCATCTTCCCAAATTCATTGGGAACATTGAACATGACAACCATTTTAAAACCAGACATTGCATTACCATGGAAATGGTACATCAAAATCATGTTACAAAATGTTTTCATTCATGAATTATACAAATGTAAGTTTGGATCGTGCACTTTCACGTCTATGTTCAGAAATGTGAGTGACAATTAAGGGGTTAAAAATATGTTGTCAACAAAAGACAAGCTGTAAGGTCTCCTTGCAGTTTAACGTTTGAAAGGAAAGATTATTATTATTAAATGCTGTTTTTTAATTTGTTGTTAGTTACAGTAAAAGTAATACTATAGTAATAATAGATGCTATATATATATAGTTGGTAACAACTAGACTTTTTTAGGGTTCTTAACTAGGCTGCGTATTCGCAGGCAGTTTACTAGAATATTAAAAACATGTTTGGTATTAATTAAGACACATAGTCATGTAAGTATTCTACATCCCTAGTCCGACCCAGATTACATAACGTAGAAATCTACCTTATCCAATATTAATAAGCAGCAAAGTAGCGAGTTTATGAGGGAAAAAGTTTAGGTAATACGTGAATAAGTGTTACGATTTTAAAGTGTTAGACCTACCATACAGTATATATAATATCTTATTCTATTTTGTTTTTTTTTTTTTATATTATGATTGAATATTTCAAGTTAATACAATTTAGATAGTACTCATATAATGGGTTCCTTTTAAAAATAACAGTGTGAATGTAGCCTTAGACAACTGAAGTGAAGAGATTTGTTTAGCTATATACTAATGTGTTTTCTCTATATCCTCATGTTAAAATGGACTGTCACCTTCTTCACCCCTGATGAGTTGTGTAGTTGTGTGTTTTTCTAGTGCAGCGGATGTTTTTAACCTCTGCTGCAGCGGGTCATTAGGAAATGTCTCCTCAACGCAGGACAAAACACAAGCAGCACACGTTCTTCAACATCTGCCTAAAAAGGCTACTGCCTAAAACACCCTGTTAAGTGTGTGTGCGTGTGTCCAGACGTGTCCATGTACGTGACATAAAAGCAGCTACAGAAACATGATTGAGACCACATTACACCACTCATTTAACAGATGTGAGAGTTTTTTTTTTTTTAGAACATTTAGCTTTTTACTTTTTAGTTCAGGGTCACTGGAGAGGACAGACCCTGATATTACTGTAAAGCCAAATATGGATGAGGGGTGATCAATAGACAATTGCTTCAGAAATGTCTCACCACTTCACATATATTAACACTTAATTTTGGCAGCAAAATTGAGTGCCACCCCAACAATTGCCTCTCAAACTATTTATTATCCACGGAGGTTGTAATATTATTAACCCAGCAGGGATTTGAGTCCTTGGGGCTGTTAAAATTTACCTGAAACCAGACATGTTTGATTTTTTTAAATGACTGTGTAAATGAGTCCAACAGTGATTGGGCGGAAAATCGCTTAGTTGGAGCTAGCTTGAGACACTTAATAAAATCTGCTGAATGGCAAGAAATGAAACATGTTTTTGGAAAGCCATTGGATGATGATGGATGACATGGGTGTTTGTCGTGACATCATTTGCTGAAATAACTCTATCACTTCTCCCATCTTTTCCCCAGTTGTTTAGAATAGCAGTGTCCCTCATATTTGTTGCACAGACAGAGCGGGAACATCAGCGTTAATCCAAGAAAACCTAAGAAAGCAGAACAGATGCAGCACATCATTAGAACTCTTTGCCAAATTTTGGAGCGTGATCCTGCAATTCTGCTGCATAATGTATGAGCTGTGGACTTGACACACAACAGAAACACAGCCACTAGGACATCAAGTAAAAAAAAGGTGATGCAGTAATGAGAACAAGCAGTGACAGAGCAGTGCTAATCCTCTTAACGTGACAGATATTTCTTTCTGTTTGGGCCTCACTAAAGAGTTGCCCACTTTATATAGCACTGTATTTCAGCACAAAACCCTCCAGCTTATTCAAATGCTGCTTGCACTCCAGGTTGATCAGACGCTATATGTGCTGGAATAGTGATGCACCATGTGCACTCAAAAGTCATCGCCAGTCTTTTCTGAGCAAATGTGGTTTATTATACACTTAAAAATAAAAGGAGGGGGGGGTTTGCAGAGATGCAATTAAAAGAACCATTTTGGGTTCTTCAAAGAATCTTTCAGTTAACTTTTTTTTGTGAAGAACATTTTAATAATCTGTAGAACCGTTTTCCACTATAAAGTGGAATGGAAAGGTTCCATGCATGTTAAAAGATCTACATTGAGCCATAGATGTCATTTAAAAGTGTAAATTGGCGCAGAGTCATCTTTTTTTTTCAGCAGCCTTGTTTCGGAAGTATTTTTCCATTCATTTGTCCCACAGGGATTTAAACAATTTCTTTGTTAAAGAGTTATGAGCCATGAACCAAACCAACCAGCTATGAGGCAAATAACAACATTACAAATGTTAATTTGAGACAAAAAAGTGGGAGAAAATTTCAATCCCATGAAACACTATGAATTACATAATCAAAAACTATGGAGAAATGTAAAACTATTTGATTTGAAGATGCTGATTGTGTATACAGAAACAACATATTTTATGTTTATTGCAAAATATGCAAATATTTAAGTAGTTTGAAAATGTAGGAGTCTGAACATATTACGTTATTTGTGGGTGGGTGTGTGCTAAAGTGTTCTTTTGGTGCAATTTGCTTGTTTCAGTTCTCTGATTGGTGGAAGTTTTTGCAGAATCATGGGCAATGTAGTTTTTCACAAGAGATAATGTGAACGGATCAACTTTAACAATCTAGCATATGATTGATTCAACCTCAAAGCTCACAGTATGTCTGTCTTTTAAGCTTTACAAGTTATCATTAAAAATCAATTCTCCTATGGAGAAAACACATGGAATTTTTGCTTCTGGAATTGACTCTGACGCTACGATCTCCTGCACTGCTTTTCAACAGCAGTGTGGCACTAATACTGAATCGACAGAGCTAGATATTAAGTTTGTAATCGCAGCCTCAGACGTCACACCCACGGACCGTTGGCTGAACGTATGATGCATACGGCACACAAAACTGGAAAAACTTCAGGAGTTTCAAAGTCGTCATCGGATTGGTTGATTTATACAGGATTTCAGGGAGACGTGTGTTTCATTCTTTAACGTTTCACCTGCAAACAAAAGATGCCGTGACGCCAAACCCCCTCATGGAAGAAGATAGCCGTCGTGTTTACAACTGTGAGCACCAATGAGCGCTTATCAGGATCAACTAAACGCTAGATTTTCAAAAGTATGTGAAATATGTAAAGCTTGCGGTACAGACTCTTTAAAATACGTCCAACAGTTTTACACACCGGTCTGTTATTGTGGAGACATTTCCATGCCCCTAAACATGACGTGGCACAAACACATGATTTGTTGCTTTATCTGTCAGTCATATGGCATCTTGGGAAGTCCTTGCCCATTCAAAGCAGCCGAGATTCCCAGATCTTCTCAGTCTGAAGCTCTGGCTACGCAAGACTATTAAATTGGGGCCAAGCACCAAAGATGCGTAGGCACCTCTTGTAATCATGAGTTCTTGTTATATTTTATTACCATTTTCTAAACTATAGAGAATAAACTGTGATAATGTGAGAAATGTTGAAGGTGTCTGAATAAATTTTGGTTTGACCCATCTATTTGATAATAAGTTGAACCAACTACATTATACATACCATTTTGGTTTTTTCTGTCCCCCAATATTAAAAAATGTAGCAAATTTGCAATAAAAAAGCGGGAACAGCATCGGTATCGGCAAAGGACCAAAATAAAAGGAGCTGGATCGGCGACCACTGGAAAAAGTGGTATCGGTGCATCCCTAATATAGATAATTATTGGAACCCTTTTTTGAGGGTCGCTTAACTATTTGCATATTACCATGCATATTACAGATATGAGACCTTTGTTCGTACGACTTAGCACATAGTCATGCCTTTTCTTTTTCGTCTTCTTTTTCTGAAATCTTTAAGGGCCCAGTTAATACCTCATTCACTTCCGTGTTCCTTCCGTCTCATACACAGCCCGCGTTTGCAACAGCTTTCAAAGGTATCAATCGCGAATGAGCGCAGACGTGACAGCTGTACCCATGCCGCAGTATCACTCGACTTGACTCGCTCTTCCAACTGTCACCTCACGCCTGCGCTGTTGTACCTTCCACGAGGTCACAAAAATTAAGCTGCATGCGTGGACGTCAGCGGACACTTCGGAATGACATAATTGCTCTGAGGACAGTGTGTGGACTAGGGTTGCTCGATTATGGCAAAAATCATAATCCCGATTATTTTGGTCAGTGTTGTAATTGTGATTATTTAACACGATTATGAGTGGGCTATATGACCAAATCTTTATACGAGTGATTTATTTAAGGATAGTGATATATATTAAATATATATTTTCTGTAAATAAGGTTGCTATGACATCTACAATATAGAGACCAGCGAAATGTCACAATTCTCAATACCACAGCAGAAAAACAGAGTAACTAATATTAGTAAAAAAAAAAGGTCCTCAAAATTAATGAAAATAATTCAACTGTAATAAAAAAAAGCAAAGGAATACAATGCCACAATGTTTTTTTTAATGCAAGTCTAAAGTATTCAGTTAACAACCTACTAGAGAAATTAAATAACCTAATATAAAATAAAACAGCATAGTCTTCACTGTAAGAATTAAACTGCCTTTGTTGTTTATTAAAGCTACAAAAGTTCTTCAGTCAGGAGCGGTGAGTGATTTTGAATGTGTCTTTTGTTGTTTGATTAATATTAAGCACACAGTCGGCAGCAGGAATATAACCCGCTGTCACTTTAAGAGCCGCATGGATCCAATTTGCTGTTACACAAGTAGTTTCATTCCTAACTCTTTACATTTATTTATTACATAACCGACGAGGGTTTAGGTGAATAATCACTAAGCACATTTTTGTGTGTATTTGACAGTTTAGGTGCTAAAAGATGACTTTACATGTCTGTGTTGTTCCATCTCTGAGCGCATCCACAGTAATCTTCCCGAGGAAGCGCAAGTTCTTTCACGCTTTTAAAAACATAAATCAATCTAATCAACATAAATAAATCAAGCACGTCCCGTTTTGCAAAAGTCAATTATGGAGGAACGAAAGAGCACCGCTGGAAAGGGGGCGGAATGGGGCGCAATAATCATTTTATCTCGATTACTGTATTTTCATAATCGTTGGAGGCCAAAATCGAAATCGAAACTGAATTTCGATTAATTGCACAGCCCTAGTGTGGACCGTTGCGGAACGCGGACGGCGGTAGTATATTTTGGGCTTTAGCGTATCCAAACCAAACTTGGTGTATGTTATAACAACTATGACTCGAGGGTACCTGAACAGTTTCAGCACAGTGCCGCCTAGTGGTAAGGAGATGTGAAACATGGTTATTTTTTTTATTTTTTTTTGCTTATAACTTCAGAACAGTTTTGCCAAAAATCACATACGTTGTTTTTTTTTTGTTTTTTTTTTTTTTAAATTCGGGGCGACATACCGAGTTGAACAATTCCCAATTTTCCCATTTAGAAATTTCTTGTAAAATGGTATGTTTTACAAATGCATTGGCGTATCATCACGAAACTCGGTATGTGTCTTCAGCACCATGCCCTGAAGGTACTCAAAACGTTTTGGGGCAGTGCCACCTTGTGGTCAAAAATCATAATACAATTTCAAAAGATACTAATAGCTATTGATTAGTTTTGCCTATTGTCATGAGACTGGTCTTGATGGATTCCTTGGATCATGCCGAGAACATCGATACCAATTTTGCCATAATCGGCCAAACTTCCTGTCTGCCATTTTTGAAAAAACTACTTTTTTCAACTCATCCTAGACCACTGGTCCGATTTTTATCAAATTTTTATTTTCAGACCATGCTGACAAAAAGTTATGGATTTTGTATTGATAGACAAAATGGTTTTTGTTTACTGCAGAGATTAATTAATGTGTCCTTAGTAAAATAATTAGTAATATTATGTTTACTACAGGTTTAGGGTTAGGATTTGGTCTAGTGTAATTTACTTGTAATTATGCAAATTAGTTACTTGTAATATGCCAAATTTAACTTTTAATTCTTATAGGAACGAATGTAACCTTCATAACAACATACACTTAAAAAAATAAAGTGTTTACCCAAACAATCGATTGCGTTGCCTTCATGGCTTCATTCTGCAAAATCAGGGATTATGGATTGTTTACAGGCACGAGGATACATGCGTTTATAACAGACAGATGAAGGTACATTTTGTAAAACGACAAAGCTGCAAAACATTATGGCCATCCACTATGTCCCTCTGTGCTAATGATTACCTAGTGCGTTACTCTTGACCTTTCATATTTTTGTGGGTGTTGTGTTGCTGACGTCCCAGCACGTTTTACTGCTGAGTCTGATTCATGATTAGCCTACAGTACAACGCTGGCTGTATTAGTGCTCTAACAACGCCCAGAAGTCCTCGTCTTAACAAATCTTTTTGGTCTCTTTTGTCAACACGACGTGTCCACGCTGGCCCAGCCCATACTGATACTTCTGTCTCTGACAAAACACAAGCACACACTGATCCCGCAGCACCTTGCATATCCTTTTTGTGTGACCACACCTTGCCTGCCCATTTCCAGGATCTCTCTTCCTGTTTCACCCATTCCGTACAGTTGGGTGTTGAAGTGTGAGGCGGACTATCAAGTATGCATGTCACGCACCCCCTTGCTCAACACACACACACACACATATTTTATCTATCTATCTATCGACTATCTATCTATCGATCATATATATATAATATATATATATATATTATTATTATAAATTTATTAGTATAAAATGGGTTGTTAAGCATCGCTCTTCCGTCTTTTATTTTGCACTTTCTTATTTCACACATCAAAAAAAAAGTGTGTGTTTTGAGTGTGTTATTATGTCCAGGTGTGTTTTATTCAGTAAGTATGTATGTGTTTGTGGTATGACAGCAGTGCTGTGTGTTTTCAGTCTGTTATATAAGTAAATGTATGCGTGTGTCCATGTGAAATGAGTTCCAGGTGTGTAACACATGAAAGGCACTTCATTTGTTTATCCCAGACCATCTTTCGTGTGTGTGTGTGTGTGTGTGTGTAATGGGGATCTCTAGTTTCTGTAAACATACAGATATATGTTCATGCCTGAGGAATTATTCTGTCTCTCTCTGAATGTATCAGCTCTTCATTAGTCTCTTCAAAAACACAATAACTTCAGTCAATCCCTCCAACAGCACTCTCTACTGCACTCTCACATGCCTTCAGATCCTATTTAAGATAGTCCTACATCAGGGGGGTCCAGTCTTGCGTCTGAAGGGCCGCCTTCCTGTAGACTATCAGCCCTTCAAGTGGAGTCACAAATATCTTAATTGAGTTTGAAAACACATGAATAACCAGTGAAGTCATATTTACATGTGTGAAACGATGATACAAAGTTTCCGATTTGTGCCATTGGAAGGAATGTTGATTTGAAATGTTGCAGAAATACTGATCTGTAATATAGATAATATCCTATAATATATTGAAACTACATGTATAAGGATCAGAGGACGGAAAGCAGGTCTGTAGTGAATGGTCTTAACTTTCCTGGTATTAACTTCCATTAATAATCATCATCATCCTGCACATATCTAAATATGTTACAATTTAAAAGTAAACTCACATTGTTCTTAAGAAGGGCATCTTCCCCCATATTTCCCTGTGTTCACTGACTCTCTCTCTTTCAGGAAAAGCCATATAAATGCAGCGAGTGCAACAAGGCCTTCAGTCAGAAGCGTGGCCTGGATGAACACATGCGCACACACACCGGAGAGAAGCCCTTCCAGTGCGACGTGAGTTACACACGCAGACTGCATTGCATAATGCTGCATTCTTACACACAAGCACAGGCTCTTTTTATGTCTGACTCTGGCTGACTATCACACAACCGCTCTTGATGTACCGCAGCCACATCCCAGTGGAAAAGCAGAGAGAGAGGTGGCTTGTGGGTAGTGTGTGACGTTCAGCAGGGTTTAGTCTTAAGACCGCTGGAAGAGCTAAAGCCGGTCTTGAGTTTAACCCTGCGGCCCACGCAGAGTCCACATAATCAGCACCGTGACGCGCATCAGACCATGAACCAGAACGCCCTCGCGGCACATAAACCAGCACACACTCACGCTGTGTCTGTGTGTGTGAGGCTGTTACTGTGGTGTCAAAGCCGCAGTGGAAGGACGTCCTGCCAGGCGGACACAAGGACAAACCGCCCTGTGCAAACTGACCCATCTCTGACCCTTCAGCGCCTTAAGACACACACAATCAAGTCCAAACCACAGCAGTTTTAAACTCCTCTCTATCTTCTCGCTGTCCCTGAAAAGACGTTTGTGTCCATCGGTGAATCCTACGTCATAGTCTCCAGTTCTTAGGACGGTCCAGTAAATCAGGGCTTAGATTAGTGCTTAAAGACTTAACTGAATCATATAGTGACTCGGACCCCAAACAGTCATATGCAATTTCCTCAAGAAATTGGAGATTTATACATCATCTGAAAGCTGAATAAATAAGCTTTCCATTGATGTATGGTTTGTTAGGACAATATTTGGCCGAGATACAACTATTTGAAAATCTGGAATCTGAGGGTGCAAAAAAATCTAAATATTGAGAAAATCGCCTTTAAAGTTGTCCAAATGAAGTTCTTAGCAATGCATATTACTAATCAAAAATTAAGTTTTGATATATTTACAGTAGGAAATTTACAAAATATCTTCATGGAACATAATCTTTACTTAATATCCTAATGATTTTTGGCATAAAAGAAAAATTGATCATTTTGACCCATACAATGTATTTTTGGCTATTGCTACAAATATACCCCAGCGACTTAACACTGCTTTTGTGCTCCAGGGTCACATATGTTGTATTTTTACTTTCTTAAAGGGACAGTTTACATAAGTCATCATTTACTCACTTTCATGTCCTTCCTGTGTGAATAATGTACCTGTCACTTTTTTTCCTTGCAATTACACTGAAAGACAACATGAGCTTTTAAGATTCAAAGATGCACCATAAAAAAGCATCATAAAACTGGTTCATATGAATCTGATTCCAAGTCCTTCTGAAGTCATGTGACAGTGTCGTGTGAAGGACAGACCAACATGAAGTCATTCTTCACTGATAATCTTCCCCTGCATTGGGCTGTTAACCACTGCGGCCGGATCGCTGAGTTTGACACAAGAACCAGGTCACTGTGACTCATGAGTGAATCATTTTAAATGCGTCTGGTGAACTGGAATAACCAGTGCAATTCAACGATTCGACTCCTGGTCTTACTGAGCATTATTCATTAGTGCATTCATTAGTAGGACTGTCACCATATCAGAAGGCCAAAAGAATCCATAACAATAATTTTGCAATATCGGAATTTTGAACATACATGAATAAATAAATAGGTAGGTTATCAGTCTTATTCATTCATTCATTCATTCTCATTTTTGTCACATTTTGTCACATTCACATTCAAACTATATGTGTAGGCCGGTGGAAAGAGTTTGTAACCATAAATATATAGTTCAGGCATGAAACTCTTAACTAATCGCTAATTAACTCGTTCAACGACGTGGCACCAGCCAATCAGGAGTACTTCCTAATCCACATAACGGTATATATTGTATCCTAGCCTGTGTTCGGCAAGTTGCGCGATTATGAATTCTTATATTATCCCTCCTCCTCCCCAGCACCACCTGTAGAGATCTGCTGGGGGGTTCTGCATTTCTTGCAGCAGCCTTCCTTTGTTATTTTTGACTAAGCTGAACAAATGATGGTATTTGCTCAGCAGCAGCAGCGTAGCAGATCTCTGAATGCTGGTTGAAATAATCACTCCGAGAGTTGTCATGACTGAACTGTACAAAAGCGTATTAAAAGAGCTAATTGTTGATTGGCACTTCCTGAAGGCTGGGACGTCTAACACCACGTTTGTTTGTTTGTCTGCTTGTTTGTTTTTTAGGTGCAGGTAACTTAATTTTTTTTTATGAATATCATACAATTTTTCTTACATGTTTTAATTTTAGCAGTAAACCTCTGTTTGCCAAAAAAATAAAAATAAAAGGAATTGATAAATTTTCTTTTGATTACATTTTGAAAGATGAAATAAATAATGTTTTATGCTTTAATTTAATTACCGCTGTTTTTAAATAATACATTTGTATTCAATCATAAATCCAGAAAAAATAGAACAAACAGCACAGTATTTCTGGAAAGAAAGAAAGAGAGAGAGCGAAAAAGAAAGAAAGAAAGAAAAAATAAACATAAATTGCATAGGGTTCGTTTATTGTAGAAATTGTCATAAATTAGTAATTTTTACATTTTTAATTTTAATAAACCATTAAAATGGAATCCAGTATATTAGAATTATGGGGGAAAGCAGTTGCTAAATGGTTCTAATTGTCTTTTTAGTACAAATCTTAAGTATAGCGTCCTGTTTTATATTTGTATACATCTGTCAGATGAATTGTAAGTGCGATCACTTACAGTAGACGAACACACCTCATCTCAAAAAGACACATGATTTAATTGTGCTACAGATAACTGATTGATTCCTCAAATAACGTTGAGGAGAGCAGTGCTGTTACTGTTCCTCACCATCAAACCTACAATTGAATGCTTTATTATTGTTCTCTCTTAGGCCCTGTGTAAATCAAGAGAGTGATATAAAGATACACAGTCACACATATGCAGCTTGCTCTCCGTCTGAAACACTTTGCTAGCAGTGAACACACTCCGCAGAGATTCACACACACACACACACTTCACTAAGGAAAATGAGACACATTCCTCCTGTATTTATTTGATTTCTATGGCAAGCTGCAAGCATGTCTTTCTAAGTTTTGTCTGTTTTAAAGAGCATAAGCGAATGAAATTGGCTGTTTCCTCAGTTTTTTTTCTCTGCATTTGACGTGACAAGTCTTTTAAGCCTGGAGTGATTTGGTCTGAAATCTGGCGCTCTGATGACGGTTGTTAGAATGGCTTCCATTGATGATGGCAAATTATCCCGGGACTTCTTTCATGCGCAGCATTTTTGAAGTGCAGCGTGCCAGAAACCATCTATTCTCCAAATTCATTTATTGGGACTCGCTTTCCCTGAGTATTTGACTGCATTTGAAGTGGTTTGTGGGGTGGTCGTGCCTGTCTTTCACGGCTCCTGTTGAAGTTAAAGAACGGGAACTTTGTGGCATTATTTTGTGTCAAAACGAGAATTTGAACACTTCAACCTTTTCTTGACACATTTTTGGCCTAAAGGAATCGGCTCAGATCTCGTTATTCTGTTTTAGATTGTGAGAGATTGTGTTTTAGATTGACTAAAACACTGAAATTCACAATATATACAAAAACTGACATGAAGGACCATTCGGACCTGTCATAAATAAATCACATATTTGAGTGCATTTAAACAAGCTTGCTCTCATTAATATAGAAGCACACTAGCATTTGTTGATGCTTTGGCCGTTCGCTTGTTCTGTATGCTGACCAAAGGATGAAAATTCCTCTTTCCACAAACTGCATTCCAGTGTATTAGTGTTGAATTATTTGTGTATGGTGTCTTGTAGTGGCTGTTGTGTAATGGAATTAAACAAATGTGACAGTAAAGTGAAACCGGAGCGTGTTGTGCTTTACATGTGAACCGCACCGCATGTGCTGTGGACGTCTGAGAGGCTCTGAATCTGTTTAGCATGTTCACACACAAGCCACAATTCATGCGCACTGCTCCGAGAGCCCTGAGATGAATGCAAGTGCTGACCAGAAGGCAGAAAAAAAGTTTGAATTTTTTTAACAGCAATGAGAATCTGTGAAGATTTGCTAGCCTTTGTTTCTCATCAGTCAGCTAGTAGCTGAATAGTAATTAAATAATTGTTTAATCGTGCAATGGATACATCAGTGTATAAACAGTTCAGCATCTCTGTACCAGCGTTTCTACCGCCACATGACCAGCGTATCTCCATCCACAGCCATTAATATCTGCACTTCATGTGACAGTGAGAGACTGAAACTAATAAGTCGTCTATCAAGGCATTAAGTGCCTTTTCATGCTGTTTAAATAAAAAATGGCATTCATTTTATGAAGAAAGTGACAGCTGCAATATCTCTCACTGTCTCTTCTTGGAGATAAAGCATATTGAGTGTTCTTGGAGAGATCAAGTTGATTTATCATGTGAATTTGTGTGCCATTGGTGATGCATATTTGATGGTGTGTGTGTGTGTGTGTGAGAGTCAGAGTGTGTGTGAGAGAGGGAGTGTGTGAGAGAGAGAGAGTGTGTGTGAGAGAGAGAGAGAAAGTGGTGTGTGCTGTGTGTGTGTCTGTGTGTCTGTGAGTGAGTGTGTGTGTGTTTGGGTGTTTGTGTGTGTGTGTGTGTGTTGTGTGTGTGGTGTGTGTCTGTGTGTTCTGTGCGAGGAGAGTGAGATGTGAGTGTTGTGTGTGTGTGGAGAGAGTGTGGTGAGAGATCGAATGTGTGTGAAGAGAGGTGTGTGTTTGTGTGTGTGTCTGTGTGTCTGTGAGTGAGTGTGTGTGTGTCTGGGTGTGATGTGTGTGTGTCTGGGTGAGTGTGTTGGTGTCTGTGAAGTGAGAGTGAGAGTGGGAGTGGATGTGAGTGTGAGTGTGATGTGAGTGTGAGTGTGTGTCGGTCAACCATGTCGCTGCTCAGACTGCAGGATTTACCTCGATGCGATTTCCTCCTTGGTTTGGCTTCACTTTTTGCCTAACCTGCTGTTTCTTCTAGTGTCGTTCGTTGTCAGTGTGTTCTTCCAGTGGTTCGGCTGTTGTGTGTGTGTGTGTGTGTGTGTGTGTGTGTTGTGTTTGTGTGTGTGTGGTGTGTGTGTGTATGTGTGTGTGTTGTGTGTTAAGGTCTCAACCAATAGCATGTGGCAAACTTTGGAAGATTGCTCCCTGGCTTGCAATTCTTTGGTTGTGTTTTTATTCCTTCAGTTATTGGTTGTTTGTGTGTCTGCTCTGATGTATTGAGCGTTGCCTTCACATCCTCTCTGCGGTCGCAGGGCATGAAGTCATGCTAACACACACAACATTACAGCATGAAGTCTGTAAACCAGAGCTGTCTCGCAACATGTGAAATGCCAAAATAAAAACCGTCCCCTCATGGATCTTTTTCATGGGTTATGTAACGTAAATCCACTTATGGCTACTAGACTAATTTATTATGTCCTGTCCTGGAAAAGTCACAGCCACAATGTAGGTTTGCCAGGCCATAATGCCATTGCTTATGTAGTGGCTGAAGTGCTTTTTAGCGTGTTGCTAAATGGTTTCAAGATGGTTGCTTGGTGAATGATTACTAGTTTAAGTCAAAAGCTCACTCCAGTGGCCTTTATTTCATGTCTCAATGATATTCTAGTCTCTGAATATGACCTTTCTTCAATGTAAGCCTACAGGTATGAACAAATATAAACAGGTATGTTAAGGGTCTTCAGCATTTATATTATTTTAGTTTTACTTTTTATTTATTTCCATTCAAGAAGAGAATGAGTGTTAATTTAGTATGATTATATACTATTATAGTTTGTATTAATATTTTGAATTAGTTTTTATGTATATATTTTAGTTTTTTTTATTTAAAATTTTACTCTGTCATTTTGTCATTTTTCAAAAATCTTTTTTATATTACTATTTAAGTTTAATTTATATTTATTATTTCCATTTTCCATTTATTGTCAGTATTGTAGAGCAGTTATGTGCATATTTTGTAGAGGTACTGGATTTATTTATTTATTTTTTTTGTGCAAATGCCTCAATAACCTCTAATTTTTGTGCGTGGGGGGGGGATTTCAAATATATGATGCTATTTTATTATTATTTATATTACAATATTATTAATATTAAAATAGATTATAATATTAATATGCTATATTAATAATATATAATATAGTATTATTTTTTTTTTTTTACAAATTTTACTCTACATTTTTTGTAATTTTGCTGTGTGCTGTGTGCTTTTGGCATTTTCATTTGATATTTTTTTAATTTTAATATTGTCGGTTTAATATAAAGTTATTCAGTTTGTTTTTATTTATTTCCAGTATATTTTCAGTCATTTTAGTGCTTCAACGTTTGCTAATTTTTTGCTCATTCTGACATTTTTCATATATTTTATTTCAGCTTTATTTTAATTAACAATAATAATGACAGTAGTATTTTTATTATTATTAATTTCAACAATAATAACCCTAAATGTAATTAAATGTTTCATTATCTGTTCCATATTAAAATATATTAAGTGCAATTTGAATAAGTGAATGACTCTTCACATCATTAATGATCGTTATAATGCCTACATTGAAAAACATGATATAACAACCCATGTTTTATTGTTTTATTATGTTTTATTAATGTGTTGCCATTGTTATTGTTAATTCTTTGTGTGTTTGTGTATTTGTAGGTGTGTGACCTGTCCTTTAGTTTGAAGAAGATGTTGATCCGACACAAACTGACCCACAATCCCAACAGACCCATGGCTGAATGCTCCCTGTGCCACAAGAAGTTCACCCGCAACGACTACCTCAAAGTCCACATGGAGAACGTCCACGGAGAGACAGAGGGATAGACATAAACATATTCACATCCACTCAAGCCATACATAAAACCATTACACAGAGAATGCATTCATACACAGGGTAGAAACAACAGACATTTTCAAAAGCATTAGTGTCCTCTAAGTGGCCACGCTCATTCCAAAGATCTGCATTATCTACAAGTTCAGAACCGCTATTTCCTTCAGACATTTAACACTTTATCACACAACTGATCAGTCTGATTAAATGTTTAATCATGGCTGCAGGTTCAGATTCAAATAGGAGGAAAGCATGTGCAATTGTATAGAGCAAAGTATTGCAATCATATTGATCCATTTCATTTTTTCTGTTGATGTTTGTCCTTTTGTATGTCAATATCAGATCGCCGATGGTTTTCACAAATGTTAAGAGATGTTGCGTGACCAAAGAACATGACGTGCCAATGTTGAGAGTAAAGTTTGTTGTTTGCATTTAACTGTATTAGCCAATATTTATCATTTAATATTTTCAGCGTTCAGGTTCACATGAGGTTTGTGTTTGATTGCCAGATTAACATCTTGCGGTTCTAAGTTTGCATTTCATGTGGATGAATGAATGATTGAATCACTGATATCACTAATCTGGTCAGTGTGTTGGGTTTTTCTTTTCTTTTCGGTTAAATAAACATTTTTCCCGACCCTGCCCCGTCCATCTGCGAGAGACATGTTGCAGTGCTCTGTGGGATACCGAAGACAGTGCTTCTGCCCTGATCACATTTGCTTTAGTTAATTATAAACATTTGATTCTTGGTAAATGGTTGGTGTCGGAGGAATCGGATGTGCTTTGATACTTGATTAGACATGCGCGGTTAATGATTGTTCTCTAAATCTGGTTACCATTGGTTATCGCATAATTAAAGCCTCCATGTGGGTTTGGATAGAAAAGTAATTACTCATTAAGTCAGAGATCCAGAGCCAAATGCACAAATTCTGCTTCTGAACTGCTCCCACTCCTTATGTAGGATCAATAGTTTGAAAATAAGTATGGATAAGATAGTAGTTTTTAGAATAGGGAACACATATTCACTATTAACTAAGAGTTTTCCCTCGATAAACTCCTAATTTGCTGCTTATTAATAGTTAGTAAGGTAGTTGTTAAGTTTAGGTATGGGGTGGAATAAGGGATATAAAATATGGCCATGCCTAATAAGGCATTAATGCATGCTTTATAAGTACCAATAAACAGCCATTACTAGTAATATGTATGCTAATAAGCAGCTAGTTAATAGTGAACAGTCAGCCGGCCCGACCTAATAAGCGATGTAAGCGGTTGCAGAGGGCTCTGTGGCCACCAGGGGCCCCCTGTCAGGGTTCAGACAGTAATGCTCGGTAAAAACAAAATGCCTTTAAGGCAAGTCATTTCACTCCGTGGCCATCTTTGAAACGCCTCTCGGGCATGCAAGCGCAGCTCCTCTCTCTTTGAATGTGGAAACATCAAATTCTCCAAAACTGCTCACCAAACATACGATTCAATTTCATATTTGAAATCACCAACAAAATCTGACAACAACTGTCTCATAAATGTTGTTTCTTTTGCTCCAATAGTGTTAAAAAAGCTTGTTATTCAGGCTAGACTAGCCAGTGTGCATGCTCAGTCCTAAGCGTACGTCTTCAGAACGCTGACTCTTACTATAGCAACTGGGACTTCTAACCAGAGATGATCTTACTATTGGGAAATGAGAGGGTCTGTATTACTTACTATTGGAGAAAGCGTAACGGCTAACTTGGATCACGTGTGCCTTAATAACCAATCACATCACATCCTTGACGTCACTGAATTTCAGTCATCAGCGATTGGCTCTTTTATTCAGAAGGCGTGGTTTCCTTCGTAGTCTAGCCATATTAGCATGTAATTTTTTTGCCCATTATTCAAACTATACGAGTGACATGTCCTTTGGTAAGAATGATGTGATAAAGTTTCAGTCGAGTGTGTTAATGTTTGAGAATGAAGAGTATAAAACTGGTGCTGACTGCAGAGAATTGGGATAAGAGAAAAGAAAGTGAGCCAGATAAGGGTAAGTGATGAAATTTGAAAATATAGTGTTGAAATGGCAGTTAGCATCGTGCTGCAAGCGCTTTGAGGATGTAACAATGAATGTAACAACCAAATGAACATGAACGGTGTTGTTGTCTTGGGCGCTTCAAACTACGTGAATAAATCTAGATATCTTATTATTCGAATGGCTTCGATTTTTAGAAAGCACGTGAGCTTATTTTATATCGACCAGTTCAGCACTGCGCGTTTGAGCAAAGATGCAGTCCACTCCCTGACAGCAGATGGCGCTTTAGGAACAGCAGCAATACAGCCATTACCATGGTTACCCCTCTACACAAAGCAGCACCGCGCAAGTGCAACTTCTGACATCTGCTTGTTTGCCACGGAGGTCAAAGTCAGTCAAACTGAATTGACATGTTTTCAAACAGCCATTCAGAATTTGTATTCACTTTGGTGTTTCTCAAATAACACCAAATATTTAAATATGCCATATCTTTATTCAGACATTTGTTTACACTTATGAATGTTTGCATTTTAATCAGGAATAAAACATGCCAGCCCAAAGATTATTCTGTAATTATTATGTGCTGCTACTTACTACTACAACACCTTTTATTACCCTGTCAAAAACAGCTCCGTTCACAGCGAGCCAATTCGGTGCATGTCTCTTTAAATGCTAATGAGCTCTGCTCACCCCGCCCCTCTATTCTGTGGAAGAGGAAAGGCAATTAGCAAATAATCATAAGAAATATAAAGTGTGGGACTTGCTTCTTCTGGAAGTGCAGCTGGATCACGAACAGTGATCCATCCTTGAGTTTTTACTTTTTAGCAATACCTGCCTTGAATTGTCCCTCGCTTAGAAAGCAGTCTGGAGTCAAATGATTTGTGCACACATACATTAATTTAGGTGTATTCGGTGGTGCATTACCATCAAAAACAAAACTAATCTGTCCTCAGTGGCTCTGATGTCGGGAGAAAATGAAGTCCCCCCCCCCCCCCCCCCCCCGAAAAAAAGAAGAAACCCCCCCCCCCCCCCCCCCCCCCCCTCCTCATGTTCACATTTACATCCAACTACAAATCACACATTCATATGCAAACACCATGTAAAGTGAATTTTGGAACTGATGTCCCCTTTAACATTTTAAAGCTAAAAATTCAAAAAGCAAGTTTTCAAAAGCATTTCATTGGATGAGCATGGTGATAATGGTGAGACATTTAAATTCAGACCTTTCCTCTACAAAGGATGTTGATCCAAGAACCATGTCTTGCCCATGTTGATTACATAAGCAATATGCCATTTTATTAAACCCAAAAACTGAAGCAGTTGTAGAGCCATGAATTAGTCTGTTAACTCAGGTTGAATATTAAACTTCTGAGCTATTTAATTCAGGCTGAGCTCAAGAACTGTCTTCTCTGATTACTAGATTATTCCAGGACTTTAATTCTTCTCTTTCATTATGAGGTGGAGACTGAATTTCTTCCTGCACATGACATTCCTCACTTTTGTGTCTCTTTGTGTTATTGTGACCTCTATAAGCATGTGGGAGCGACTTCTTGATGGATTAAAAGTGTTGAGTTCAAATGGTCTTTATCTCCAAAAAAATGAAGAATGAATCACTGCTGAGGATTTTGTCTTACGATTTTTTATATGATTTTCAAATCATATCTTCTTTGTGACTCAGTCTTATTGGCTGAAATAAGTTTCAGTATGTAACTGGGCCTAAAGTATAAGAACTATAGGCTAGATATTCTTTGCACACAATCCTACTGTCACGATGCTCCTGAGGAGGCGAGGAACGCAGAGACGATGGAGTGTAATGAGTAACAGTCTTTATTTATCCACACAGGGGTAACACAGAGCAGTTAGGAACACACAGAGAGCACATAGTATCAGTGGTGTATAAAGTACCTGAAAGCCATACTCAAGTAAAAGTACAGATGTCTTACCAGAAAATGACTTTGGTAGAAGTTGAAGTCACCGTTTAGAATATTACTTGAGTAAAAGTCTTAAAGTATGTGATATTTATTATACTTAAGTACGGAAAGTATTTTTTAAATCTTAAACATACTTAAGTATTGAAAGTAAAGTACAAGTAAATGCAAAATGGAAAATGAGTATATATACATATATATATATATATAAATATATATATATATATAATATATATATATATAATTATAATAATGTTCATCATGGGCGGACTTTTGACAAATTCACCCTGGCACTGAGCTACCACCGGCCCACAGTACCACACCGACACAGCCCCACCCAGGACACCGCAGTCACCTTTACTTACATTTGTGTACAGATGGTGAAATAATATAAGCAGTAACAGATATTTAAACATTTAATGTATGTGTCTGGCAAACAATGCTTACTACTTTTTAAAGAGCACACGTTTATAACAAATGTACACATACAGTTAAAACAAAAGAAAAAGAATCTGAGGATGTTTTAGAGTCTGTGTGCTGTCTGTTTATGCCATTCGTCTGCTGTTACTGTCATTCTCTACAGTATGTTGTTCTTTGTTGTCACTGTCTGTCTGTTGGGTTTTTCCTACCTCTACCACACTCCTCCCTGTCTCTGCTTGGCCTACTGTAGCATCCTTCCTCACAGCACTGGTGTTGAAAGACCAGGGGTCTCTGGCTGTACTGATTCCAGCAACATCCTAGTTAATGAACACAGTATAGGACTTAAACATTACAGCAAAATATTTTCTCACTGATTGCTCTCAACATTGGAATACACATGAGTACAAACAAGTAATAATAGCAAAAAATGGAATAGAATATATAGCAACAATTATAAATAGTAGCAGCAGTAAATCCTTTTTTTATATACAATTATTTGTGAATTAAAGTATGCTGAAGTGTTGCTAGTATGTGCTGCATGTGCATTTGTGTGTGAGTGTGATTCTCTCTCTCTCTCTCTCTCTTCTGTGTGTGTGTGTGTGTGTGTGTGGAGGTGTGTGTGTGACACAGGCACAGGTTCCTCCTATCCTAAGAGTTAATTAATAGTTAATTAGAGCCACATTATTAAGAAACTGGCAGCATCTGTATCAGGGTGTGTCTCTCTCATTGTTTCTTCCTACTTCCATGACACTTGACTCTGCAGTCCATCCTACTTAAGGATTAATTGCATACTGTAAACTTATGTACTGTATGCCTGCTCAATGTTTTATTTTAATATATGACTATCTACATATTCAAAGAAAATTTCAGTACAAATGTCTATAGTACTATGGCTATTGCTATATGTTTTTGATGTGTTAGACTATATTGCAAGTAGCCTACATCAGTTTTTACCCTAAATCCCACTTTATCTGCTGATATTTCAGTCATTCAATTCAGTAACAGGCTCGTTAACACTTAAGTTAACCAATTATCGTGAAGCAATGACATTAAAATATACTGGGGTTTTACCGGCTAAGCTTACATGTTTAAAGTGGTCATATGATGCTTTTTTAAAGATCATTATTTTGTGTATTTGGTGTAACTATGTTGACATGACATTATTGTAGGTCCTCTATGCCCCGCCTCTCTCAAACACTTCGTTTTCTACAAAGTCCCTCCTTCCGACAAGCGCAGTCTGCTCTGATTGGCCAGCTGACCCAGTGCATTGTGATTGGCCGAACACCGCAAGCACTCATCGGAAATGTAACACCCCTTACCATAATCACCAGCTTCATCTTTCAAAATAAATGTAAAGACAGAGCCCGAAAGGGGAACATAGTCTCGTGACAGACACAGTGATGAATTTGGTATGTGTTTGCAGTACACAAGCCCCGGTTAAGACAGCTGACTCCACTGTGATGTGTCTCTCTCTCTCTCACACACACACAACACACACACAATGCGCAAAACTCCGCATTTGAACAGTCAATAGCAAATACTTAAACTAATAACAAAACAGTAGCTGATTCAAAAGCGCCAGATTGTCATAGCAAAGTCAGAATTACCTCCTCTCCTAGGTTCACAAAATGGTCATCCATAAAATGCATTGCTGTTCTGTTGTAAGTGATCTTAAAGATTTTTAAATGCATCTACTTTCGGAAGGCCAATAAAGTGCTTTTGCTTTCACACTGAAACACACACACCAGCGTCTCCTGACATGCTGCTTCAACACTAACTGCGGTTACTGAAGCCACGTCTTCTTTCTTTGCGTGAACATTAGGGCGGCATTATGTAAATATTTCCACATAGTGAGGTAGATATGTGGGGTGTGTTAGAACGAGCCGTTTTAGTGGGTCGTGGCAGAGTCTTAACTTTGATAAACAATATCTCTTTGATTTGAGACTTTAGTCTTTGCAACTTCAGGGATCTTATCTATGCACAATCAGCTTGTAACACTCCAAAGAGAAAGGAAAACTTGAAATCGCATCATATGACCCCTTTAATACAATGTAGGCTACTGTAAAAAAAAAAACACAAGCTAACTGGCAGAAGTAGTGTGAAAATGACTTGTGCTAGCTGTATTTTCTGTTATCTTCTTACCTCTGCGGCACTAACTGTCCTCAGCTGCAGCAGCCAAATTTAAACCTTTTGAAAAGAGTTCGGTTAATTTTAAGCATTTAGCAGCGTCGGACTTAAGCCCTTTTTTTCCCTTTCTCAAAGTTTTTCTGCACCGCCTTTCCTTTTTTACTGTCCATTATCTAGCTTTTACTGAAAATTTGCTCGTTTTGCAATCTCTCTGATGACGTTCTTGATTTTGACCCATCTCGGGACCAGGCGGCCGGCATCGGGCCAAATGCTTAACATTTATTTATTATTAACATTATTATTATTATTATAACCATAGAGAAATCGTGCAAGCGATAAAAACCCGTCCTATGCGCTGTTGGCCCGTAAAAACAATTTTATTTATATATTTAGAAAAAATCTAATGGCTGCCCACTGCTCCGGGTGTGTGTTCACGGTGTGTGTGTGTGTGTGCGTTTACTGCTGTGTGTGTGCACTTTGGATGGGTTAAATGCAGAGCACTAATTCCAAGTATAGGATAGCAAAGTCCACTAAAGGAGGTAGAGCTTTTTTTTTTTTTTTCGCATTTGGCTCCCAAACTCTGGAATAGCCTTCCTGATAACGTTTGGGGTTCAGACACACTCTCTCTGTTTAAATCTAGATTAAAGACACATCTCTTTGGCCAATCATTCAAATAATGCATCTCATAATTTTTTTACTGCAGTTATATCTGATCAAATTATTATTTTTTAGTTTGGGTTAAACAAATCAATTTTTGCTTGGTTGGAACAGCAGCGGTACGCGTAATTAATTCATATTTGTGTTCTTCTCTGTTTCTTCTGCCACGCGGATTGCATCTGTGGTAAACTAGGTCCTCAGAGGACCTCAGATGATCGCCCTGAAACAACATACAGAACTACCACATTTTTCTATAAGTTTGATTGCATAATATAATTATTGCTGTTAATAGTGTTTATCGTCTGTTTGATTACGTATTTAATTTATTTTTCCGTACATTTCTGCCATGTGTTTATTAACTGACAGTCATCACTGATAAGCTACCACTAAATATTGTAGAAACTTAATTTGCTTTGCAACGATTTGTATACAAATAAACTTGAATTGAATTGAATTGAACAACACTTTAAATACAAAACTAAACGAGGGTAATTAACAAGGCATACCTGAACCAAATGAACGTAATCAAACAAGGGAGAAAATGTGTCACTGGGAGCACATGGGGACAGAAAACACAACAAAACAGGAACACCAATCTGTCACCTACATCCGTCTTTCGTATTCTCCTCTGTTCCTTTTTTTTCAGTTTATTTCTACTTTCTATCATCTGCCCTCCCCCTTTTTTTCTCTTTAGTGTTCTTTCTAGCATTTTCTAGCATGAAGAATCATAAAGCCCAACTAAAGACTTTTAGTAAATCTCTTGACCATGGTAACATCTGCCAGTGTTGTAGTCAAGACCAGCCCAATTTCGAGTCCAAGTCCTGCTTAAAATCTCAGTAGTTCAAGCCAAGACAGAGACTAGAAAATATGGTCTGAGACTTGGACTCGAGATGGACTCTGCCTCCAGTGCTACAACAGTGACATCTACATTTTGCAAAACCCTAAACAAGAACAGTGTTCATCTGAGGAAATCCTGCAGGAAGCCACTGCTGTCCAGAAAAAGCATTACTGCACGTCTAAATTTGAGCACCTGGATGTTCCACCATGCTACTAGGAAAATATCCTGTGGACAGATGTAACTGAAGTTGAGAGGTTTGGAAAAAAACTAAGCACTCCAACATCAAAACCTCATCCCAAGTGTGAAGTATGGTGGAGGAACCATCATGGTTTGGGTTGCTTTGCTGCCTTAGGGCCTGAACAGCTTGCCAACATTGACAGAAAAATGAATTCCCTGGTTCAAGACATTTTGATGAAAATCTGTCTGCTAATCATAGCTCAACAGATGCTGAGTGACGCAACCAGACAACCACCCAAAGCATAGGAGTAACTCAACAACAGAATAGCTTCAAACAGATGAAAATACTCATTCTAAGCAGCCCAGAGTCCTGACCTCAACCTGATTGAGATGGTTTGGCGTGACCTCAAGAGAACAATTCACACCAGACATCCCAAGAATATTGCAGCACTGAGATAGTTTTGTAAAGAGGAGTGGCGCAAAATTCCTGCTGACCATTGAGCAGGATTGATCTGCAATTGCAGTAAGCTTTGGTTTCTTTGGTTTTGTCTGTACGATGATTAGCGGAAACTGCTGAGCAATTTTTTTGAACAAGTTACTAGTTCATTGCAGAATTTGCTGCCCAAAAATCCAAATTGATCAGTTGACCATATCTTCTGTCTGGCTCGTGTCTTGTTGGCTGAAATAAAGAGTTATAGGCTGAAATATGAGATATTCTTTGCACACAATCCTCCATCCTTCTCGTCTATCAATTAAGTTTTTTTCACTCAATGTTTTTTAGTATTCTTTCTAGCGTTTTCTACCATGAAGAATCACAAAGCACCTACTAAGTACTCTTAGAAAGTCTTTTCTTTTAGAAAATCTCTTGACCATGGTAACATCTACCAGTATTGTAGTTGAGTCCAGCTCAATTCGAGTCCAAGTCCAGGTCAAGACATAAGTACAGTGATTAGCGGAGTCAATTAAAAAAGTGTGGTTGGCCTTTCAAACGTCATTCAGATGATTGTTTCCTGTTTCCTGAAATATTCTTTGCACCCAATCCTACATCCCTTTTCTCTTTCAATTTCTCTTCATTTCGCTTTTTTGGTTTATTTCTAATTCTGTCCTCCTCAGTTTTTTCTCTTAATGATTTTCTAAAGACTTTCAGAAGGTCTCTTGACCATGGTAACATTCTGGTAACATCTACCAGAGTTGTAGTCGAGACCAGCTCAATTCGGGTCCAAGTCCAGGTCGAGACATGAGTAAGTTGAGCACAATGATTAGCGGAGATAAGTTACTACTTAATTTGACAATTTATTGCCCAAAAAAGACAATTTATTTGGACTTTCAAACATCACTCAGATGATTGCTTCCTATTCAAGTGGGCATTTCTTGGCCAAACTAAGCTGCAAAGTTGACCAGACTTTCAGTCAGAAGTCAAAAGTCCGACTCTGTAGGACAGCGATGGTCGTGATGTGGATGTGCTTGAGAACGACAGTGAATCTGTTGCCCTCAAACGTGGGAAATGATCTCTTCAAGTTCCTTCAATGGGCCGTTTACCATTTCCAAACCACTTCAGAGTGTAGACTGTTTCTCTCACACCCTTTCACACCATTTCAGTTCGTCCTCGATCACAGAGTTTAGTCCACACACAAGAGTGATTTACTCAGCATCATCTGCATAGCTGTGAGGGCGTGTGTGTAAGAAGGTATTTGAAGTGGTGTGTGAGGCTTCTGAATCAGCATCTGCTGCTTCTGTTCCAAACTGTGGGTTCCGTTGCTATCTCGCGTCCTCTGTTTATCTCTCCCCATCTCCTCAACCTTCCCAAAATACCTACATTGACGCCCCAAGCCTGGCAGCGTTCCCTCTGGAAAAAGGAGTTCCTACGGCAACCCCCATGGGCGTGACAGAACATCCCGGTCCGTGTCAACCCACGCTGGCAGCCGAATCCACGGCACACATGCTGACCGCAGACTGCAAGAACGTCCTGGAATTTTTTATTTTATCAGCGGTGATGGAGAACACCACGTCACAGACAGAGAGTATCACAGTGTGTATATTTGTGTGTTTCTAATTATTCTCTTTATGAGTCTGTTGGTTTCCTGTGCCCCTCGGTGGATGTGTGTGTGTGTGTGTGTGGCTGGTGACACTGGTTTCCACCCTGACTTCAGGAGTATCATTAACCTCTCACCACACAAACCATCCAATCAGACGGGACCCAAAAAAACAAAAACCGCCGTCACCACAGCAACAGGTAGTGTGGGATGCCTTCCTGACCCTCGGAATGTAAAGTATGGCTGTCCAGATTGAATCCTGTGGCTCTGGAATCTAAGGAAAAGAGTGAGTTTAATGTGTGTTTGCATGGAAAACGGGGAGCGGTACCAAGAAGGGAAACCCAGGCCCATAACCACAGCGAGGAAGAGAAAAGGAGACGATAAATCACAAAGAGACAGTAGTTGAAATAAAAGAGGTTAGCAGTGGATTTTGTGTGCTGCCTTTACCTGAGAGCTGAAGCCCCTGCTGGCGGGATAAAGAATGAACATTTTAAAGGTTAGTCTGAGCAGACAGAACATGTGTAATCTGACAGTGCTTGCTCTACTATTATCGTTTTGTCTCTAAAATCTGATTGGATGTTTCTAAACCCAAGGGTGCAAAGCCAATCAATTATATCACACAATCACCCGAATTCTAGATTAATGTGCAGCAATTTTATTTATTTATTAAATATTGGTCTAATTTATGAGATTGTTTAATTTTAGAAGAATATATTATAACATATTTAATTTGCTGGTGTAAAAGAGAGAACAATAACACTGATGATTTGTCAGTTAGTTAGTTTATTTACTTAATATTGGTCTATTTTAACATGTTGTTCTTTAATAAGTACTATTTTATAATGGGTAACATTTCAGATGAAATATTTAAGAAGAATAAATATTTTAGAAGAACTGGTTTTTGAAACTTTCTTGTATTTTTAACTTTGATTTATTTATTGAATATTGATCTGTTTCATCACATTATTCTTGCTACCATTTTAAAAGCTTTTTTCAATCACCAACCTTGTCTCTCTCTCTCTCTCTCTCTCTCTCTCTCTCTCTCTCTCGCTCTCTCTCTCTCTCTCTCTCTCTCTCTCTCTCTCTCTCTCTCTCTCTCTCTCTCTCTCTCGTCTCTCCTCCGCTCTCCTCTCTCTTCCGAAAGCATTCTCTCTCTCTAGTCCATCTTCTCTTCTTCCTCTCCTCTCTGCTCTCTCTCCTCTCCATCCTCCTCGTTCTCCCCCTCCTCCGCCCTCCTACCCACCCCCTCCCCTGCTATCTCACCTCCATCCTCCCTCTGCCAACTCCCCTTTCCCACGCCGTCTCCCCTGCCGGCTCTCTCTCCCTCTCTCTCTCCTCTCTCTCTCTCTCTCTCTCTCTCTCTAATCGCTCTGCCCTAAAAGGAGACTTAGCCAAATTTCAGATTTACAGCCACAAAAAAAAAAAATAAAAAGCGATGCTGCATGTTAGGTAGGATTTGTAGGCCAAAACTACACTGTTAAAAATGTTAGTGTGAAATGACAGTATACTCCAGGTTAATAATTGCATTACTTTCACAGTAATTTCACAGTGGCAACACTTTAGAATAGGGAGCACTTATTCACTATTAACTACGACTTTACCCTCAATAAATACCTAATTTGCTGCTTATTAATAGTTAGTAAGGTAGTTTGTTAAGTTAAGGTTTTGGTAGGCTTGGGGATGTAAATCAAGGCATTAATATGTGCTTAATAGTACTATGTCGCTAATATTCTCGTAAATGTGCATGCTATAAGCACTCTAGTAAGAGACCCTAATAAATCATTACCGGAAACTTCTCTTGTTTCTACCTGCAACTCTTCAGACTTTATTGTCAACAAACAGCAGTCTGTGTTCTACGTGCATACAAGTGGGTACGGAAAGTATTCAGACCCCTTTACATTTTTCACTCTTTGTTATATTGCAGCCTTTGCTAACATCATTTAAGTTAATTTTTTTTCCTCATACTGACCACAGCACCCCATATTGACAGGAAAACACAGAATTGTTGACTTTTTGCAGATTTATTAAAAAAGAAACTGAAATATCACATGGTCCTAAGTATTCCGACCCTTTGCTGTGACACTCATATATTTAACTCAGGGGCTGTCCCTTTCTTCTGATCATCCTTGAGATGGTAATACACCTTCATTTGAGTCCAGCTGTGCTTGATTATACTGATTGGACTTGATTAGGAAAGCCACACACTGTCTATATAAGACCTTACAGCTCACAGTGCTTGTCAGAGCAAATGAGAATCATGTGGTCAAAGGAACTGCCTGAAGAGCTCCGAGACAGAATTGTGGCAAGGCACAGATCTGGCCATGGTTACAAAAAATTTCTGCTGCACTTAAGGTTCCCACGAGCACAGTGGCCTCCATTCCTTAAATGGAAGACGTTTGGGACGACCAGAACCCTTCCTAGAGCTGGCCGTCCGGCCAAACTGAGCTATCGGGGGAGAAGAGCCTTGGTGAGAGAGGTAAAGAAGAACCCAAAGATCACTGTGGCTGAGCTCCCGAGATGCAGTCGGGAGATGGGAGAAAGTGGTAGAAAGTCAACCATCACTGCAGCCTCCACCAGTCGGGGCTTTATGGCATAGTGGCCCGACGGAAGCCTCTCCTTAGTGCCAGACACATGAAAAAACACCTGAAGGACTCCAAGAGGGTGAGAAATAAGATTCTCTGGTCTGATGAGGCCAAGATAGAATTTTTTGGCCTTAATTCTAAGCGGTATGTTGTGGAGAAAACCAGGCACTGCTCATCACCTGTCCAATACAGTCCCAACAGTGAGCATGGTGGTGGCAGCATCATGCTGTGGGGTGTTTTTCAGCTGTAGGGACAGGATGACTGGTTGCAATCGAGTGAAAGATGAATGCGGCCAAGCACAGGATATCCTGGACGAAACCTTCTCCAGAGTGCTCAGGACCTCAGACTGGGCCGAAGTTTACCTTCCAACAAGACAATGACCTAAGCACACAGCTAAAATAACGAAGGAGTGCTTCACAACAACTCTGTGACTGTTCTTGATTGGCCCAGCCAGAGCCCTGACTTAAACCCAATTGAGCATCTCTGAAGAGACCTAAAAATGGCTGTCCACCAACGTTTACCATCCAACCTGACAGAACTGGAGAGGATCTGCAAGGAGGAATGGCAGAGGATCCCCAATCCAGGTGTGAAAAACTTGTTGCATTTTCCCAAAAAGACTCATGGCTGTATTAGATCAAAAGGGTGCTGCTACTAAATACTGAGCAAAGGGTCTGAGTACTTAGGACCATGTGCTATTTCAGTTTTTCTTTTTAATAAATCTGCAAAAATGTCAGCAATTCTGTGTTTTCCTGTCAATATGGGTGCTGTGTGTACATTAATGAGGAAAAAAAATTACTTAAATGATTTTAACAAATGGCAGCAATATAACAAAGAGTGAAAAATTTAATGGGGTCTGAATACTTTCCATACCCACTGTATACTTTGAAGGCACCCAGCATTAACTGCAGACATGAATAGATAATGCTGTAAGAAGTTGTTGTTGTTTTTTTTTTTATTCTTGTTGGTTTTATTTGTGCCATTGAACTTGTTTTAGTTCACTTTTAGCAGTTTGTTTTGTTGTTTTATTTTGTAATGTTGGTTTATGTTGAAATTATTCTTTTTATTTGTCGAGTTTTACCATTGTTGTGTTTTGTGTGTCGCGTATTGATGTCACATCAAATACGAACCTCGGCAGTTGTTTCACTATTGTGAAGCATCCATCCACACAAAAGTTATGAATATGAAAGAAGTTATTGATTAATCTTAATGCTTAAATAATATGATCTCCAGACTTCTGCCGCGCCTATATAATAAAGAACTAACTATAAGAATACTACTATCTTAAACCAGCAGGTAGCTATTTCATATTCTAGCTTGTCATCATTTAGAAAAATGCTTTCATTTCTCACACATATGACATGACTAGATCAGAAATTTGCATATGAAACATGCACGGGTCAAAGAGCCCCAGACAGATGGGGTCCACCAATCACCTTACTGTTACTTCAAAACAATTACAGTATAACCAACTAATTTTCTCACATGGCACACTTTTATAATGTGGAAATTCACAGTAAATTAATGTGATGTTAGCATCATTCTGCTGTTCATTCACAGCCATTTGTAAGAAAATTACCCAGCATGCATTGATTTCACAGCAAATTTCTGACAACTTTAATACAAACCCGATTCCAAAAAAGTTGGGACACTGTACATTTTGTGAATAAAAACAGAATGCAATGAAGTTTCAAATTTGAATATTTTATTCAGAATACAACATAGTTGACATATCAAATGTTTAAACTGAGAATGTATCATTTTAAGGGAAAAATAAGGTGATTTTAAATTTCATGGCATCAACACAAATCAAAAAAGTTGGGACAAGGCCATGTATACCACTGTGTGGCATCCCCTCTTCTATTTATAACAGTCTGCAAACGTCTGGGGACTGAGACAAGTTGCTCAAGTTTAGGAATTGGAATGTTGTCCCATTCTTGTCTAATACAGGCTTCTAGTTGCTCAACTGTCTTGTCTTCTTTGTCGCATCTTCCTCTTTTATGATGCGCCAAATGTTTTCTATGGGGTGAAAGATCTGGACTGCAGGCTGCCCATTTCAGTACCCGGATCCTTCTTCTACGCAGCCATGATTTTGTAATTGATGCAGTATGTGGTCTGGCTTTGTCATGTTGGAAAATGCAAGGTCTTCACTGAAAGAGACTACGTCTGGATGGGAGCATATTTTGTTCTAGAACTTGGATATACCTTTTTGATGGTGCCTTTCCAGATGTGTAAGCTGCCCATGCCACACGCACTCATGCAACCCCATACCATCAGAGATGCAGGCTTCTGAACTGAGCGCTGATAACAACTTGGGTTGTCCTTGTCCTCTTTAGTCCGGATGACATGGCGTCCCAGTTTTCCAAAAAGAACTTAATTTTGATTCGTCTGACCACAGAACATTTTTCCACTTTGCCACAGTCCATTTTGAATGAGCCTTGGCCCAGAGAAAACGTCTGCGCTTCTGTATCATGTTTAGATATGGCTTATTTTTTGACCTATAGTTTTAGCCGGCAATGGCGAATGGCAAGGTGGATTGTGTTCACCGACAATGTTTTCTGGAAGTATTCCTGAGCCCATGTTGTGATTTCCATTTACAGTAGCATTCCTGTATGTGATGCAGTGCCGTCTAAGGGCCCGAAGATCACGGGCATCCAGTATGGTTTTCCGGCCTTGACCCTTACGCACAGAGATTGTTCCAGATTCTCTGAATCTTTGGATGATATTATGCACTGTAGATGATTATAACTTCAAACTCTTTGCAATTGTTTCGCTGAGAAACTCTTTCTGATATTGCTCCACTATTTTTCGCTGCATCATTGGGGGAATTGGTGATCCTCTGCCCATCTTGACTTTTGAGAGACACTGCCAATCTGAGAGGCTTTTTTTATACCCAATCATGTTGCCAATTGTCCTAATAAGTTGCAAATTGGTCCTCCGGCTTTTCCTTATATGTACATTTAACTTTTCCCGCCTCTTATTGCTACCTGTCCCAACTTTTTTTTGGAATGTGTAGCTCTCATGAAATCCAAAATGAGCAAATATTTGGCATGACATTTCAAAATGTCTCACTTTCATTTGATATGTTATCTATATTCTATTTTGAATAAAATATAAGTTTATGAGATTTTTTAATTATTCCATTCCTTTTTTACTCACCATTTGTACAGTGTCCCAACTTTTTCGGAATTGGGTTTTGCTATAATGTAAAATAATATTCTTTAATCCTGTAAATTCCTGGCAATTTTTTTTTTTGCAGTGTAGGAACCATTTGCATTTTAACACTTCCACTTCCTTCGTCCTGAGTCATGGATTTTTTTTTTTTCAATGTTTTTTTTTGGTTAAATGCCTGAAATAAGGCCTGTGGTTCACACATTTAAGCTCAAGATATTTTCACAATTAATTCTACAACATAAAATACATCACCAACACTCCCTTGTGATTTTTAAACGTTTTTAAATTTCCTGAACCCTCACCCTATTTTGTCTAACAGTGATGCGTAAATGGCGACTACATCTTGTTTTTTCGGGGACTTTTTACGACATTCATCACTCACAACATGTAAACTCAATCTCCTCAATCGAGTTTGCGTTTGCTTGTGCCTCTTGTTGTTATTATCGTGCCGTTCAATCCCTATTCTTAAGACCAAGATTTTGGAGGGAAAATGTTGTATAACTATTAGACTTAACAGTGTTTTGTTGGACGTTTAATGTGGCATCCGTTCGTATGTGACCCCTCCGTACCGGTGACTCGTTCATTTATAGCCTACGATTAGCTTTTTATTTGTGTATTTGTGTATGATACAACGTATTTTTTCTTTGTAAATGATTGTATTTAGGTGTAAAAATTCATAAAAAGCCAAGTTAATTTAACAAAATGTATAAGAATCATACAATTTTGTTGGTCACAGACCTTATTTTCCACAATTATCCAAAACCCAATTGCAAAATCTCATTGGGTATTTGTTGATTTAAACAGGGTGATGTGTTGGATGACAGCTGAGCTAGTAGAGTCCCTCATACAAACCTCATCTGGTTCCTCAGTAGAACTGTAACAGCTGAATGAAAGCTATAGTTCTCAGGTCTCCTTATTACCTCCACATCAACGTTCTCCTCCTCAGATCTTTCCAAACAAAAATACTGCTTCAATCATGTCTGCAAAGACAATTACATCAGCAGAGACATCGAGAACACACTCTGGTAATGTCCTTCATCCAAACCATTCTTAAGGCATTTTCTCCACGGCTCTACGTCAAGCCAAAGCAAACATTTATCCTAACGTTTTCCTATGGCTGTGTGATTTTATAGTGCCTCCATGTCTAGCCAAACATCAGGGAAATTTGTGAATTTTTCTCACTCAGATTCATTTTCGTCTCATAAAGAGGTGGAAGCTTGATTACCATTTTTTATGAACTAGGCAGATTTGAGTTATTTGAGTTTTTCAAGTTTGATCTCTCATGACTTGGGTTGCCTGGCCAAGCACATAATCCCCGAGTCAGAATTCCATGCTTTCATCCTTCTGCAAAAGAAAACAGAGCATTTTGGAGTTTTCTCCCTCATACCCTTGTCAGAAAGCTGAATGAGGGAGGCATCGAGAGGCCGCGAGGACATGCGGCCAGCCCAGCGATCTGAGAATTATTAGTGGTTGCTGGAGAGCCCGACATTCTCGTTCTGAGAAGAATCCAACTCCAAAGAGCAGCCATTTAATTCCACTCATTTGGTATGTCTCCAGCAAACGCAGGGCGGTTTATCCTAAACCTACAAGCACATTTCACAACATTTCTCCACAATAAGGAAAGACAGGAGAGAGAGAGAGAGAGAGAGAGAGAGGGAGAGAGAGAGAGAGAGAGAGAGAGGAGAGGAGAGAGAGAGAGAGTGTGTGTGTTAATAAGTATCAAAAGGAAATGCAAAAAGAGGGGAAAATGATAGAAACATGTGATTGTTTTTATTATATATGGACTCTGGTAAGCCAATAAGGAGAAATAGAGACACATCAGCCCAACGGTGTGGTGCAAAACCTTTAGGTCTGTCAGTACACACATCACAAACATCTCAAAGTATATTAGCACTCCACCACAAACCTGTTCGCACTTGACACACACGTGCATAAACATATAGCCTTTCACACACTCTCCCGCACACACACACACACCGACCTGTCCTCACTCTGCAGGCGAATGCTGAAAGAAAAACACACAGGGAATGATGGGAACCCAATTGGAGTATGAATGGAAGGCATGTATTTTCGTACAGTAAAAAAATAATACAGGAAATTATAACAAAATAAACAATTACATTTAAAAAGAAAGGTTAAGCTAAAATGTGTTTGTGTTAACATTTTGTTTCATTATGTTTCAAGGGTTATGGAGATTTTCTTCTTCTTGATTATGGTCACTTTTTACATGAAATGTTAAAAAAAAAACAAAAGAAAGAAAGAAAAAGAAATGTTTTTGGGGGATTTTGTTGCTGTGTTATGTTATGGATTGATATTGCATGTAAATGATGTCTGATTCCAGTGACTTTTTTAATGTTTTGGAGAAAATATTGGACTTACTACAAAACACATTAGCTACCTTTAGCAATCAATGAGCTTTGTGTTAAAAAAAAAATAACACTTTATTTTAAGGACCAATTCTCACTATTAACTAGAATGCATATTACTAGCATATTGGCTGTATATTAGTACTTATAAAGCCCATATTAATGCCTTATTCTAAATGACCATATTTTAAATCCCTTAACCCTGCCCCATAACTAAACTTAAAACTATCTTACTAACTATTAAGTAACTATTACTAACTATTAACTATTACTATAAGAAACAAATTAGGAGTTTATTGAGGAAAAAATAATAGTTAGTTAATAGTGAGAATTTAACCTTAAAATAAAGTGTGATCAAAAATCTAGAAAAAAGTTTTTGTTTCTAAATTGAAATTTAAATTCTCGAAATACTTTATATTGTTAATGACATCTAATGCTACTATTAGATAATGTAAAAATCTGAACATTAATGACATTTTAGAGACGTTTTTAGTACAGAAAAAAGAAGGCCCTTGTGACGTTTGTGAGTTCTCTAGTACAGAATGATGTCTTAGTGGCATCATCTCATTTCCCAGACTCACAAACAAACAACGACTAAAACCTTTGGTAAGAGGTAATGCCCATAAAAAAAAAAAAAAACAAACAAATAGACCTATCAAAAATGTAACTAATCCTAAACCAGCATAATTCCTAATGTGTAGAAATGTGTTGTTAATTAATATTGTTCTGTGCTTAACTGTTTAATTACACTGTAACAAGGACCTCTTAAAGTGCAACAAAAAACAAAAATACATAACAAGTCCACTGGAATAACCATTATTTTATAAATTGAATTAACTTAGCTCAGAAAACTAAGACACATTTGTACAAACATTTAGAATCTGAAAAGATCTTGTTATTTCTTATTTTATGTGTTTGAGGTGAGGTGTTCCACAGGGTTAGCTCCTGGGTCCTCTTAAATTCTCATTTTCTCTGTCACATTTCTCCTTTTTCTGTTTTTCCATTTATTTATTTTTATTTTCTCACACAGACAGCCACTTTTGTGTCACTTCTTGTTGCTATAACTGTGCATAACCATCTTCCCCCTTGACGGATGGATTCAAAGATAATACCCTCTAGTGTATGTGTACATGTGTGTTTCTGAAAAGGGGGGAAACAGAGTACTTGTCTGAGACCCCACAATTAGTCACACTGAACCTGCTGGACCACACACATGCATGTGGACACACACACACACACATACTCAACAAAATCAATGGCCTTGGTGTCAGTGCATATTTGGTGCTGCGCTAATATACCACAACACATATCTGTCAGACAGGAAACCCCAATTCATATGTGGCCATCAGAGTTTGCGTGCACACGCACACACACACACACACACACACACTTCTCATTTTCTCTGGTGTGGGGCTAGAACTCTGTGTCCGTGTCTGTCTCAAGGCTACACCCCTTGAGCTGAGCCAAAAAACACTCAAACAAACGCACACAACGATGCTGTCTCTTTGCCTACAGTAAACAGCTCGCTTTGTAAACTGCATCTGCTCAAACACATGGAAGTACAGGTGATTCTGAACCAGCGGAAACATCTCTCAATGCTTCTCTTCTCCTATTAAGCCTGTGATGATAAAACATTTCAGTCCAGGTTGTTAGGATACAGAAAAAGAATGATGTATGTACATATTATGTTATACATACTTTTATTCATCAAGGATGCATTACATTGATGGAAAGAAATTCAGTATATTAGAATCATTTCTGAAGGATCATGTGACACTGAAGACTGGACTAAATTACATAATAAAATGTAATAAAATAGAAAACCGTGGAAGCCCGTTTCTGCCACTGAATAAAGAATTGTGACATTTAAAAAAAAGACTTTAAAAATACTTTTTCTTACAATTGCGAGTTTATATCTCACAATTCTGACTTTATAACTCGCAATTGTAAGAAAAAGTATTTTTTAAGTCTTTTTTCCACCCTCAGCACTAGACGTTATAACGGCAATTGCGAGTTTATATCTGGAAATTCTGAGAAATGTCACAATTACCTTTTTTTAAATTATTTATTCAGTGGCAGAAAATTGTGACTTTATGTTATGTAATTCTAGAGGTGTAAAGTAACTAATTACAAATTCCTTTGTTACAGTACTTAAGTACATTTTTTAATTTTTTCTACTTTTCTACAATTAAATTGTGGTACTTTTACTTTTACTTGAGTAAAATAAAACTATAATATTCAACTTGCCTACATTTATTTTTCACCAAAAGTACAAAGTACAAAATAAATAAAGGGGAAACAGATGGAAAAAACCAGGATGCGATGTCAGGTTGATGGGCACTTTTCAAATTTCTGGGGTGGAGCCCTACGCTTCAGCCAATAACAGACAGGTCTGATTCGGGTGCAAAACCAATCAAAAAACTTTACAGTTCAGCTGCGGGGGGCGGGCCATTCAAACGGCTTTGCTTGACTGTCAATCACGGCGTTGTCGATTTTGATCAGCATAGCGTTTCAAATTTTACGAATGTGAACGATGCTTGATATTAAAAGGGGTCTATGATGTTGCTAAAAAGACATTATTTTGTTGTATTTGGTGTAATTGAAATGTGTTCTGCGGTTACAGGTTAAAAAACACATTATTTCAAAACATACGGTAATTATTGTGCCGCCTCTATGGCACGCCTTCTGAAACACGCCGTCGATTTTACAAAAGCTCATCGTTATGAACAAGCGACGGTGGCTCGATTGGCAGCTACCAGTGCGTTTGATTTGGCCGGAATACCTCAAGCATGTGACGGAAGTTACGTCCCTTACATATTATGATGCCTGCGAGCAACCCACAGTGACGACCCCGGGCTGGACTCCGCTTCGTCACGGTGAAAGCCGATCCGGTGATCCACAGCGCAAAGTTGAAGTATTTCCTTAGCGACCAGCACGGATCAGCTCCAGGGCATGACGAAGCAGATATCTCCTCTTTTGGAAGGCCAAACAAAGCAGATTCACTTTCACAACGAAACACACAGCGTCTCCACGACATGGCGGCAGCGGCAACAACAATACTACAGCGAGAATAAAAGGTTACACTTTCTTTCTTTGCGTGAACATTTGGGCGGTGTTATGCAAATCTTCCCACATCATGACGTAGACATGTGGGGGCGTGTTAGAAAGAGGCGTTTTAGGTAGGCGTGGCTGACTCTTAATTTTTATAAAGAATATCTCTATGGATTTGAGACTTTAGTCCTTGCAACGTTACAGATCTTCTTTATGCACCAAGAGCGTATAACACTCCAAAGAGAAAGGAAAAACTTAAATCACATCATATGACCCCTTTAAATCGTAATTTTGTTAGCTCCTGAAATGGATCATACCATTGACATTACCAGAGCACACCACAGTATAAGTAAATAGAAAACTCAGTTGATAGAATTATTGCATGGATGGAGCAAGAACAATGTAAGTGTCTAAAATACATGCACACAGTTCAGTTGAATGGTAAAAACCGCCCCTTTTAATAGTGCAGTTAAACTAAATTTACAAAGCTAAAATAACCTCAACATTAACAACAACATTGAAATAAGAGCGCATGCATTTTATGAGCATCTGGCTGATAGATCATTATCTGTCAATCAGATGCATTTAAAATCACTTTTTCTGTGTGTGTGTAGAAACTAGATAGTTCTATGTTATGACGGACAATTTATTCATATCCAAAACGAGATGATGTGAACATGCAGTGCATGTTTCATTCATACTCGAAGCCGGAGGGTGCTCTCGCGCAGAAATGGCCTAGTAGAAGTAATATATAATAACTTAAGACGTGCAGGAAATCTCTAATATGGACAAAAGCATCCCGCTATAGCTGTGGCTTAAAAAATTTAATTTCAGGTAATTTCCAGGTAATAAATAGATATGAATATTCAATTCAATTGAAGTTTATTTGTATAGCGGTTTTCACTATACAAATAGTTGCAAAGCAACTTTACAGCAAATTAAGTTTCTACAATATTTAGTAGTAGCTTATCAGTGGTGACTGTCAGTTAATGTACATATGGCAGAAATTAACGGAAAAATCAATTATTAAGACGTTAACACTATTAACAGCAATTATTATATGACTAGCAATTATTATATGACAAAAAGATGCAGTGCTATTGACTGGTTAAACAGCTCATATGAAAATGCACACAAAACTATCGATAAGAGGAATTGAATTTTATTTTATAATAACAACTACGACAATTCCGACCTTTTCCCCCCCCCCCCCCTCCCAAGCATCCTATTCCAGAATTTGAATAGATTTTGGATTCCCAAGCCTAGGTATGGGTTAAAATGTTAAATAAAATGCTATTTTTTTGTCCTACCAAAAATGTGCCTGTAGTCCACCTTTGTTATTATTACAAACTACATTTTCAATGTGATTTTTAACCATTCAATTCAAGAAGACTCACGGGCTGTTTTCTCTGCTGCACACACATCCCTGTGTAAGTGTTCTTTAGTTTGTTGACTTTCGTTCATAGTATTCAGCTAACTATGAAATATTGTAATAAGATTATTTTTTTATTTATTTATTCATTTATTTACTTATTACCTTATGGGAATCTAAATTAGGAATTGACAAGAATTGGAATCATAAAAATGTAAATTGCATTGCAATTGTGTGTTTATTGTCTTCCACGTTTCATCAGTCAAAGCATCTCTATCTGCATGTTATTCAGCTGTAGTGATATCTTTAGGCCTATTATCCGCAATTCTGAAAAAAAAAGTCAGCCTTGCAAAGATGCAAACTCGCAATGTTGCAAACAACCCTTTTTATTTTTTTATTCAGTGGCAAAAACATGCTTCCTAGCAAACACTAATTTAAATGTTAATAATATTTTAACAACATTTACTGGTTTACGGTATTTTTGCATGAATAAAATGCCTGGTGATCATACGAGATTTATTTAAAAAAATGTAATAACAGTGGGTACAGGAAAGTATTCAAACCCCCTTAAATTTTCCACTCTTTGTTATATTGCAGCCATTTGCTAAAATCATTTAAGTTAATTTTTTTTCCTCATTAATGTAAGCCACACAGCACCCTCATATGAAAGAAAAAACAAAGAATTTTTGAACATTTTTGCAAAAATTTTTAAACAAGAAAAACTGAAATATAACATGGTCCTAAGTATTCAGACCCTTTGCTGTGACACTCATATATTTAAACTCAGGTGCTGTCCATTTCTTCTGATCATCATTGAGATGGTTCTACACCTTCATTTGCGTCCAGCTCTGTGTTTGATTTATACTGATTGGACTTGATTAGGAAAGCCACACACCTGTTTATATAAGACCTTACAGCTCACAGTGCATGTCAGAGCAATGAGAATCATGAGGTCAAAGGAACTGCCTGAGAGCTCAGAGACAGAATTGTGGCAAGCACAGATCTGGCCAAGGTTACAAAAAAAAAAAATTCTGCTGCACTTAAGATTCCTAAGAGCACAGTGGCCTCCATAAATCTTAAATGGAAGACGTTTGGGACGACCAGAACCATTCCTAGAGCTGGCCGTCCGCCCAAACTGAGCTATCGGGGGGAGAAGAGCCTTGGTGAGAGAGAAAGAAGAACCCAAAGATCACTGTGGCTGAGCTCAGAGATGCAGTCGGGAGATGGGAGAAAAATGTAGAAAGTCAACCATCACTGCAGCACCTCCACCAGTCAGGGCTTTATGGCAAAGTGGCCCGACGGAAGCCTCTCCTCAGTGCAAGACACATGAAAGGCCGCATGAAGGACTCCAAGATGGTAAGAAATAAAATTCTCTGGTCTGATGAAACCAAGATAAAACTTTTTGGCCTTAAATTCTAAGCGGTATGTGTGGAGAAAACCAAGCACTGCTCATCACCTGTCCAATACAGTCCAACAGTGAAGCATGGTGGTGGCAGCATCATGCTGTGGGGGTGTTTTTCAGGGACAGGACGACTGGTTGCAATCTAGGGAAAGATGAATGCGGTCAAGTACGGGGATATCCTGGACGAAACCTTCTCCGGAGTGCTCAGGACCTCAGACTGGGCTGAAGGTTCACCTTCCAACTTGACAATGACCCTAAGCACACAGCTAAGATAATGAAGGAGTGGCTTCACAACAAATCTGTGACTGTTCTTGAACGGCCCAGCCAGAGCCCTGAATAAACCCAATTGAGCATCTCTGGAGAAACCTAAAAATGGCTGTCCACCAACGTATACCATCCAACCTGACAGAACTGGAGAGGATCAGCAAGGATGAATGGCAGAGGATCCCCAAATCCAGGGTGTGAAAAACTTGTTGCATCTTTTGCCAAAAAGACTCATGGCTGTATTAGATCAAAAGGGTGATTCTACTAATACTGAGCAAAGGGTATGAATACTTAGGACCATGTGATATTCAGTTTTTCTTTTTTAATAAATCTAAAAAAATGTCAACAATTCTGTGTTTTACTGTCAATATGGAGTGCTGTGTGTACAATAATGAGGAAAAAAAAATAACTGAAAATGATTTTAGCAAATGGCTTGCAATATAAACAAAAGCGTGAAAAATTTAAGGGGGTCTGAATATTTCCGTACCCACTGTATATTTATATATATATCCTCACATTGTTTTTGTAAATATTTATTATACTTTCAGTGACCAATCACTGAGAAATGACACTTTGCTACAATGTAAAGTAGTCAGTGTACAGCTTGTGTGTACAAGCTGTAGATCCTCTCTGAGGATCTGAAAAAAATAATTTTTGCTCTACATAAAGATGGCGTAGGCTATAAGAAGGTTGCCAAGACCCTGAAACTGCCCCCCCCCCGAGCGGCCCAGAAGGTGGCCAGGACCATACAGCGGTTTAACAGGACAGGTTCAACTCAGAACAGGCATCGCCATGGTCGACCAAAGAAGTTGAATGCAAGTGCTCAGCGTCATATCCAGAGGTTGAGTTTGGGAAATAGACGTATGAGTGCTAACAGCATTGCTGCAGAGGTTGAAGGGGAGGGGGGTCAGCCTGTCAGTGCTCAGACCATACGCCGCACACTGCATCAAATTGGTCGTCGCTGGCTGTCGTCCCAGAAACAGGGGGAAACCATTTAGGGAACCATGAATGCCAACATGTACAACATGTAGTGTGACATACTGAAGCAGAGCATGATCCCCTCCCTTCAGAGACTGGGCCGCAGGGCAGTATTCCAACAGGATAACGACCCCAAACACACCTCCAAAACAAGCACTGCTTTGCTAAAGAAGCTGAGGGTAAAGGTAATGGATTGGCCAAGCATGTCTCCAGACCTTAACCCTATTGAGCATCTGTGGGGCATCCTCAAACGAAAAGGTGGAGGAGAGCGAAGGTTCTTTTTCTGTTTGTTAACATATTCTACCAGGTCCGTGACGTCGAGTGGAAGGGGACTCCAGTGGCAACCTGTGAAGCTCTGGTGAACTCCATGCCAAAGAGGGTTAAGGCAGTGCTGGAAAAATAATGGTGGCCACACAAAATATAGACACTTTGGGCCCAATTTGGACATTTTCACTTAGGGGGTGTACTCACTTTTGTGGCCAGCAAAAGTGTTGAGTTATTTTGAGGGGACAGCAAAATTACACTGTTATACAAGCTGTACACTAACTACTTTACACTGTAGCAAAGTGTCATTTCTTCAGTGTTGTCACATGAAAAGATATGATAAAATATTTACAAAAATGTGAGGGTGTACTCACTTCTGTGAGATACTGATATATATATTTTTAAAAAAAATTTAATATATATAATTATTTATATCTTTTTTTTTCCTGTATGGTCTGTGTGTATGGTTTACAGTTAGTAGTATGCAACACCCCATCACGTACCAGCCCTGGTTAGTTTAACTGATTACAGTACCTCCACCATGAGTCAGAGAAGAGCACATGTCTCACACACTTACAGCCCAACCTGATAAAAACCTCTGTCATGATCTGACGTGACCACATCAGGGTGAATCTAGGCTAGATCTGGGCTGCATCAGGACATCGGGCTGAAAGGGACTGTGTCCACTGGGACAGACATGACAATGTAAATCTCAGGTTCATTCTGTGGTTTGTGGGAAATCAGCAGGATGGACCATCATGTGAATCACTAAGACTGAATGAAAGAATCTTTCTTTCTGTAAGGAGAAGCTTAGAATATTTTATTGCTCTCTTTCATCCTTTCTTTCTTTTTATTTATTTGTTGTATCACCCTTCTTGTTAGTCACTGCTCAGATTGGAACCTGACATAATTCTGCATGCATATGGAAGACAGAGGCTTTGTTAGGAACTAACTGCTTACTGCATACTGCACAATACAGCTTTAAATTCATAACTGTGTAGGGGGATCTTATTCGTAATAAATCTGGTTTTACTTTATTGTATTTATTTTTAATTATTTTTCAAATTATGAGTAAAGTGCACACACACATTTATATATACATAAATGTGTGTGTGTGTGTGTGTGTACTGGTTTATATATCCTGGTGGGGACTTAAACCTGACTACACACAGACTCATGGGGACTCGTGTCATGGTGGGGACCTAAATTGTGGTCCCTACGGGTACAAAAGCTTATAAATCATACAGAATGAAGTTTTTTGAAAATCTAAAAATGCAGAACAAGGATCGATGACCAGAATGTGTCTTTGTGTATGTGGTTTGTGTGGGTTGGTTGTGGGATGGTGTGTGTTTGTGTGTGGTGTGTGATGAAAAAATGGAGAAATAATGAAAATTATGATAATTAAATACATAATAAATAATAGTGAAATAATACCTTTCAGTTCAGTTATCACCAGTGTTACTGTTAACTAAAGCTATTAAAAATAGTTTTCATTAATTTAAATAAAGCTAAAATAAAATAAAATAAAATATTAGATGAACTTAAAAAACATAATGTTGACTACTAAAAGACTAAAACTGAAGTTAAAAATAAACAAACTACATAGAAACATTTAAAAAAACTAATAAAAATTACAAAAGCACATACAAGATTACTAAAAATTTAACTAAAATTAAAATAAATAAATAAATAAAAGCCATTTTTTATAAATACATATATAGATAAATAAGAATAAAAATTATGCTGTCACACTGCAAATGGAGTGTTAGGTCAGCACATTTCATTGTGGGATAAAGTATCTCATGCATTGCTCTCTGTTGAATACTGTAAGATTTAGCAAACATTTAGGTCATCTCAGTATTGCATACAAACAATGAATACTGTCCACTGTATTTGTACTAGATACTACATGCTTTCAAAAATAGTATGGCATAGCATTCCATTCCAAACAAGGAAAGAGATAGGACTCGTGTGCATATCTGAGTGTTATATATGTATGCAGATCGCCTGTGTATATCTCTTTTTCAAACACAGAACTCTTCAAACTTTTTTCATCACCCGCTTATGCTTTCTGAACTGCTCTATTGAGCCGTGCGGTGTTTAGTGTGATAGGATCTCACTACACATTTACACAAACATTTACTCACACACACACTAAATCCATCTGTGGCTCAATTAAACATTTTCTCCTTTACCCAGAGGAAATATTAGTGCTCAGAATCGTTCTTTCTTAGCTCAAGGGACATTAATTAATCTATCATTACATATATTAAGAGTATAGAGGTATAAAAATGTGCATATACTGTACAGCAACTCTTGGAAGATTCTGAAGAGGAACATATTAAAGAACATATTATTAGAGTTCCTATTAAAATTTTGGACTATAGACTTTGGTATCTGGTCAAATTGGAGTTCTCCCTGGAACTCATAAATGATTACTTTCTCAGGAGAAAAATCTAATGCAAACGTTTCCATTTGCTTAATTTGTCTTATCTTTGTCTAGAAGAAACTAATCAGATATAAAAACCATTTTTTTCAGTTGAATTAACTTATCTCAGAAAACATAGACACATTTGTACAAACATATAATATAGAATCTAAAGAGGTGACATGAATTCTTATTTTATGTGTCTGAGGCTAGATGTTCCACAGGGTTTGCTCCTGGGTCCTCTTAAACTCAAATTTTCTGTCACTTTTCTCCTTTTTTTTCTGTCTTCTTTCTCGTCTGTCTGTTTTCTGTCTCCAATTCTTTACTTTGAATTTTCTCACACAGACAGCCACTCCTTGTTGCTATAACAAGTGAGATACTGAAGTGATGCCATTTGTGAGTTTTCTTTATGAGTGTCCTTCACAGTGATTTTGAGTGAAGAGTGAAAAGAGTGATGTTAAGTTATTCAAATGTAGAACCACAGGAAGCAGAATCTGACACGCTTTGGCTTCAGTTTTGCCTCAGTTATCTGGGTAACGCTACAGTCATCATGTAGGTTTTGCATTGTGTTAATGCTCCATTTACATTGTATTTGCATTGGAATGGGCAGCATTAATGTGGCACCATACATTTCCATTCTTGAGGAAAAGGAAACATTTCTGTGATTTATAATAGTGAGAGAAGATGTTTCATTTCCAAGCAACCCTTAATTTCTTTCTCACTGCGAATGTTATTTTCAACAGTAACAAAAGCATGTTTCAAATGAAGTTATAAGGCTTCCTCTCCAGTCTGGTGAAAAGTCATAACTTATATGCAGACAATGAATGTATTGCTTCACGCTTTGTTCTTTTGCTTCTTTTCATGTGCGCCCTGAGCCCTCAGTAAGTCATCAGCGCTGAGTACTAAAGAGAACATTTGCTCAGGATTAGTGTTCGTTTAACAGATTTGTAAAATACTTTCTCATTTTCAAAGGGCCGCAATTGCTCCAGTATCCCCATGTACCCATGATGCCTCACTCGGGGAGGCCTGTGTCTCCTAACTGTAATTTATGTTGATGTCATAGCATTTTTAAAAACAACTGGTAACTTGAGAGATCTTGTGTAAAGTTCTTGACTTTCATTCACCCACCTGTTTGGAGTCAGAGATGAACAGAGACCAGGGTTGTTTGGGGTTGTGCTTTGGATAAAAAAATGTTTTACTTAAGATCACACAGACACAGACACGCACGCACACACACACACACACACACACACACGCACACACACACTCACTGTCAGGTTTGAGGCGTAATCTTAATTCTCTTTAGTGTGGCAGATTGAGTTTCATTAGAAACAGGTTGAGGAGTGAGAGGGAACTGACTACATGAACTGATCTGAGGTTTAAAGGAGAGATGTGTGTGAGATTGTGCTCTACATCATGACTTTGATCCTGGTCTATGACCTCAAATGAGCCACATTCACAAATCAGAGAGACACAGCAGATCTATTAATCTATACATTCATCATCATCCATCTGTATATCTATTTGTCCATCTATCCAAGGATTTATCAATCATTCATTATCCATCATCATCCATCATGCTTTACCATCCTTACATCTGCCATTCATCCATTTGATTGACCCATCCATAACGCATATATCCTTCCATATTTGCATCAAAAGATCTATCTATTCACGATTCATCATCATCTCACCACCCACCCATCCATCTATCTGATGGTGTATTCATCTATCCATCTATCTGTCCTTTAATCAACCAATCCATCCATCCATCAACCCATTCATAATCTCCATTAATTAATCCATCCAACAGCAGTATCACCCGTTCATCCATCCACCTATTCATTCAAAGTCTCCATTAATTAATCCATCCAACAGGCATCCATCCATCCATCCATCAACAAATTAATTAATAATCTCCATTAATTAATCCTTCCAACATGCATTCATCCACCATTCATCCATCCACCTATTCATTCATAGTCTCCATTAATTAATCCATCCAACATGCATTCATCCACCATCAATCCATTCATCCATCCATCCACCCATTCATATATAATCTCCATTAATTAATCCATCCAACATACGTACATCCATCCCTCCGACCATCCATCTGTCCATCTGTCTGTCGATCAATCATCTACCAATCGATCCAGTCATCCATCCATTCATTCATGCATCCATCCCTCCATCCATCCATCCAAACCCATTCATTCATAATCTCCATTAATTACTGATGTCTGAAATTACTGAGAGAGAAAATAAATAAAAAAGATAGAGGAAGAGATAAGTGGGGAGGATAGAACACTGCAGGTGATGCTGGAAAGAAAATAAAAGTGTAATGCCCAGATTGCGAGCGCGAATCAGTGAAGGATAAATAACCCAGTGACTGACAGCCACTCAGAGAGGAGTGAGACATCACTCACACAGAGCAGCAGTGAAAACAAACCTGTGAGTGAGTGTTTTATTAGCATTTGAGTGTATGTCAGAGAGTAAAAGGAGGCCAGTGTGCATGTGTGTTTTTCTAGCTCTTCATATTTACTTTATTTTCATTCAGACTTGGTAAATGATTGTGTAGCGGCTTCTGGATCACGTGTGTAGTTGTAAATGTGCGTGTAGGTGGGTTTGTGGTGTACACACATAATTATATGTTAACGTGAAAAATTCTGACTCACATTGACAATGCTTTGCATGTCCATGCTTGTTCTGCCTTATAGCAATACAGTTCTCACTATTGTGTGTGTGTGTGTGTGTGTGAGCCAGATCTTATAAAAATGGTTGTCTCAATGTCAGTGGCAGGTCTCATGAGGAATGTATAATCACACTGGGAAATCCAGAGAGCTTCCGTACATTCCTCAAGCTTGCACTGCAGGTCCAGATATCCATTCCATGCAGTGAGACTTCACCATTAGCTCCTTATATTCTCCATCAAGGATCAACAGTTTGTGTTTTCCCAGAACTACAGACTTGGACCATGTGGACAGGATGGATTGGGCCATGTGTGCCAGAGAGATCAGGCCTAGTTGTGTTTGAAAAGAATGGAGTGCAGGACACCTATTCCCTGTGGAGAAACTCCACGATTCCCACTGAGGGTATTAGCGCCTTACTTTCACCATCAGGGTCAGCAGGTTGAGTTATCCCAGAACACTCGTTCCTGAAATGGCAGCATGCAGTAGATCTGAGGGGGGCCATGGTTTCATGCAATGTTTATCATCTAACTAGGGTCAAAGTATCACCATCCCAACTGAAAGAGATCGACCGTGCTCGCCACTGATTTGCCCCAAAGGGGGCAAGAACAAATTTCCCGCTGGGTACAAAGTTGCCTTCTCATAAGCATTTGGAAACAAAGCTCGCCTCACGGATGCAGGACATGTGTCAGCCAGATGTCCTGAGTGCCTCAGTCTCCTTCAAAGAAACAATTAGAGACAATTATTTGCAACATATAAATTAATTTAGTCCAAAATTACTAAAAGTGTGGCATGGGGAGATGCAGGGATTCATGAGTAGGGAGGTTAGAAAGGCCACAGGAACAGGTGGTTGCAATCTCTGCCAAAGTCTCAACGGTGTTCAAGGAGCAATGAAGGGGAGAATGCAGAGAACGAGAAACCTGACAAGCTGTTTGTTCAAGCACTTGTTTGTGTGAACAAGTGCTACCACTCGCCGTACATGCATGCTAATAGCTAGTGCTGCTTAAATGGTCGTCATTGGATTTAATGGTGGCTCATTTTCCAAATGCAACTATTAAACCAAACCCCTCGTGTGCGTGATAAAGGGACACCGAACTCTGCAAACAAACACCCACGGACATCAACAACAGTTCATGGCCCCTAACATGTATGTGCAAAACTGAGGGGTTTCTGGAGGTTTTAAGGATAGAAATGAGATCCGTGCTAGTTCTAGATGAGAAGCACATTGGACCATGTGGATGGGATGGATTGGGCCATCCGTGGTGTGTTTATATGGATCAGGCTTAATTGTGTTTGAAAAGTGGGGAGGACTGGAGACTCTGTCCAATGAGAGTCAACAGTCTTTGAAAACACAAGCCAACATGTGGTTCTGTATGTGCACTGTTGAAAAGAGCAACTTAGACCAGTATAGCCATACTGTTCACCAGAAAAAAAAATTATAAATAAAAATACTGGTCAGTCAGTACGGTATTTCAGATAAAGCAAGCTGACCCTTACAAAAAGTTTATTCAACTATGCTATTAATATATTTATTTTAAACTAAAATTAATACAGTATACCGTCAATCTACTTTTCATGCACTTATCAGAGAAATAGTTAACAAATGTATACCTAAGTATACTTGGCTTATACTTATAAAGGGGCCACAACTGCCCCACTTAACTCACACAGAAACCAATGAACATTTTATTGGCAACTCTTCAATGCAACTTTCATAGTTGCTGTAGAAAAGACAAACTAGTTGTGTACTCAGTCTACTACCATTATACTTAAACTACACAAAAGTTGGTCAATTCAGTCCCAAGAAGTACTAAAATAGTATGCAGTACTTAATAAGTCAACTACTTAGTACATTTATTTTATTATACTTAATACATAAAGTATACATATACCTTAATTTTGCATAATAAAATGAACATGAAGTATACTTTTGTAAGGGGACCAATGAAGACCTGTTGCTTTCTAATCAGTCTTATTTAAACTGCGAACATGTGTGTGTGTGTGTGTGTGTGTGTGTGTGTGAGTGTGTGTGCGGTGTGTTGGGGGGGGGGGTTGTGTCCTACTTTATCATCTCAGAATCTCAGTGGATGATTTACCCAACATGGTACATTGAACAAGAAAGTGAAGAGGTGAGCTGAGTGAAGAAGAAAGAGATTATTTTCAGTTTGATTAAATTTAATAAAAGATTATAGCTGGTTTTGGCAGAAAGTATAATCTACAACTGCATACACACACACATTGCTTTTCAAAGTATTGCCACCTGCAAACCCTAGAAGAAACCTTTCCTGAGGACTCATTTGACTGCAGAATACAGCTAGGTTTGACACACACATAAACACATATGAAGCAACCACAAAGCTACAAACATATCAAACTGTGTGTATAAGTACTATAACACAGGTGACTTTCATAATCACGCTTCCATTCCCAAGGCATGATGAGTAATGGTGATGTATGAGGTGTGAAGTGTTTGTGTGTGTGAGTGTTTTGACCGTGACAACAGTGTGATGGTTGTGTTATCTGTTCTGGTGAACCATAGACATGTGATAGAGACTCGACCTGCCCAACTGAACTCCTGATAAAAGAGCCCGGACACATCATACTGGACAACACACATTAATCACACACACACACACACACATCAAATCCAGCACATAGTGTGTGCATCCATGCATCCTCAACTCGACTACTCGTTTTCCTTCATACATACACACACACACACATCAAATCCAGCACTGCACACACATCAAATCCTCATTAGTGCGGGCATCCATTCATCCTCAACTCAACTACCGTTTTCCTTCATACATACACACACAAACACATCTAATCCACATATAGGAGTGCATCCTGCATCTCAACTTAACTACGTTCGTTTTCCTTCACACATGCATCACCCACACCCACCATGCGTACACCTCACACACACACGACCCACCACCACACACACACATGTCTGGTTTGCTAACCTTGTGGGGACGCTTCATAGGCATAATGGTTTTTATACTGTACAGACCGTATATTTTATTGCTCTACACCAACCCTACCCCTCACAGGAAACTTTCTGCATTTTCAGATTTTCAAAAAACTTCATTCTGTGTGATTTATTAGCTTGTTTACCCATGGGGACCTCAATTTAGGTCCCCACCGTGACACAAGTCCCCATGGGGGGGGGGGGGGGGGGGGGGAGTCGTTTGTATTCAGGTTTAAGTCCCCACCAGAATAGAAACAGGAACACACACACACATTAAATCCAGCATATAGTGAGTGCATCCATGCATCCTCAACTTAACTACTCGTTTTCTTTCTCACACGCACACGCATGCACGCACGCAATCTCAATCACAAATTGAATCATGGAAAGTTTAGTGCAGTACATATGCAAATGCACAGATAATCAGACAAAATCTGTCGTTCTGCAGAGCAATAAAGAACAGGACTAGAATGAAAGAATAAGGAGATGGTGGGAGTAGAAAATTAGAATATATTACAGGAGAAAAAATTCAGGACAGATAAAAGGAGGGCTGCCCTTGTCTTCTGGATGATAAGACCTGAAACACACTCTATGCATGTATGTGAGCACAAGCGCTTCTAGCAATGTGAGTTTGATTTCATGTTGTTGTGTTCTGTTAGAGTTTCAAGTAGGAAAGTATGAACTGTATGAAGTATGTAACTGAGAGTTAGTAGACATGTAGTTGCAAATTAATGAGAATTAGTTGACATGTAGTTGACATGTAGTTACAAAGTTACTTATAGTTAGTAGAATGTCTAAAGTGGACTATCGAAATAAAGTGTTACCAAATGTTCTTCTTCTGTTGTTAAAAAAGCACCCATAGTAAACTGATGCCTGTTCTGTTTCTGCCAATCCGATATCACGGGAAAACAAAGCTATTTTACAAGGTGGTGATTTCATCCATGAACTGTATGAAAATGTATGATTTTTTGAAAAAAGGTGGAGGTCCACATGTAACACCACCCCTACACATAACCATCACTAAAGTGTTAGCAGATCATACAAATATTTCCTAATGCCATTGTACAAATTAATTTGAATTATCTACCAATTGCTCAACATGTAAAATAGTTACGAATTGCCATGAGATTGTGTTGTTTCTTCCATACTCCACATGCTCGTGCTACTTCTGACAACAGGACAAATGGATTAGAAACTTTCTCTTTGACTCGTTCAGTGTAGACAGCTTAAAACTGTTATGGCACGACGGGACAATATTCATGTCCCAGTGTAGACATAGTGAGATTCTATAGACACATCTGCGACTTTTCATCTCCGCTCCATTTGAATAAAACAGCAATTTGAATAGAACACACATTTGAAGCAGAGGTGCGACTACCAATGGTTAATTTTTTTTGTTAACTATTTTCACTTGTACATTGTACTGGTGACATTTTGGGAGAAGAGGTAGACCAAGAGGAATTGAACTTTAATCTAATGAACTAATGAACTTTAATCTTCTTGCAGATGTTCTACAAGGAGTCCCTGAGCGCTGGCTAGGAAAACCCTGTTGAACTCATAGAGGGTTGAGTAGACGGCTGAGCAGGTGTCAACCCAGAAGAGTTTAAGGGTCAGGTCACATTTCAGGGTGGGACCTCATAATATGGGCCATAGAGCTCAACCCTGACTCTCACTCCACATATGAGTCCGTGATTCCTGACCTTTGGAGAACAATCACCCTGATTCACAATCCCAGCACACAAGTTTTCCTCAGGACTTCCTGATAGTGATTAGTTGATCTCACTGCCTGGCCAAGTTGGTTAGTTGGTCTGTTTTACTAGATTTAGAGGGGATTTAAGCACTGGACCCTTTTTCATAGTCGTTGTCATAGTTGGGTAAACTTCTATAGCGGTGAATGGGAGACTACAACAAATATATATTTTTTGTGTCCTCATTTGCCCCAGTAGCTCAAAAGAGAGAAATATTTCTTATTTGCCATCACTCACTCAGCCGTTGTATTCGAAAATTCGATTTTTTTTTTTGTATTTTATTGCGAAGGTAAGAAACAATCTTAAACAAGTTAAGACCTGTAAAGACTTTATTAAGCTGTTTTGTTTTAAAACTAAAGTTTTCTTCAAATGTTAGCACTTCAAATGCTGCTCAGTGGTTTGGTTTGCACGTTGAGTTTTCTTTTTAGCGTCTAAACTGCAGATTTTGTGAAGGCCTGAGAAAATGTGAAAATCTAATTCCTCTCAGGAGAATAATAAAGGTCTCTTTCTCTTTTCTCCATCATATGTTTTTACATTTCTTCTCAGTTTCAACTCCAGAACACTTTCCACACACACACATGCATACACATACACACATACACACGCACATGCATGCAAGCACACGTAACTGGCAGCGCTGGGGAGGTGCAGCTGCAGATTGTAAAAATAAACGCAGCGTGTTTTAAGAACCGTGAGATTAGCTCTCTTTTATAGGCGGCTCTTTCATGTGCGCTGCCCTGAGAGTGGCCTGGAAAGAAAACAGGTTGGAAACAGAGAAAGGAAGGTGTGTGAAGTTTGTTCTTCACACAAGGAATATATAATATATAAATATAGTGACTTAACCGGAACTTGAGCCTTATTTATTTTGAATTAATTTAGAAATAATACAGTACATACAGTCATAGCACTATACTATAATATATATATATATATATATATTATAGTATATAATAATATATCATATATATTATATATATAGATGTTGTGTGTGGTGTGTGTGTTTGTGCATTTGTTTGTGTGTGAAGAAAAAAACTAAGCTAAGTGAATGACAGACACACAGATTGAATAAGTAGCTAAAAACTTAAACATGCTTATCGGCATACTCTTTGAAGAATGCATATGTTGCACATTATAAACAAAGTATTAAAGTGACAACCACGGGAGAAAAAGAAAGAACGAAAATACACTATTGTAGATTTTTATATTTAATATAATATACTAAAGTACTGAAAATATTTGCCGGTAATACACTGTAAATGTATGCTATTTGAGTTGAATGTGTTGATAAAGGATGCAATGAATTAATACAAATTAAAGAAGACAAAACAAAAATGTTATACTTAGTAATAATCACTAGTTGCATGCATGTAACAACAAACATGCATTGTGCCCAAGTGTAGCCCAATTAACAAACAAATACTATCCTTCCTGAAACACTTGGTTAAAAATACTCCCGACTAGTTTAGCATATATCATAGACATTACTGGACTGCATCTTGCGACTGCAGAATGTCATTTTAGACATTGGGGGGGGGGGGTGGGGGGGGTGAGATAACAGCAGTCCTTTGTTAAAGACTGTTTTGATCAAGTCCAAAATCAGCAAATTCAGCTTGATTTGAAACAGGTGGATTCCCACCCACAGAAACCTGAGCATCTTGTCATGCACCCCTATCATATCTCATAGTCTTGTCTTTTTACTATCATCAGTTCAGGGTGAATAATTTCTTCCATATCAGATGTATGAACCAAGAAGATAAAACACACTTACAGATCATATCTGGAATATGGAATGTTACTGTGGTGATATGCCGCATACATCATTGAATAAAAAATAAAATAAAAATAAGAATATATTATATAATATATATATAGTATATATATATATATCTAATATATACCTGTAATAAACCTCTATGCTGTACCTATATTGAGAAGACAGAAGTTAAGTCAAGTTAGTACCTTATATTTTTCTCGCGTATAAATACAGATTGGACTCGTCTGGTTCCCGTGGTCTTGTGCCAAGGTCTTCACAAGGGATCTGTTTCTGCTGTTCATCTAGTCGACATGGTCTCCGCTGACATTCAGGGTTGTAGAGGTCATCTCATTATTCATTGTTCAATCGGGAGCCAGTGCATTGTTGACAGAACCGGGCTAATATGGTCATACGTCCTGGTTCTAGTAAGAACTCTAGCTGCTGCATTTGGACAAGCTGGAGTTTGTTTATTAAGCGTGGAGAGCAACCATCCAATAAAGCTTTACAATAATCTAACCTTGAAGTCATGAATGCATTAATTAATGTTTCTGCATTTGACATTGAGAGAATAGCTCGTAATTTAGATATATTTTTAAGATGGAAAAATTAGGTTTTGAAATGCTAGAAACATGGCTTTCAAAGGAAAGATTGCTATCACATAGCACTCCTAGGTTCCTAACTGATAACAAGGAATTAACAGAGCAGCCATCAAGTGTTTAGACGTGTTTTGAGGGGGTGGTTATTACATGCAGAGGTTTTTGGTCCAATAATTAAAGCCTCAGTTTTTTTCAGAATTTAGCAGTAGGAAATTATTAGTCATCCAATTTTTTTATATCAACTATGCATTCCTTTTAAATGAGCTTGCTTCATTTGCTGATCATCTAACTCCCCATTATCAACCTATAAAACATTTTCATTTTTGCTGAACTATTCCTTTAACGCTCAATGCATAGCACATGAATATAATGAATGAGTCACATCCAGACCAAAACTAAGAAAAATAGTAAAGTTCATTGTTCCAGATCCTGAGCTGCAATGCTCTAGCAATAGTAAAGCAATAGCAACTGCCCTGAAAAATTGGAATGCTAAGTGAACTTAAAAAAAAACAACAAAAAAAAACACCCCAAGCAGATTATGTTACATCAACAAACAATAAAATGTGAAGTTTTGTGGCCTATAGTGTGAAGCCTGTCAGATTCTTTTGACTCACATATTTCTTTCAGAAGCTGTAGACCGTAGTGTGAACCTTTTCATAATTCTCATTCCTTTTCAGGGATGCAGTCATGCGTATGTGTTAATGTGTAACATGCAAAATAAAGGGTCAGTGTAAGGTCTGATGGATTTAGACAGAAAGGGAGTTTTCCATGTAAGGTGCAGTGAAATTGAGACAGAGGCTCTGGCACGGATGCTTAACTGAACTTGCTTAAGGTGGTGTCTTTATGAAGCAAGCCTTCTGTAGCTAGAAGCTTTTTTCTTCAACATAAAACATTACCTAAATTGTAATACAGTTTAATTTTGGGGTAACAGGTTGATGTAATGCTCTATAAAGTAATCTAACAAATGCTGTTTAGCCAAAATCTGCCAAGTAATACAATTTGATAGCCAAACTGAACCTGTTTACGGTTGCCAAGATGTTTAATTTGGCGCATTAATGCAAAATGTGCTCAAAGGTACATTTGCAATAGGCTCATCCAATCAAAATTTACAGTGAAAGCTATCCATTTTATAATAACGTATATAATACTATAAATTGCCAAAAGGGCAGGATCCAGACTCAAACCATAAATGTCATCCATTTGTCAGAGTCTTTGGGATATGAGTGAGGTGGTTCTTGGCATCCTGGTGTGAGTGATTGGGTTGCATTGTAAAAGTGTAGTGAGGGACAGTCTGTATTTATGAGTGTCACTGGACTGTGGAAAAGAGCTTGTGCTGTCTATAAATGTACAAAATGGCTGATTTCATGTCTTTTTATGAATGACAGTAACACACGGGGGACAGCTGTATGTTCCTTAGCTCAAGCATTTGAGTGGCCTGTAAAATATAACTGACCTTTCTATGAAGGAGAAGGGCGCAATCACTCATGGGCTTGAGCTGAAAGTGAGAGAACAAACAATGGTTTAACTCTTCTCACATGACAAGATTTTACAGGTGACTTAATGACAATCAAGATATTCTTAAAAAATTATGCTGACTGGCCCATGTGAAAGATCTATTCTCACCAAGTCCAACTTTTTAACACAATTATATAATATAAATGTAAAGCTTGTTAATTTGTTCTGCAATGTAGTCAGAAAACTGTTGTGTCAGGAATTAGTATCAATAGGTGTTGATCCAGGTGTACCGTATAGCAATAAAATGTATGAGTCAACAACTTTAAGTGAGTATTTCTGCATTTTCTGCCATTTTTAATTTAGTTCTGTCATTTGCAGCTTTAAATTATTGTATATCTTTCTCTCATAAAAGCCATTAAGTACACAGTCTTGTACCTTTGCCTTTTAGTTCGATTTTTAAACAGTTTTTAAAACTTTTGTATGCAGTCAAAATATAAAATATCCCATAGTGAAAAAATCCATCCAAGACTCCAAGAAAAGTGAGAGAAATATAGTGATACACATCATTACAGTAAAGTACTGATAATTTAAAAAAATTACAATGTATTATATTTTCACATGAAGAGAATCTATATTCTATATATTTCCTATATGGCGGACAGCAAGAAAGAACAGATCCACTGCCTCAGTGACACCAACACAGCATCTATAAAAATAAAAGAGACAAACATCCTGTACTCTATGAATTCACTATTCAGACACAGAAGGTTTTCAGCAGCTGATGAAAACAATAAGGCTTTGAAACGTCACCTGACTCATATCAGAGGAAAAATAAACATGTAAAACACACTGTACTTCTTTGTGCAAATGATGTGTCACTGTAACGCCACGCCAAAGTGTCAAAATGACACTGGATACTGGATTCTGCCTCATCCTCTAACAACAATACATCCCATACAATACTGAATGTGCAAAAAACATCAAACATGACCATGACACAAACTTCTACCACCATATCCTCAAGCATTAGATGAGCTTAAATATCATTCAGCTTTAGCATAACGGATATACCTCAAAATGAAGTTAGTCTGATGGTTAGGTAAACATCAATTCACAATCTATTTAAGAAGAACAGAGAGCGCTCTCATGTTGACATTTTCCAGTAATGTCATTTTGCCTTCTTATCTTTCCATATTTGGAAAGGAATGTCTTTAGATTATCAACTGATTTGTAAACTCCACCCACTGGAAACCCCATGAAAACCAGTGACATGCTCCAAAAAAAAATAGAGGTCAGTGACATTTCTTAACAATCCCGTCAGTGCGCCAGCGTGAGGACACTAAATCTAGGCTAATTGCTGACAAAGTGCCACTTCAAATAGTGTGTGTCAGGCCCTGAGTCCTGACCTGCTCCACCAGCTCTTCCTCGCAATGAGATACGCACCAGTGGTAAGCAGTCAGGTAAGACATGTCTCTCAGCTAACTAGCCAATTAAAAGCCAACACCTGCACTTATGAGCACGTTAGTGAGTGATGTGTGTGTGTGATAGCGATGTGTGGGGCTCTAGGGACAAGGCCAGAGGGTGCCAGACAAGCTCTGTAAAACTTCTCTCTATACACATTCTGTAAAAACACTCACATAATTTCCACCCAAATCAGAACAAGACCAGGAAATCTGGAGAGCATCTGAAGATAAAAATTAATTTGAATGTATTTCAATGCGTTGACATCAGAGGAGTCTGTTTTAGACTGCACAGAGATCAATTAGAATACATAGAACACTTTTCCATGGATGAATCGGACATTTAAGTCGATTTTCCACCATTGAGCCAAACTGTTCTCAAGGCTTAACTGTTGCATTCCGTGCCGATCTGGCCTAGTCGGTACGTGTATGGTTTAATTTTCCACTGTGGGGCTGATAACAGTCATGCCTTGGTAACACAAGTGTTTACATACAAGATATAAATAAAGACGGCATTATGGTGGATGATCAGATATTTCTGTTTACTTCTCTCAAATAGCGTGCTAGGCCAGCTACAGAGAGAAACTAGTAGCCAGACAACAAGCAAGTGACCAATCGTGAGCGGCGATGTCACTACACATATTTAACCAGCTCAGTTTAGCATGATTAGCCAACCGTGCTGAGAATTCCGGGCCAAGAATTGTTGGTAGTCATGCCAACAGCACCATGCAAACCAAGCTCAAGTGGAAACGTAACTGGAACCATTCCTCAACGTTCTTAAAACCGTTTGGCCTGCCGGTGGAGCCATTGGTTACACTTAATTTGATGGTCCCCTTTGGGCATTCTATTAACTGCAAGTAACTTCACAAACAACACATCGACTAACTCTCAGTAGAGTAATAGTAAACTGTTAGGATTATAGTTAGGGTTAGTAAAATAAGTTGACATGTACTTGCAAAGTTACTCATAGTCAGAAAAATGTCTGTCAGGGGAGTATCAAAATAAAGTATTAGCAGATATTAAGCAGATAGTCTACTAATATTCTAATGACTGTTAGCTGTAGTTGCAAAGTTACTTACAGTATAGTCAGCAGAATGTCTAAAGATGATTATCAAAATAAAGTGTTATCAAGCCATTTGATCAACTGCACTCCTTTCAGCCTTCAGACTTTTGCAGTCGAACACATTTAACCAGCTAATTAGGTGTGGTAGATCAGGGTTGAAATCCGATCACATTTTGCAAACTGTCTACAGTAAAATTCATTAGGATTGACTTTGCCAAATAGGATCCTTATCTATTCTGGAACAACATTCCTATTATACTTTCTAAATTTTACCCTAGGCCAAACCTAACTCTAAAATACATTAGGATTATCATTCCAAATAACAGTACAGTGTCAAATCCCTGTCCACATAGAAATTGTTTACTGAGTCTTACTTACTTGATTGGCCTGCACAAATCCCAGACTTCAACGACTGTTAAGCAACTTGGAGCAGTGGAACTGGAACGGTGGCTGCAAGCCAGATCCACACCACAGTGTCTGATGCCCTTGTGTCTGAAAAGGAGCCAATCCCTGCATTCCAGCAATTCCAAGTACCAACATCTAGAGCAGTTTTTCCCAACCCCATTCCTGGATTCACATCAACAGTACATATCTTGGATGTCTTCCTTATATAACCCATCCATTGCAGAGCTTGTATTCTCCACTAACAAGCTGATGAGATGAATCGGGTGTGTTTAATGAGGAAGAGTTGTGTGATCTGTTTTTGTGCCTCCAGGAGCAGTGCTGAAAAACAGATCTAGAGAAAAAACATCTCAGAGGAGTATGACGTTTTATTGAGGACCAAATCCTTATCAAACGTCATGCACATATGGGGGTAGTATGTAAGACAGGGGTGTCCTAACCTGACAGGGGTGTCCTAACCTGTTCCTGGAGGGCCACTGTCTTGCAGAGATTAGATCCCACACCTGAACCAAAGTAACCAAGGTCTTCAGACTCAGTAGAAACTTCCAGGTAAGTGTGTTGGAGCTGGATGGCAAAATCTGCAGAACACTGGCCCTCCAGGAGCCGAATTGGATACCCCTGATCTAAGTATACTTACTTTTGGCGTAGTGTATTATGTCAAAGTTACCCATATGGCATACTATGTCCATTTTTTCTTTTTTTTGGAAGCATGGCCACCTTCTGCTTCACAAGAGAATTGGTTTGTGACAATATTATCCTAAATTGTTGAACGTTTGTTTACTATACTGTAACGAATCAGCTCATGAGGAAATATGAATAATTAATCATAACTAGTTATAATTAATTATGAATATTTAGATCCGCTGTAAGTATTTACTTTACCTCTCAGGGTCAACTGTCTTGTCAGTTCTAAGAATGTTAATTTCCTGGTTAGGGGAAATAACTTTCTTACTGTTCAATTCTACAAAAGCTTGTAGCATAAATCTACATGATTAAGTGACTCCAGTTATAAGCAAACAATGAACCATGTCAAGTGTGATACAAGTAAGGTTTTATTAACTGCATAAACACTTAAACTAGTCTAACATACTACATAAAAACATAAACTAGTCTAACATCCTACATAAACACATAAACACACACACGCATACAGTTGGTATAGGAAAAGGGTTAAAGCTTAACTCAGTACAGAGAGGCATAAGGCATGAAATTTATGGAACCATTTGCATATTCCGCAGATCTACACCTGAGGGAAACGTCAGATTCTTAGTTCGAACACACCTTTGTAAAAAGGTGTAAATTATACTTAATGTATCAATTAATATGACTAAGTTTGATACTTGCAAGTCTCTTCTGTCTGAAAATAGATTCCTGATGCAATTTTAAGGCCCAAGATCTTGCTGAAGTTGGTTGATGAAAAGAACCAGTTTGAGTCAAGAGAATCTTTGGTGAATGGAAAAGTCAAGACCGAAGCCTGGCACGAGCTTAGCGTTTCTGGAAGCGTTTTTCTTACATCCTCTCAGAATTCAAACAAACCACCGCATTGCGGTCCATAAGTGCGGCCTTTAAAGCCTTCAAAGATTCACGCCTCTCAAGATGGCTTGTCCAATGAGAAAGTCCGGAATCTCAAGAGGGAGTTCTGAGATACTGGGGCATTTTATGGCCCTTTGTTTGAAAGCATGGTAATTTGCGTATGAAACTTGGATCAAAATTACTAAATATTCTTAGAACACTAATATGTTGCATGGGTATCCACATATTATATACACTCTCAATTATATCATCCGAATACTAATTCATAGATATTAAACATGGTAGGGTTATATACAGTATATGTAAGCTGACAGGAGTGTGTTTCGATTATAAGCCTGCATAACAGTATACAATTTCAAAGACAAAATACACGATGACAATAATATACCCAATGACCTGAAGGATCATGTTTGTTCATTCAAAGAAAGGTTTTCCTAAGAATTAATTAGAAAGAAGTCCATTCCCTTGGGCTTTTCCTTATGGCAAGGAGCGATTTCGGTTCACCTCACATTCCATGAGGTCGTAAACGTATCTGGTGTAAGTGTTGCTATGGAACCAGGGGCCTGTTCTGCTTCCTGGGGTGTTACAGAGTATTTGTTAAATCTAGCTAACAAAATATATATTGTGTGTTTGAGTGGTCCAGACGCTACATTTCACTCAGAATGGCTTACTTTACCAGCCAGAATAATGTGTGTTTTCTGTTACTGGTAGAAGTACGTGAACAGGGACTGATCTCCAGAAGCAACTATCAAGATCAAATATATTCACTAGCTATCTCAGATGAACTTCATCATCGTCAAAGGGACATGAAGGTTTCAGAACACAAACTGTGGCCTGAAAGGAAAAACTAATAAAGTGTGTTGATTGACATTGGTGTGTTTTGATGAGTGTCCCTTGAGAGCGGGCATCTGCCAGTCATGTTCATGTCATCTTAAAGGCTCCCAGTGTAAAGCTGCTAGCATGATTCTGACAACATAACCTTTTCTACACACTGTGGGTGCACATACACATCTATTTAGTCACTGTCATCTACTAACAGATGGAACTAAAATGAGAACCCCTCAGAGAATACTCAGAGTCTGTGTCACAAGACAATTTTGAAATGTTCACGGTCTGAATCAAATCTCCTTATAGCCTGCGGCTCAGGAAACAGCCACATCAAACTGCCACAGAGGCTGTCCCAGCATCCTTTTCTCCAAGAGTGTGTCGAAAGTTCAGACCCTCTCAGTCGTGTGTTAAGTGCTTGGGACCTTCTGTGAAGAATTGAAGGGTCTATCTATGTGTCTTTGATGAATTATCAAGGCCTCTCAGAAACTCTTCCTGGTCGCCTTCACAGGGGGTTTCTTTATTCATCAAAGATTTTCTGCTGCCACATGTTAAGATGCAAACTATTATGAACATTTACCTGTAACGTAAAAAGGGATGCGGGAAAAGGCACATGAGGTTTTCATGGTAAACACCTTTGAACCACAGAAAACCAGTGAATGGAAGGCTAGCCTACACGCTGCAGGTCTGCAAGAAGGATTGGATTTCCTTCAGGAATCATTTAACGCTTCTGGAATGTTTCACGTCCAACACATGGCCCAAAGTGGGAGTCCTTAGAGAGAAAGGTTTTTATTTCACGGTCCGTGTGGATATGTGTGTTTCCTGGTGCACTTTTTCCTGTCTGTTTCCATTTCAGACATTGTCCTGCACAACTCTTAAAGTATAGCTGTGGCTTGGTTGAATCCAGCTAAATATTTCAGTGATTCTCGGAAACCAGTATCTGTTCATTTTAAGGCCTTATTTTTAATGTTTGGTAGTTTGCTAAACAGTAGTTAAAAAGAACCAACAATCAAAGTGTGAACAAGCCACACTTACATAAAAATTCCATGTAATTCCTTCAAAGCTGCTGTATGAAAATTCCACCAGACTTAGCCACTAAACTAGACCACCCTCCATTGCTTCAACCACACGTCCTCTCCCCAAAAACCCTCCAAAGACGTTTGAGAAAATCCAATGTAAGCAAACTTGAATATGCGAAATGAGTGGCAGTACCAAGATTAGCTAACTTGTGGGAGATGCGCTCAGATTAAATTTTTTTCTGTTTACAGAGCACAGTGCTGTCACAGGAGCAGGTGTGATTTCTCAGGACACCTATTTTAATGATATATGTCAAGCAGTAGGAACATTTCATGCATGGTATTCTAAAAAATGCTTAGGACAGCTTTAACTGTCTGCTTGTAAACACAAAGCCAGAGTCTTTCTCACACTCGCCCTGGTTAATTCTGAATGTTCAGCATTGTGCTGCAGGTGCTGATGATGCAATAACCAGCAAAAATCCCATGAGCCTGACCATCTCAACCATGATGAAATGTTGTACCACTTCTGTATTAGAGCAAATGAACCCCACACGTACACATTCTGCCTGCCTCTCCATATATTAGAAACACACTCTGCTCTGTACACGCTGTTCTCCATTGATCCTTCATTTACCTTCAAGAGGAACATTCATTGTGCAGTAGCTGGGTTCATGATGTGGCTGTCTAGTTATTGTGATTTGCCAAATTGCACAAGTTAGAACTGGGGTTTGGGGCTTGAACAAAATGTTTTGAAACTATAATTTCTTTCTGATTTTATGGGTTGTTAATGGTTTGGATTGCGGTTTATGGTAAGGACAATATTTGTTTGAGGGTATGTTTACATGACAATGGAAAAAAAGATTTTCCTTCGCATTTTTCGTGTACAGACAGCAACGTTGTCAAAACGTTCCCTGTTCACATAGATCCATGAAAATGACTTAAAATGCTGTATTATTTATTCAACGCGAGATAATACCCTTGTTTTGTTTTTGTTTTTTCTAATTGCAATTTAAACCCGTTTTCAAAAGGTTGTATTTTCAGGCCCCCAAAACGATGTTGTCATATAAATGAATGGCTCATTTTTAGTTGAAAATGGTGTTGTGTAAGGCCCCCTTAAAAACATATGTTGTTTCATGACTAATGGATATTGACATGTTTTAGGCCAGTATACAAGCTGATTTTTAAATTTATTTACATGACCATTGGGAAATCAGAAGGATCAGAGTGAAGTGTCAGATGCAATCGTTTAGTTTGTTATCCCTCTTTCATTCTTGATCAATGAATTTGACGTTCCTTTGACAAAAGAGGGTGAGATTTCACTCTTGTGCTGTGCTGAAAATCTTTACCTAATTTGGTGTTCCTGGTCAAAAAAAATGGCCTTTTAAAAATGGCTTGTTAATCGTTAATTTTGCTATATTATCAACAAATATTGGATTCAATCTTTCTGTCAACTTGTTTTCTTTCAATTAGCACAGGTTTTGTATTTCTTGACTGAGTGACTGATCATAGGCCTCACAGATCTTAACGTTTTCACCTAAGTTTTAGAGTGAATATTACCAAAATTATCCACAAATAATGCTGTTTTCACTCAAAAAGCAAGTGCATAAGCTCAGATCAGTGATCAGTGTTGGTGTTTCCTTTGGGTGTTTTTGAAAGACAGAAGACAGGGTTAGTTAATTGGATGGTTGGAAGTTGTTTTTTCTGCCTATGGCTCAAGTTGCTGGGATAGGCTCCAGCATCCCCGTGACCCTACATATGACAGTTTGGAAAGTGGATATTGGGACACCGCCTTTAACTGGCAAAGTTCTGTCTTTTTGTCTCGTGTAGTATTTGTGCTGATCAGTCGACAATTTATCAAGAGCCCAGAGATCTGTGCGTGATCCATGAATTATGGCCCATGTTCTGTCTGAGCACTGGAAGAATGTTATTTTTGCAATCTGTGTCATAAATGGAGTGAATGAGCCTTGGCCCTCCCTGCTATCTGCTCTCATATCACCACCCAACCAGGGCAATAAATCAACCTGTTTTACTGCTGAATCAAAGGCGATTCTCATCCTTAGCCTTGAACCATTTTGGGCTGTGAACAAAGTTAAATTCTGCTGGTTTTAATCAAAACAAGACTTGACTGTACATTAGCAGCAAAACACGGCTAATGATCTCGGACAACATCTCTCGCCTTCCTCGCCTTCACCTTTTAGAAAAAGAAAAAGAAAAAAAAAAGCATTTTATGAATCCAGTTAAAAAATGCAGTGCTGCGCAGCTGCTTAATGCTGGAAAAGAGTTATGACTGAGAATAGTACATACTTCAGTGACTGGGAATCACAACACCAAACAACTAAAAAGAGAGAGATAAGTTTACAGTATACATTACAGAAGACCTTTTTTTTAATTGCCTCTTCTTTTCCTAAAGGTTCGCATGGTTTGGTTTTACATGAATGGCTATGGCATACAGTATATGCAGAATCTCTGAAATATCACAAGCATAAGTCATCATACAACTCAACAGACTTGACAAAGAGAGATAGAGCTGAGCTTATGTTAAAACTTGATGTATTCATATATTTATGGACCGTGTTGAGAGTTTCAGGGGATTATTCATAGATTAAGGGACACACATACTCACAGAGAGAGGATTATGATTTGACGAGTGTAAATTAAAGTCCCAAGGCCATCACAAAGGGTTGTAATTAACTTCACCACGCCACACCACACAGCCCACACCACACCTGAAGAGAAAATAATTCAATGCTTTAATCAACTGTATACATGTTTTAGATTTGTGATCATGTGTTACGTGAAGTTCTCACAGACGAAACTGTTTTAATCTCACATTTATAAGTTATCATGTCTGACTAACTAACTTACTCTCTGTGTCTCTCCATTCAATTCAATACCTATTTTCCATCAAGTATAGGACAATTTGATTGTAATGTACTTAGTTACGGCCTGAGCACTGATGGTGCGAGGACCCTCTTGGAATTGCTCCATTTGTTCATCTCCTCTGAAATGAATCACATTTCTGAGGGCCTGAACATTGAAAACACATGAAACTTTGCATGTGTCAGAAGTGGTGAAAATTTACATCTGAAATTTACATTTTCAGAATTCACTGTGGCAAAATGGCTCAGTAGCACCAGCTACAAAATTTCACGAATTGCCCTACTCGGAACATTTCTCATGCATGTACGAAATTCGGTAGACACATGTCAATACCTAAAAAAAAGTCTCCTGGAGCAAAATCCTAAACCCAGCAGGAAGTCAGCCATTAAAATGTTTTCCATTTTAAGTCATTGTACTTTAATGTCCGTGTAAAGACAATTCAGAGAATTGTTTCTAAACACATTATAAATGTTAGAAATGTATTGCTAAAAACACATTACAAAGTGGCAGCTTTCCCGCGAGTGGGCGTGGTTTCGGTGCTGAGAGTGGACACGCCCCCAGCGTTTGAGAGCAGAGAATGCTGCTTATTTTTTCAAGACTTTGATAAATTATTTTATTTACTTGGCTTTTTTATCATTCAAATTTGGCTGGGTGGTTAACACATTTTTCTGTGGTATGACAAACTCTAAACACATTTAACATTGCTTTACACAGACTTTAACAAACTCCTCCTAGCATTTTAATCCGATCAACATTATATTTACAGTAGTCAGTCTAATCTAAAGGCCTTTATGATGTTAAAATGTGAAGATCTTGAGTTTTCGTTGAAGGGTCTGTTCGTGGCGACTTACAATAACGACAAAAAAAACAAAACAAAAAAAAAACTCAGGCATACAATGTCAGTCTGCCCTAAACTTCACATGTTTGGGTCCTGGCCTGAACACATCTCAACGCCAATATTCAGTTATAGTGCCACCTACTGGCAACAGGAAGTGCTATATTTTATACTGAGATGCACTTCTAGACTTCTAGCAAAATATTAAAATATGCCAGCAAGTGCTAAACATGCTAAAACATGTTAGCAACACTTAGCTAAATGCCAATGTATGCTATATCTCCAAAACACCATTTCTTGTTGAGAAATGCAAAGAATTGAACTAGACTGAGAAGTGAAATATAATTTATATGCATGCATCTCTGAATGTTTTGAAAAAAAATTATTATTCTGCTTTACTATTTGTTACTGGTACAAGTGTCCGCAAACATCACTGTAATTTATATGAAATGACAAATTGGACTTCTTTGTGCTTAAGGAGAAAAAAACATGTTAATTTTTATTTTAAAATCTTTAGTGGGTAAATTACCACATTATATATCTAGTTTGTTGACATACTGCACAAATATTTATAATACCAGATCAACAGATAAACTCTTACTTAAGATGCCGATTTTTCATACAGAGATAGGTCGTTCTGCATTTTCTAATTATGCTTCGTATGTATGGAATGAACTTCAAGGTACATTATATATGGAATCTGTACCATCTCTTGCTATGTTTAAAAATATGTTAAAGTCTGTTTATATAGAACAGTGTACATGTTTTAATAAATGACTAGGATTTGTATTGTTTTTAGGAAATTGTGTTTTATGTTTGTTTATTGTGCGGTGATGTGTATTTTGTATTTAATTTTTGTAAATGTATCCTTTGCTGCCTATCTTGACCAGGACTCCCTGGTAGAAGAGGTATTGTATCTCAACGGGACCTTCCTGGTTAAATAAGTAAATAAATAAATAAAAAAGTGGTGTGTGTTTTACTGGAAGGAATGTTTTTCATGTAATAATAACAGAATAACATAGGTTTTATAGACAATAGGATGAGTTTTTGGGGCAGACCTGACCTGTTGAAAAGAGATGGCCTTCATCCCTCCAGGGGTGGTGTCTAGAAATATGGCACATAGTCTTAGAGTTTGTACTTGACTAACTGGCGCCCAGGTCAGGAAGCAGACAGACTGGCTAAACCAACCATCTGCTAGCCGCCTCACATCACAGAAGTCAGTTAATTCTCAACAGATAGAGACCGACTCTGTTTTTGATGTCAACATCCAAAAACAGATATAATACAGATAAACAAATGACAAAGCTTGGCTTAATGAATATTAGATCCCTTTCCCGCTTTTTGTAAATGACATGATCACAGATCATAACTTAGATGTGATCTATTTGACAGAAACCTGTACAATTTATAATAATATTTTCAGTATTTCTCAGAGCTATGGTTTCAAGTATAACTCGTTTGAAGAAATGGTGATTCAAATAACATTGTCCAGAGAATCAAGTGTTAATGATAAATCCCCTGTGACGTTTGTACTGGCTACTGTATACAGGCCACCAGAGCACCATACAGACTTTATTAAAGAATTTTCTGATTTTATATCCAAGTTAGTACTGGCTGCAGATAAAGTTTCAACTGTTGGTGATTTTAATATCCATGATGATAATGAAAAAGCTGCATTGGGATCAACATTCATAGACATTCTGAACTCCATTGGGGTTAGACAACACGTGTCAGGACCTACTCATTGTCAGAATCATACTTTAGATTTAATACTGTCACATGGAATTGATGTTGTTGGTGTTGAAATTATGCAGCCAAGCGTTGATATCTCAGATCATTATCTAGTCTTTTGTATACTCCATATAGCTAAAGCTGCACATTCAATTCCTTGTTACAAATGTGGTAGAACCATCCCTTCTACCACAAAAGACTGCTTTGTAAATAAACTTCCCGATTTGTCTCAATTTCTCAGCATATCCATCATCTCATACAAATGTGAGAGTTAAGAAACAGTTCGCAGCTGTAGGATATAACGATCAACACTCGCGCCTGTAAAGAGACAACCCAGAAAAATGAGCCAGCGGAAGAAACCCAAATTAGAAGGTATTTTGTATGCAGTGGCGGGCAAAAGTGCTTCCAATATCGATAACCACTGGTTAAAATTTTAAAACCATGACCAATCAGCTACAGTATTGCTTCAGATAGTGCACTATAGATCCCCTGATGAACAATTCCACTCATTCTCTGCTATCACAAGTACAGTATGGTGTGCCACAAGGCTCAGTACTAGGACCAATGCTTTTCACACTTTACATGTTACCCCTGGGAGATATCATCAAGAAACATGGTGTTAGCTTCCACTGTTATGCTGATGATACTCAGCTCTATATTTATTTGCGGCCCGGCGAAACATACCAATTTGAAAAATTAACGGAATGCATAGTTGATATAAAAATTGGATGATTAGTAATTTCCTACTGCTAAATTCTGAAAAAACAAAGGTTTTATTATTTGGACCAAACGTCTCTGGGTTACGTATGTAACCATGGTTCCCCTAGGGAACGAGACGCTGCGTCGAGTCGCTTTGGGAACGCCTTGCGTGACCGCGTTCTGAAGCACGTGTCAATTCCGTCCAATGGACCAGCGAGACGTCACGAGTGGGGTGACGTAAGCACCAGAAAATATAAAAGCACATCCGGCAGAGCGCAAACCAGCTTCGATGAAGTAACGCCTGCCGGGATGCAGGGAGTATGGCAAAGAGACGCAGCGTCTTGTTCCCTTGGGGAACCATGATTACATTGTAACCTAGAGACGTTCCCCTTCAGGGACTCGAGCTGCGTCGAAACACTTTGGGAACGAGAATACCCACTGCAACATACTACCAAGTCCCTGCCTGTGTGATGTATCCTAGGAGCACATCACGAAGAGAGAACTCGGGAACCTGGGGTAGATGCCAGGCATAGGTTATAAAAGCGGACAAAAGTGTCCGGAGAGGACCAGCCCGCCACAGCACAATTGTTCTGCAAGGCCACACCCAAGTTGAAAGCATTGGAGGCCGCCATACTCCTAGTCGAGTGCACTCTGACCCCCATAGGTGATGGGAGGCCAGTAATCGGAGGCCAATAGGAGATGCCTCTGACACCCACCTACCCATACCTACTGCTTGTCTAAAAAATCGCCCGAATCCCTTCTTGGCGGACCAAACAAACAAAAAGCTGATCTGCCTTACGCTACGGGGGAAACGAAACCTAGGCGAGGTATGCTGACGGTCACTTGGGGCCGCAGTGATGGGGGGTCGTACAAGAACTGGACAGAGCAGATTAATCCTTTCTTGGCCTACTTCCTGGTATGGAGGAGAACAGAATGCCTGAAGTACTATGGGCCCCTTTGTGCGCTGTACCGGCCTCAGCCTCAGGGTGTCATGGAGGAAACGAGTGATAAGTGGGTGTTTTCCCAATGATTGACCACCCAGAAGGGTTTGGTAAGCAGCTAAGGCCGCCACGTAAACCTTCAGAGTGGAGGGAGATAACCCTGCGGAGAATCGCTCCTGCATAAACTCCAGAACTGTACCAATTGGGCAGTTGACTGGGTCCTGCAGTCGCTGTCCGCACCATGAAGCGAAAAGTTTCCACTTCAAGGCATACTGTTTCCTAGTGGCGGGAGCTCTGGAGTGGAGTATAGTCTCAACAACCTCAGTTGAGATACCAGATGCTAGGAGCTGTGCCCCCTTAGGGGCCATGCCCACAGCTTCCATAAGTCTGCCGATTGATGTAGGAGACCACCGATGTGTTGTCTGTGCGGACAAACACATGATGCCCCCTTAGGTCTGGAAGGAAGTGTGTCAGAGCTCGAAACACGGCCAGCATTCCCCGGCAGTTGATGTGCCAAAAGAGATGATGGCCTTCCCACAGACCCTGGGCAGAGCGGCCACTCATGACCGCTCCCCAGCCCATGAGAGAGGCATCCGTCGTTAGCCTTACGCGACGACAAGGAGCCCCTAACGTCGGGCCTTGAACCAGGAACCAACGTTTCTTCCACATGTCTAAGGCACGTAAGCATCGCCGCGTGACCTTGATCATGCAAAGCGGATTCCCCCTCGGGAGAACCCCTTGTTCTTGTGCCACCACTGTAAGGGTCTCATGTACAGCAGGCAAAAGGTATCACGTTGGACGCTGCTGTCATCAGGCCCAACAGCCTCAGAAACTGTTGACAGTGAGTGACTGGCCTTCTCTTACCCTCGTGACTGTCGTGAGGAATGACTCGATTCGAGCAGGAGACAGACGTGCCTGCATCGAGGTTGAGTCCCACACCACGCCTAAATAAGTGGTTCTCTGTAGTGGAGAAAGAACACTCTTCTTGGCGTTTAGTCTTAACCCCAGCTCTCTCGTATGGGCGAGGACGACATCTCGATGCCGAGCCGCCATCTGCTCTGATTGAGCTAGTGTTAACCAATCGTCGATATAATTGAGTATGCGGATGCCCTGGAGTCGCAGTGGAGCCAGAGCAGCATCCACACACTTTGTGAAAGTGCGGGGTGAGAGTGACAGGCCGAAGGGAAGAACTCTATATTGGTATGCTTCGCCCCCGAAGCAAACCTCAGGAACTTCCAGTGTTGAGGGAGGATGGAAACATGGAAATAAGCGTCTGTGAGATCTATCGTAACAAACCAGTCCTCGGACTGGATCTGAGACACTATCTGCTGATAGTGAGCATCTTGAACCGAAGCCGTTTGATAGCGCGGTTCAGAAGACGGAGATCTAAGATCCGACGCAACCCCCCCCCCCATCCTTCTTCGGAACGATGAAGTAACGGCTGTAGAACCCGGACGCTCTCTCGAGAGGAGGAACACGTTCTATGGCCCCCTTCCTCAAGAGAGTATCTACTTCTTGTTCCATTACCAGAGCCTGCTCGGGGCCCACTAGTGTGGGGATGACCCCGTTGAAACGAGGCGGACGAGAACCGAACTGGATTCTGTAACCTTCTCTACAATCTGCAGGACCCATTTTGAGATATTTGGTAGAAGTTTCCACGCTACCAGAAAATCTACTAAGGGAACCAGCCTCTCGAGGCTGGCGTCTGGTATTATTAGAGGAGCCAGTTCGGTGCCCTGAAGCGGATGACCGGCAGGGAACGACCGACCTGACTGCTGTAGCACCCTCACTTGAGGGGGCGAGCTCTCCCGTGCCGTACCGTTGCCGGGCGGCAGCTGGGAATTTCGCTCGTCGGAGCTCACTGAGCCCTGAAGCACCGAGGTGGCAGGGATATCAATGAACCTCCATGAGGGCACTGAGGGAACAACCGACCCGAGTGCTGTAGCACCCTCACTTGAGGGGACGAGCTCTCCCGTGCCGTACCGTTGCCGGGCGGCAGCTGGGAATTTCACTCGTCTTATTCTCCTTAGGCCCTGAGGCACCGGTCGCAACGCCCCCATCCTTCTTCGGAACGATGAAGTAACGGCTGTAGCACCCGGACGCTCTCTCGAGAGGAGGAACACATTCTATGGCCTCCTTCCTCAAGAGAGTATCTACTTCTTGTTCCATTACCAGAGCCTGCTCGGGGGCCCACTAGTGTGGGGATGACCCCGTTGAAACGAGGCAGACGAGAACCGAACTGGATTCTGTCACCTTTCTCTACAATCTGCAGGACCCATTTTGAGATATTTGGTAGAAGTTTCCACGCTACCAGAAAATCTACTAAGGGAACCAGCCTCTCGAGGCTGGCTTCTGGTATTATTAGAGGAGCCAGTTCGGTGCCCTGAAGCGGATGACCGGCAGGGAACGACCGACCCGACTGCTGTAGCACCCTCAATTGAGAGGGCGAGCTCTCCCGTGCCGTACCACTGCCGGGCGGCAGCTGGGAATTTCGCTCGTCGGAGCTCACTGAGCCCTGAAGCACCGAGGTGGCAGGGGTATCAATGAACCTCCATGAGGGCACTGAGGGAACAACCGACCCGACTGCTGTAGCACCCTCACTTGAGGGGGCGAGCTCTCCCGTGCCGTACCGTTGCTGGGCGGCAGCTGGGATTTCGCTCGTCTGAGCTCACTGAGCCTTGAAGCACCGAGGTGGCAGGGGTATCGGTGAACCTCCATGAGGGCACTGAGGGAACAACTGACCCGACTGCTGTAGTACCCTCATTTGAGGGGGCGAGCTCTCCCGTGCCGTACCGTTGCCGGGCGGCAGCTGGGAATTTCGCTCGTCGGAGCTCACTGAGCCCTGAAGCACCGAGGGTGGCAGGGGTATCAATAAGCCTCCGTGAGGGCACTGAGGAGGATTGGGCACCGTATACTGAGGTGTTATCCTTTCCTCGCCAGGTGGGCTGCCCTCAGGGACCTGACAGTGGTAGGACCATTTCACCGAGGTCCTCTTAGATAAATAACAGTCCGCAGATCCGTTTTCGTTTTAGAAGACCCCGACTGAGAGCATCGCCTCGACCCCCGATCTTTCTGTGGAGGGGTGCGGGTTGCAACGCTCTGAGACTGGCGATATAAGGAGATTTATGACTTGGGCTGCTGCTCGCTCAGCAGCCCCACCCCTGAGCAGGTCAGCCTGGTATGCCTGCAACACCGCCATAGTGTGCAGACATGCACTGGCTTGACCTGCCGCTGTATAAGCTTTCCCAACCAGGCTGGATGTCTGTTTTACTGGCCTGGTGGGAAGCTTCGGGTCCTTCAGGGACTATGCTGAGGATGGGGAGAGATAGCTCTAAAGCGTCTGCTCCACCACTGGCATCGCCCCATATCCCTTATCATTCGGCCCCACGATGTTCTTTTGAATAATTCGAGACTGTGGGGCTGTATTACGGGATGAGTACGGTTTCTCCCACGTTCTTGACACCTCAGCATGGAGATCGGGTAAAAACGGAAGGCTCTTGTTGTGAAGGCTGTGATCTGGATTCAGAATATGCTCGTCTAATTATTTTTAGGACGGGCGTCCTGTTTCTAGGCTGGCCAAACCATATTTTATTTTGGCGCGAAACACACCCCATAATCACGAATCACACCTCATACTCCAGGGACTGTGGTGGCGAGTCCACAGTCCCCTCTGTCTCGACACTCGTCACATCCACCTCCTCGGAGGAAGATAGATGAAGCGTCTGGCTCTTTCTCTCTCTCGGGGGGGAGGGGGCGCGCGAGAGAGCCGCGGATCTAGCGGGTGAGGACCGAGAAAAGGACGAGCCCGTCTCGGGTCCCTCCGCTAAATCCACCTGCGATCCCCATGACAACAGTCTGCGCTGTGCTTCGGCAACAGCGGGACCGCTGCCAGCGTGATCGCGAGCCTGGCCGCTGTCATCAAACGCAGCCAGGCGAGGGCGGAGCGTGCGCAGCGAGAGCTCGCGGTGATGACGATCAGCTGCTCGAAAGCTGACCGTGCGTGCTTCGCTCCTAAACAAACGACACAAATCGTGTGTATCCCCTGCCGCCATATATCGTGGGCAGGGAGAAACACAGCGTTTGTAATGCCGTTCGCTCGCCATAGACTTCTCATTGTTTTTTATATATGAGTGCTTGTGCGGACAGACAACAGTAAATAGACAGACACATACACAGAGCTCTACTGAAGAGCAGAAGCTGAGTTTTTCCCGAGAAAGACGGGTAAAGAAACAATGTGGGCTTTTATGCTTTCTGGTGCGTACGTCACCCTGCTCGTGACGTCTCGATGCTCCATTGGACGGATTTGACACGTACTTCAGAACGCGGTCACGCAAGGGCGATCCCAAAGCGAATCTCGACGCAGCTCGATTTCCTGAAGGGGAACGTCTGCATGTAGAGCCTAAACCACCATCTAAAACACTTGATGGCTGCTCTGTTAATTCCTCGTCATCAGTTAGCAATAGGTGTGCTATTTGATAGCAATATTTCCTTTGAAAGCCATGTTTCTAGCATTTGCAAAACTGTATTTTTCCATCTTAAAAATATATCTAAATTACGACCTATTGCTCCAATGTCCATGGCAGAAACATTAATTAATGCGTTCATGACCTCAAGGTTATGATTATTGGAAAGCTTCATTGGATGATTTGCTCTGCACGCTTAAAACCAAAGTCCAGCTATCCAAACTGCGCAGCATAGGTCTTAATAAACAGGAAGTGCGACCATATTAGCCCAGTTCGGTCAACTCTGCACTGGCTCCCTATTGAACATCATATACATTTTAAAATATTGCTAATTACTTACAAAGCCCTGAACGCTTTAGCTCCTCCGTACTTGAGCGAGGTCATATCGCATTATAGTCCTTCCCGTCCGCTCAAATCTCAAAACTCTGGCCATTTGATAATACCTAGAATATCAAAATCAGCTGCTGGCGGCAGATCCTTTTCCTATTTAGCGCCCAAACTCTGGAACAATCTACCTAGTGTTGTTCGGGAGGCAGACACACTCTGTCAGATTAAATCTAGATTAAAAGACCCATCTCTTTAACCTGGCATACACAACACACTATCACATTTCTATAATTCAAATCCATTAAAGGATTGTTAGGCTGCATTAATTAGGTCAACCGGAACCGGGGACACTTCTCATAACACCCGATGTACTCGTTGCATTGTAAGATGAATGGCATCTACGGCTATATTGTCTTCTTTCTTCTATTCCGAAGGGGGTTCAAAAACCCGGTAGCCACCCAGATCCAATCTGTATCCAGTCCAGATGGTGGATCAGCACCTAGAGACGACCTCTACAGCCCTGAATGTCAGCGGAGACCATGTCGACTAGATGCGCCCCAGAGACAGATCCCTTGTGAAGATCTCGTCACCTCGACGACCATCGGCACAAGACAATGGGAACCAGACAAGACCTCTGCACCTGTGTTGCAGCCTGGAATTAAACCACATCATGCTGGTTTCGTCTGGCCGGTGGAGACCTGGCCCCCCGACTGAGCCTGGTTTCTCCCAAGGTTTTTTCTCCATTTCTGTCACAGGAACCTCCATTTAAACAAACCAAACTTTATGGTCAATTGAAGCTGGGTCTGTCCCAAATCCACTAGTGTCAAAGCAACATCACCTTCTCACTCTCTTTCTCCTCAGGGTCATCAATTAGTTGAGGGCAGTGGTAAGTTGCTGGTTTATTAGACTGTATACCCTCTTCTCAGCCCTTTGTCAACCCCAGCATGTGTGAAACCCATCTCAGTTCTCACAGCAAAGTACAGAAACCACTTTTACTGATCGTTACCCACTGGTTTGCTCTTTATGGTTCCACTGATTTGGCACTGCATCCATTCATCTTTAGAGCACAGTTCATTTTATGTCATAGCCTGCATATATTAATATTTGCTGTGAACAGCCCCCAAATGAAGATATTTTTTCATATCCTTTACAAGATAGGAGCTTATCAAATATAAACGGTTTAAGACATACTTTAAGTTTAATAGAAGTTATAACAGAAGTTTTAGACAAATGCATTTTTGCATTCTTTCACTATTTTTTAATTGTTGATCTGTGTGCACATGATGAGATGGACATGTTTGGCTATTCCATCATGTCTCGCCAAATTTTAAGGACCAATGTTATAGCAGAACTATGAGATTGAAGCATTTCAGTTCTCCTCACTGACATCTGTGTCTTCACTCAAGTCACAATTAATTAGAGTTATAACTGCCCTCACTGAGTCAGAGATCTCATATCTCAGAGACATACTATTCAATGTCAATTACTCTGTCAATGATAGCCAGCAACTACAGCTGCACTGAGCGATCAGAGTACTGCAATCAACTGACAACAGAACGGACCAGATATTACACATATTGTCTCACAACAGCCAATATATCTTTAACCAGACCAGCAGGTTTTGATTTTAAGGATAATTTCACCACTGTAATACGCTGACAATTTTTTTTTTGGAAATTGACCTTCTGAACTCTTTAATGTATGACATATGCTTAATATGTGAAGGCGTTTGTTGAAAAGCCTGTGACAAATTTGTTTCTTCGCCACAGGCATGAATTATTCTTTAAAAAAGATGTTCATGATGGAAAGTTATTAGCTTTTTTCTTAGATGTCAATAAAATCATGTATGTAATTTTCATGGTTTAGGTTTTTAATAAGAGCTCATTTTGGGTATGACTGCCATTTGTATGTGAATTATTTATTTATTTTAAACTATAATAAAGTTTAATGTATTTACATTTACATTTAATCTTTCGCATATTCTTTATCCAAGGGACTTACAAATGCGGAAATGACGCAATCAAATGCACAAGAGAGCATGTCATATGCAAGTGCTGTAACAGTCATTTACTTCAACGCAGTACACGTCCAAGGTTTTAATTTTTAATAATATAGATCTTTTTATATACTAAAAAAAAAGATCTAATAATAACAAGATAAAAAGCCGTGAGAGACAAAACAATGGTCAATTTTCCTCGAAAACTAGTATGGTTGACATTCAATTTTATAAAAAATATACTCTGAAGAAAATGGTGTATTAAACACTTTTAACTCAGAAATGCTATAAATTTCACAGACAATAAAAGAACAGCAATGTCTGATAGAATTATTTTTTAATTTTTAGGCAGAAAAACTGAAATAGTATTTTCTTTTAAAACAAACTCCAGCAATTATTATCTATTATTATTATTATTATTTCCAACCCATTTTGCAATGTTATTTATCTATTTATTTATTTATTCATTTAAGTGGTGGCTGATGGCAGCAATTAGTTGATATTGTAATAAAAAAAATCAAACTTAAATAAAATGTATGTATTTAAAACATTTATTTGGCATTAACAAGGACACATCTGGCAAATAAAGTGACTTAATTAAATGAGTAATATGTTATGGGAACTCAAAAGGAACAGTTTCCTGAAAATGATGTAAATCACTGTATGAAGGGACATGAGTGTTATTGCAGTGGGCAGAGGCTGTCTTTAGAGTGTGAGTTTCTCCTGACCCCTGATTAGAAGGACAGAGACACAGGCTGAGAGGCTTCATTACTCTTGCTGGTTCTGACAGACAGCAAAGTAGCACCTGAATCCAGTTTAATGGTGGAAATAGATGCACAGACTCCCCGCAGCCAAATCCCATTACCACACACCTCTGAGTTACAGACACAAGACAGATGCAGAGCAGCAGAGCAGGGAGGCCAATACTGACAGCTTTTAGTGTGAGTGTGAGTGCGCTGCGGTCACAGGGTCACACAGTGAGCAGAAGAATGCAGATTTCTCCTAAAAGATGGGAGGGCTAACAAAACGAATGCCTGGCACAGGGAGAGGTGATGGAGCTATGCTTGGCAGAGACTTCAAACTATGAAGGAAACTATGACCTTTACCTGACCCTTCAGACTTAGATTTCAAAATCCATCTTCCTTTGAACTTCTTCAACTGATGTTCAGGATCTTAAAGAATGAGATTTATTCTCTTCATTGTGTTTGGAAAACCTCAGTGTGCAAAGACTTTTGGGAAGTAAATGATATTTCATGATGTTCTTATTCTAGAAAGCATTTAATTGGAAAAAAAATAACATACACCTGTGCAATTATTATTATTATTTAGATTTTTTTTTTTTCGAATACACTAGCATATTGATAATATGACAGTAGACATGGAAAGAATAAAAGTCAGAAGATTGTTTGGAATTTATGGGATCTTTAAAAAATTCAGCTATGCTGTCTTTATGAATGACATTATAAATGAAGACACTAGGATACATGTACTTCCTGTTATCAATCTGTGCATTGTTCATTCCCACTCCAAGATAGATTTTAATGTCAAGGGTCAAACTGTGTAATGACAGATTAGAAACAGAAACAGATTTCTGAAGATCCTGTGACACTGAAGACTGGAGTAATGATGCTGAAAATTCAGCTTTGATCACAGCAATAATTTACATTTTATAATATATTTGTCACAGAACAAGGTAATTCCAGAAAACAGGTTTGATTGCATGGTGGTAGTCTAATGCAGATAGCAGATGAGTAAATGGTAAATGGATCAAGGCAGAGGTAATGGTATAGAATAACAGTCATATCTTTAGCAAGTTGGATGCAATGGAGGTGGTGAACCAAATTGGGTAACTGGATGCAGATTTGTTGAAGACAGAAGAAGGCAGAAGAGATCGTTCAGGTAAGTCCATACAGGAAAGTAGTGAGATAAGCGTTCAAGTGAACGACGAGACCAGACAACACTGAACTGAAGTGAGCAGGCTTATATGGTGTGTGGTAATTGGCTGTGATAGGTGCAGGTGATCAGAACTCTGGAGATTGGGAATGAGTGGGCGGAGTGTAGGGACATGGTGCTTTGGATGTTGCTGACTCTGTGACAATACCCCATCCTCTCCCATCCCCTCCCCCTCCCGCTCCACAGGCAGCTCCTGATGACCGCGGCAGATGACGGGGATGGCCTCTGCCTCTCGGTGCCAGACGATCTGGATGATTAGAGTGGAATTTGAGTAGCAGAGATGGGTCCAGAATGTCTTCCCGGGCAACCCAAGATTTTTCCTCTGGGCCAAATCCCTCCCAGTCAATGAGTTATTGTAGTTGGCCGCCCTGTCGTCGGGAGTCCAGGATGGTGTTGACTCTGTGGATGTTCTCCTCCACAGGATCCACAGGAGGAGAAGGAGGTATGTCATCAGCACCAGACCCTGGAGAAGATGGAATCAGAGAGTTAGTATATGGTTTGAGCAATGAAACGTGAAATGAAGGTGAGATTGTGACAGGGCAGTTGAAGACGGATGTTGGTTGAGAGCCAGACCTTCTGGCCTGGATGGTACTGTGTTAATCATGTGGCAGCTTGATGAAGCGAGTTCTGTGCATACTCAGCCCACGGAAGAAAACGTTTCCAGCTGTCTTGATTTTCATGACAAAATGACCACAGGTATCTCCCGATCTCTTGTATCGTCCACTCAGAGTAACTCGGAGTAGCTGGAAGAAGGCATGCCACACTCGGGAGATGTACTGGGGCACTCCGCCGGTGACAGCTTCATAGAGTAAAAGGCACATGGATGGAATTTGGGAGGCTCACCCTGCCGCTGAGACAACACGGTGAGCAGATCTTGCTGAAGTTGCTGATGAACCTCCTGTAGAAGTTTTCAAATCCCAAGAAGCACTGCAGTTCTTTGATGGATGTGGGTTGTGGCCAATCCTCAACTGCCTGTACGTTCCCCTGGTCCATGCGAATGCCATGCTGGTTGTATCCGAGGAAGTGGACAGTGCAACGGTGGAACTTGCACTTCTTGAGCTTGAGGTACAGATGGTATTCTCAAAGTTTCTGGATGACCTGCTTCACGTGGTGGCGATGTTTTGCCTGGTTCCGGGAATAGATAAGAATATCATCAATATAGACGATGGCAAAGCAATGGAGGAATTCCCGGAACACCTTGTTCATGAATCCCTGGAAGACGGTGGGTGAGTTTGACAGTCCATACGGCATAACAAGGTATTTGTAGTAGCCTGATGGTGTGATGAAAGCTGTTTTTCATTCATCACCCTCCCAGATTCGAATAAGGTTATATGAGAAGATGAACGACAAGAGCATGTTGTAACAACCAAGGGCATCACAGGATGATGTCAGCCATGGAGCCCTCCAGCAGAGCGTTATCATGGGGGTGCAATGACAATATTATATAAATAAATTAATATTAACACTCACCAGCCACTTTATTAAGTACACCTGTTCAACTGCTCATATATAATTGGCCAATCACCTAGCAGCAACTCAATGCAATTAGGCATGAAGACATGGTCAACTTGATCTGCTGAAGTTCAAACCGAGCATCATAATGGGGAAGAAAGCTGATTTAAGTGACTTTGATTGTGACATGGTTGCTGGTGCCAGATGGGCTGGCCTGAGTATTTCAGAAACTGCTGATCTACTGGGATTTTCATGAACAGCCATCTCTAGGGATTACACAGAATGATCCGACAAAAAGAAAATATCCAGTGTGGGTGAAAATGCCTTGAAAATGGTCAGAGGAGAATGGCTAGACTGGTTTGAGCTGATAGAAAGGCAACAGCAACTCAAATAACCACATGTTATGACCGAGGTTTGCAGAAGAGCATCTCTGAACACACAACACACTGAATTTTGGAACAGATGGGCTACTGCAGCAGAAGACCACACTGCTGCCACTCCTGCCAGCTGAGAACACCAAACTGAGGATACAATTCACACTACACCGGCTCAACCGAACTGACAATAGAAGATTGGATAATGTTGCCTGGTCTGATGAGTCTCGATTTCTGCTGTGACATTCGGATGGTAGGGTCAGAATTTGCCATTACAGTTTTTCTCAGTCGCTTTGGTGCATTTCTCACATCACTATTTACATTTGCACAACCAGTTATGCAAGTTCTCAAAACAATTATTACAACTGCAAACCTAGTTGATAACCTGCAAGCGTGTCACTACTGCTCAAAATGGACAGGTCATTCCTCAAAAGCAAGTATTCATGTCAATGAAAGTGTCAGTGTCATCAAGATGAAAAGTCCTAACACCATTGTTTATGAACAAGATAGTCAAATGGCTTTGTCATGTTTTCATTATGACAGTTTACTCTGTCAATGTTTTCCAATGCAAAAAAGTCAGATCTTGGTGACACTACCTGAAAATGCTCAAGACAGCACTATATACACTATTTGCACAGCCATTTGAAAAATACAGTAAAGTTACACATTACTGTATTTAGTGAGGTAACTGAGTACAAGACACTGAATATGTACGTTTCACATTTTCACTGCATATGCTCTTTCCAATTCTAATTTGTTCACAGCATTGTGCAAAAGAAAAAAATACACCCTTATTTACAACAAACATAAACTCCCTTTGGGTAGAGCTGTGCACAACATTGCAGTACATATTGGAACTGAACATACAGTACATAGTACTGTAATCATTCATGCACATCCAGATGTTCCTCTCTGTCTGGCCACATAATTTCATCTACATCACAGTGAATATCATCTCTTGCAATGCAGCAAGGAAAGTATCTCCTCGAGTGGCGAATCCACCCTCTGCACGACTCTGCTGTGATGTCATCACATGCTGCATCCATGGCCCGCTAGCAGTGCCATTTGGGTATGTGGATGCCGGTCATATACATTTCACCTCCAGGAAGAGAAAAACTCCTCTATTGGATTTAGGAATGGTGAGTAGGGAGGGAGATATGCCACCAGCATCCTATCATGTGCTGCAAACCACTGTCTGACGACATCTGAGTGGTGAAAACGCACATTATCCAAAACAACATGCTTGCTCAGATGGTCTCCAGTTAGACCCCTCTCATTCTCAGGGATTATGTCCCTGTAAAGAGTGTCTAAAAAAGTCATTGTGCAGATGTTGTGTGTTGTATGGACCAAGACGGGGGGTATGGGTGAGGACGCCGTTTTCTGAGGTGGCTGCACACATAGTAATATTCCCTCCTCGTTGGCCTGGGACATCAATGGTTGCTCTCTGTCCAATGCGATTCCTTCCACGTCTTCTACCTTTTGCCAGATTGAAACCCGCCTCATCAAGGTATATGAATGTGTGCAGCGGTTCCCTGCCCTCCAGCTCCAGTACATGCTTTATTACAGAAGAGGGAGTGAGAAAAACTATAACAACTTTTCCTGTGTAACATAATGCATTTTGGACAACATATTGTACAGTATGCACTGTGAATAAACATACACAGAACTGTCATGTAAGTGTAGTGCATGACACTACACAAAGTAAACAGTTTACAGCACTGAACATTAGAATATACATAGAACACATACATGTTTTACCTGTACATACTGGTGACGGAGCTCCTTCACTCTGTCGCTGTTCCGTTCAAATGGCACATTGTACAATTGTTTCATGCGCATTTCATTCCTCCTGAGCACTCTGTCAATTGTAGCGACTGAAACAGATTCAATATTCCCAAAGATGTTGTCATCCTCTATAACAGCACTTTGTATCTCTCTCAACCTTATGGCATTGTTTGCAATCACCATTGCACAAATGGCTTCCTCTTGTTGCGGAGTAAAAAGGGGCCCTCTTCCACCTCTTCAAGGTTGGCTTGCAATCCTGTGTGGTGAAGAGTAAAATTACAGTAAATATGGCAAATCTTTACTGTAACACTACTGTACACTACAATACACTAAATGTGTGATGCAGTAAAGCTGTACGTCTAATTGTAAAATGTACAGTGACAAAGTTCTTGTCCCACTGCAAGCTTCATGTATGACACAATGACAGTAGTGCAGTGCAGATTGTTTAGTGCTGAATTACTGTCCATTTATACACACATGTTCTCCCGACAAAATGTTTGAATAATTGAATGTACAGTGGTTCTCCCAACATTTGGCTGCACCCTTCGACCAGCCTCAGCCATTGTGAGGCCGTGATTGACAACATGATCCACAATTGTAGCCCTGATTTCATCAGGGATCCGCCTATGTACTTGGCCTCTTCTTCCTCCTCTTCCCCTGTTTTGTCCCTGTCCCCTTCCCCTTCCTCCCCGCACCCTCACCCCTCTTCCACGAGACTGACCTTCCATTTCTGTGTCACAGTATTGTAGAAATGGTACACACTATGTCCTGCTTGGTTCATATATGCTTGTAAAGTGGGGGTTTATGGGATTCAGCTCTGACAGTGATTGTAGAAGTGGCTTATCAGTGGTTGCAACTAATGCTTCACACACCCCTTCTCATCAGTGAAAGTTGAGATTCACCTGAGAGAAATTGTTCAATTTAGGAGACATTTTCAGGAAAAAAAAGATTTACAAAAATTTGTAAAATTTGCTTGACAGATTTTGACAACTAGTTCAACATTTTTGTATGTAATGACTCAAGCAATGAAATGAGGACTATTAGTTTTATATGGAATGACTATTATTCAGCATTCACAAGTATAGTTAATTTTGACTGACATGACATAAGCAAATGATAATGTTATAAAACAGCAGAGAGTTGTATGAAAGCAATTGATGCATGTTCAAAAAGCATTTGCAATTTGTTCGAAGGAATGAGAAGCTGCTACTATGATGTGCACAAATGACTAAATGTTGTGGAGGTTGAACTAATTGTTGTGCAAATGTAAATAGTGATGTGAGAAATGCACCAAAGCGACTGAGAAAAACTGTAATAACATGAAGGCATGGATCCATCCTGCCTTCAAAGGTTCAGGCTGCTGCTGGTGGTGTAATGGGGTGGGGGATATTTTCTTGGCACACTTTGAGTCCCTTAGTACCAATGTAAATAGCTCTGATGTGAATTTGGTATGAACTCCTGGGGTGAACAGGCCCTAAAGCATCAAACCCAGCTGACAGTTCATCACACTCCACACCTGCCTCCCAATCAACCCTGTTAATCTGAACTCACCCAAGCTTTTAAAAGCTTTCATTTATTAACTAATTATTCCTTTAATGTGTCCATGATGTCCATTATAAATAAACAGATGTGAATACTTTAGAAACACACACACAAAGCATCAGCCATCTATCTGCTCTCTCGGTCCTCACACATTTATAGTTTTAATAAGGCAACTAGTCTGACTGCAGTAAACTGCCTACATAAACACAAAAGGACTGTTATGAAGTCTTAAAATATGCATGGCATAGATATTACATCATTGAGAGAGAACAGAGAGATATTAAAACTTCCATGGGCAGAGGTCAAAACCTCTCACACACTTTGGGTTACAAATACAAAAGATGAGCCAGTGTGTGTGTGGTGTGTGTGTGTGTGTGTGTGTGTATGTGTGTGTGATCCTACCACCACAGAATGTTGTTTGTAGTCATACACAAACAAATTAACATATGGTTTTAATAAAATATGAGTATTTTTATGAAAAAAAAAATTTAAGTGAAGTGACAGCAGGAAATGGATGAATGGAAACACTTTTATGTCCATACAGTATGGATCACTAACTTTAATGAAGCTTTGTGGTTCTTTTCTGTCCTTTTTTCAGCTTTTCAGTCCCTGGTGGATAAATATACTTTCATTTTATGGAAAAGAGCAGCACAAACATCTATCTATTTAAAATAATAACAAATTGTTCATTTTCCTTTAAGGAAACTTTCCTAGATAGATAGATAGATAGATAGATAGATAGATAGATAGATAGATAGATAGATAGATAGATAGATAGATAAAACACCATATTGTTAGGGGAAACATAGTCAAATGATATATGAGCAAACCCTTCTGTAAAAACCTTCAGAATATAGATAGGAATAAAACTGTAAGTTTGGTGTGTGTAGGTGCTACTGAAGTGGAAAGAGAGAGAGAGAGAGAGAAACTCACATCCTTTAAATATATGCATTTTAATTCAGAGAGAATAGATGAAATGTAATAAAATAAACATTTGCATGTGCATTTTGGATGTTTTCTTTCCATGAGTCTGCAAGACGACATGCTATGGAAGCAAAATAGCCCAAAATCTCCAAATTGGCCACTAATGTTTAAGAAAAATAAATAACTACATAACACAAACTCCCATCTTTTGCTTAGTCTCTGTCACTTTTGCTATTTCTGTGAGGCTCGACATGCCCAGATTGTTTATTGCTTTATTGCTTCCCTTCACAGACGGACAGCACAATAGAGTATCTATGTAGAGTTCCTCTGTGGTTTCTCAGGACAGTATGTTTTATCTTGCTGTCCGCTGCTGGAGTCTGTCCGTCAGGCTCATTGGTCTCTGCTCTTGCTGTGTACATCGTTATCAGCTCCATTAATGGCCACTTGTTCTCAGAGAATTCAATTAGCGCTGCAGGCCGGGCCGAACAGCAGGGGGGAGCGAGGTCATAAACACGCACACAACACACACACACACACCACAAACCCCTGATGCCAATGTCATCATCTTATTTTGAAAGTTTCCCTCCCAAACACCATGATGCTTTTGTGTCTCACTGTCTCCCATTTCTTCTGTCTAGAGAGAGAGGGGGCTCATGGGCTCATTAGTGATGAGTGTGAATCATCAGAGACTCTGTCTCCACATACCTTGGTTCATTATTGAATTGTTGCAGATTTGCATTTCTGTGTTGGCAGTTCCCATGCATTTTGATGCTATTTGAGCAATACAAAATCTGCATCTTTTGTGCAAGTGAGATTAGTAAAGAGGCGTGTTTTCGAAAAAAAAAAAAAAAACGTTTGTCCAGAGTGTTTCAATGTAGATCTGACATATATTCCTTTGGAAAAGAAATACACTTAGCATAACTTTAACAAAGAGTACTTATTACAGAAATATATACCTTATGTGCAACTGAAATGTTTAATTTACAATTAAATTAAAATAGCGATTTAATTAATTGCATCTGCTGATAAGAGGTTTTTTTTTACCTACTTAATTAGGATTTACATCTTTATATTTAATTTCATAATTATTTTCTTTGAAATATAGTTACAACCAAAGCCACCTAATTGTCCATTGTGTGGTTAAAAAATTCAACAGGACGCCAGTAGCTCCCATTTGCGTTGCACCCGTCAATACCAACGTGTGTGTGTTTGTGTGTGTGAATGATATTGAATTTGTATTTTTTTATTCAGCGCAGATGCCAAAGTAAATAGTGGGAGTGTTTGGGTTAAAGCATTGAGTCCAAAGCTGAGGGTCAGTGTGACTGTGTGACTGTCTGACAGACTGCAGGGATCCAGAGACACTACAGCCTTCACCTAAACACCCATCACCGATACTGGAGTCAAAACACTGATCATGCAGCTGAGGAGTGAGATCATGAGCACACACTGATCCTTGACTCTTAAAAACACTCTGGAATTTTAGCAACCACAGAGCAACAAACTAAAATCATTCATAACACCCTAGCAATCACATTGCAATGCCCTGATAACCACCTACAACATCTTAGCATTGTGACGAGCTTTGCACATTTTTGCATATTTTGTGCTTTAAGGGTCAGTCCAGTGTGTGTTTAAGTGGTTTAGTATGTGGTAGCTTGATCTGAGTGATTGCTAGAGGACAACTACTGTAGGTGCACTCTCAGAAAAAAAAGGTACGAAAGCTGTCACTGGGGCGGTACCTTTTCAAAAACACTTTTGTACCTTATTTACCCCTAAAAGGAGGCATATTAGTATCTTAAAGGTACATACTAGTACTTTAAAAAGTACATATTAGTACTTCAATGGTACACATTTGGACCTTTTTAAAAGGTACTGACCCAGTGACAGATTTTTTTTCCTTTTTTTATAGCATGTTGCTATGCAGATTCTAGGGTGTTACAGGTGGTTGCTACGACAGTGAGTGTTTTAAGTGCGTTTCTATGCAGTTGATAAGATGTTCTGAGTATTTTGAAAGTGTCAATATGCATTTGCTAGTGTGTTCTAGGTCTTTATTTGGAGACAGATTGTGCTTACTAAGGGTGTCTATAGTGTGTCACCGTGCAGTTGCTAGGGTGTTATGGGTGGTTGCTAAGTTAGGGATAATGTCCATCCATCCAACGACAGGGTGATCAAGACCTCGATGCGAAGTGGAGTGGTCTTGAATTACCCTAAAGTGGTTTATTCTGCAATAATTACAATATCCTGTTTAATACACAGGTACTTGCCACATAAATAAATAATTATACAAGAAATAGTTTGAGTTGAAATGAGATACGTGAAAGAAGCGCTGCCCTCAAAAACCCGGTTGAGCTGTATGTTATACGGCATTGTTAATGATGATGGTTGTTATCGGGTTAATTACGTTATGTTAATTACATGACTGACCAATCAGAATCAAGTATTCCAGAGAGAATAATACATTGATATTTGATTGCAAAAGGTGTTTTGAGTGTTTTACTGTAAGTGTGTTGCTAGGGTATTGTTATGCAGTTGGTACGACGTTCTGAGAGTTTTTAAAAGGTTAAAATGCTGTTGCTTGGGTGTCCTGGTTCGTTTTCTCTGACCAGACGTTTGGTTTACTAAGAATGTCTTAAAGTGTGTCACTGTGCAGTTGCTAGGATGCTGTGGCTGGTTGCTAGGATGATGTTATTTGGTTGATAAAGTGTGTAATAGCATGTTGCTATGCGGTTTCCTAGGTGTTGTTATGCAGTTGCTAAGGTGTTCAAGGTGTTTTTTATGCTGTTGCTGGGCGTTGCAGCATATTTGGGGTGTTTGGTTGCGTGTGTGAATTTTAAAAGGAAAAGTCATTATGAAATATTATGTGTAAAAAACAGCAGATGTGCTGACAAGTATTCCAGAGCAGAATTACCACGCTTCTTGGATTGTAGTTTATTTAACTGAAATATAAAACAAGCCCATGTATATAACAATGAATAGTTTAAGGAATTAGTTTATTTTTAATGCAGTCTATGTAGATACACTCGGGCAGAAGTCTGCTCCAGTACAGCCATGTGTTTCACTTTAAACACAACCACAGGAGCACACAACGCTCAAACAGGGAGTGATTTACAGAACACCAAGAACTTACTGTAAAACACACACACACTCTTTCCCACTGCATCTGAAACCTTGAACAGCAGACATGAAGAGGTCATGGACGTTAGTGCAATGGATTAGCAGTGAGATGTGTCTGTGGTGTAGAGTGAGACTACATTGTCTTCCCTCTCTTTCTGCCTCACACACACACACTCACTCTGAGTTACGGTGCTCTCTGAGGTGTGTGATCTCTGCATCCCGAGTGTTGTGCTGTAGTTGGTGTCTGGTCTCGGAGGAATCTGAGGAATCACTTGTATCCCTCCTGAACACCCATGAATCACTGGGAGCAGCAGGGTCGAGCTGAGGTCACGGTCCTCTGGCTTACAGGAAAGATACATTTTATAGGCGCATTCTGAAGTCACCTGTGGAGACATCAGTAAGGGCTCGTGGGAGATGAAGTTTATGAGTTTTAGTACTGCAACGCTGTTGATTTCACTGTACATGCTTTTAAAGCACTAAAAACATGCAAACAGGTGGTCAGATCTGATTCTGAAGGTGGAAGAGAATGCCTTTATGAAAACGTTCTCTTAAAGGGATATGCCATCCATTCTTTCAATATTTATTCATCCTCATGTTGTTCCAAACCTCTGTGATTTTCTGTCTTCTGTTGAATGTGAAAAGATAATTTATAAAATGAATGAGTTGACTACAATGGATAGACTTTTCAATGCTACCCCAGCAAGAAACATTACAGGAATGGGTTTAATTATTGATTCAGCTTTTTTTTTTTTGCTTCAGGTCTTAAAAGTTTTTTTTTTTTTTTTTTTTTTATAAAAAGCATACTTGCAGATAATATTATATGAATTAACAATAAACGTATTTAAACACTTAAATTTACTTAACGATAGCACACGGTCATGACAATGATCATTTCAAATGAAAAGTTTCACTTTATAGTACTTTAAGTCATTATGCTGGAATAATATTTTGTTACACTTTTAATTAAGGACACTTATTTTGATGTGTTGACTATCATACCTATACATGTAAAGTACTTGATTATAACTTTAACTGTAGTGTGCTTTAAAGTTAAAGTTACATTTAAAGTTAATATGTTTTAATTGTTCTAAATTGCAACTGAATCATTACAAATTTATAATTATAAAAATACTTTAATATATTACATACAAGTTTCAATAGAAATGACAATAACGTATATTTTGGTTTAGCATAATTTAACCATATTTCAAAACAATATAATTAGGAAACTACATAAGATGTACTTAAGTCTTAATTAAATGAGTGAAAAACACTCTAATTACATTTAATAAAAATGTAAAATAAATTCCCATTAAATTGCAGTTGACATGCAATCAAGTGTCCGAAAACATTGCAGTTTATTTGCACTAAAGGACATATATATAGAGAGAGAGAAAACTATACTACTGTGTAACAGGTGAGCTACTAAAACATGAAATTTAGTGGCAGCACTACTAGTTACTTACTAGCTAACACTGGTTAGACAGCAGAGTGTATGTACTGTCACTAAAATGAATGCTCCTATCTTGTACTATTAGTAGAGGCCATGCAGAGCTCCACATGGGGCAGGAAGGTTTCATTCTTAAGAGGACTTGGCTAAGAAGGTAGATTAATTTGTTTTTATATGCTGTTTACTGGTGGGAAAATCTGATATTGGGATTATAACAAAGACGGACATTAGTCAGGGTCAACACCACATTTAGTGTGATGGAAATGAAAATGAAGCTATGTGGGATAACCTCGTGTGCCAGCTGTTCCAAAACTAGATCTGGCCTATAAGATATATTTAGATTTATGGTTTTAAGTTTTAGTTTTTTAAGAGTAACAATTAAGTTTATGGACAGATTCTCACTATTTACTAGCTGCTTATTAGCATCACGAGCATGTTGGCTGTTTATTAGTTATTATAAAGCATATATTATTGCCTTATTCTGCATGACTATATTTTAGATCCCTTAATCCTACACATCCCTAAATTTAACAACTACCTTAATAACTATTAATAAGCAGTGAATTGGGAGTTTATTGAGGCAAAAGTCAGATTTAATAGTTAGTTAATAGTGAGAATTGGCCCCCAAACTAAAGTTTGAACTGTTCAGTTTTTTTTTTTTTTTTTTTTTTAATTATTAATTATTATTAATTAATAGCTCTAAAAAAATGAAATTCCAGTCCTTATTTACTCGCCTTGGTGTTTTGGTACAACCCTATAAACTTTCTTTTTTGGAACACAAAAGAAAAGATCTGTTAAAACCTATTAAAACAAGTCTAATCACACAGTGCTGCTTCTCAAGAAAATGTATCTTGTCTTAAAATATTTTACTGGAAAACAAAAGAAAGAAAGAAGGAAAGAAAGAAAGAACCATGAAGGACATTTTTTAGACCTGTATACAGTTGCTTTATTCCAAAGACAGGGATTTCAATAATTATTGCAATGCTGCATTTTCTCTGTGGTTTGGTTCGCTTTCACAAGGCAATATTTCAAAGCTTATCAAAATGTATTTATGTAAGTCACATGTGCAGAAAACTGTCCTTTCATTGCTCAGAGTGCACTTGAGACCTTGTTCAGGCAACCTTAGTTTATTTTGATGTGGATCCGAGTGTGATTCCAGTGTTCATATATGCCTAAACAAACCAAACTAAGAGAGAAAACATGCCAGGTTTCTGAAACAAACGCTCCAAATGGGCCAGCTGCGAAAAGTCCTTTTTTGAAGTGTGTTTTGTTTGCCACAGACTTGCAGTTTATATAGAGCACTTCAAACGAGTCACTTATGGCACGGAAGCTAACTGCCTGCATGGACAAAAGGCCATTTACTTCAATTTTAACCTGTGCAATTTATTAAATGTCTTAATGCCCTTTGTCAGTGTTTTGATTTGACTTAGGTACGTAACTTCTCTCAAAGCCTTGTTTTCATTCTTGTCAAAGACCTCTACCCTGACTAAAGTCCACATGTTGGTGTCTGAGGCTTAGACGTGTACTGCAACCGGCTCTAGGTCAGTGGCTGCTCCGTGAGCACGTTCAGAGAGTGTCTGCAAGTGAAAACGTGGTGAGTGCTGAAACGTAGGAATCCCACACCGTAAATAACAAACTACTTCAGTGCACTGACCTAATGAGACCGTCTGCACCCCCGTCGCCTCACATTCCTCCTGACAAACGAACTCCATATTTCTGCCGAAGCCCATGACACCCGAACCACCCTCCGACCCCAGACAGATCTGGGTTTTGGGAATTCAGTTGTAATATTAACCCTCGTTACATGACGGCAGAACCGATGTTATTTGATCAGGTTTTTTAAATGTTACTGAGTTTCTATTGTGCTTGTTTGTGTGGTTGAAGAACCTCATGTTCTCTGTCTCTCTCTCTCTCTCTCTCTCTCTCTCTCTCTCTCTCTCTCTCTCTCTCTCTGTGTGTGTGTGTGTGTGTGTGTGTCAGGCTATGGCTCAGGCTCATGGTTCTCTACAAGAAGCACTCTTAATAGCTTCCTCCCGTGAAGAAATGACCATAAGTTAACTCTTAACCCTATCGCTCATTCTCTTACTCTGTCCTGTTGGGTTTTTTTTCCTTTCCTTTCCCTCTATTGTGTTTATGTCTTTCTTGGCATGGTAGCCTGTGGCTTCCTGTAGTCATTTCTTCCCTTTAAGTCTTAAGTTGCGGTCAGTCTTAAAAAAGGTCACATCTAAACATCTAAAATAAACAGTTCGTTACCCTCTCCTTCTGTAGTTTATAAATCCATCATATAACTATTTGGGGACCCAATGTGGGTTTTATGGAGGCTACATTTTCTTGTGCACTACCCAAATTTAACCTCAGCCCCTCTTCCTGTTTCAAGCCCCTGGAAATGGTGCTTATGGAACATAGAGAGAAACACACACATACAAAGCTTCACTGCTGTGCCACAAGTGTCTTAGGTTATCATAGATAGTGTGTCATAACCACCAATAATATACCAGAAAGGGGGGTCACTCATCATCATTTTAGAGTGATAACAATAGCACAAACATAAGTAAGTATTAGCAATAGATTTGATGAATTCTGAAATGTATTGTGGTATTAGTTGGTTTGTCTCAGACAAAAACATATCATCCTGAAGAAAGCAATGTGATAATTTAAAAATAACAAAATGAACCTTAAGTGACATCCTCTTGTAATCTGGCTGTCATTTCTCACAGAGCAATGGCTAAATTTAGTTTATCAGTTACATCCTGTTAGGCATCCTGAATTCAGTTTTTTTAAACTTGCAAAGTAAAAAAAAAAGAAAAGAGAAGTGGAAAGTGAAAACATCTCTATCAGGTTGCAATTACAGCATACCTCCTCTCTTCACCCTCTCTGTCTCCTTCTCTAATTTGACACAGCGTTGAGTGTTATGATGGGGGTAGAGAGAGCGGTAGGGGAGGAAGAGGGTTAAATGGATAAATGCAAACTGAGCATTAATCCTACAGGCGCATCAGGGAAGAAGACCAGGTCAGATTAACGCAGAGCAGTGCAGGCCAGCTCACGCAGGAAGCAGGTTTCATGCCAAGATTCCTATTGCTGCTTCAGTGCCGAACATCCCCTCTCTCTCTCCACTGCCCATCCATCAAACACTGCCCTCCATCCATCAGCGCCAGCTCTCTGCCCAGAGATCACACAGCAGAAGATTCATCTGTGAATTCAACCAATGCTCTGAAATGACTAAGTCATGGGTGGCTGAGTTTGTTTTCCGATCCCAGTTTGCATACTGCTCATGTTATATAGTTTTGCATATTAGGATTAGCACATCTTCAGCTATTTTACACTGAACAGTACATTAAAAATGCCCAGATCATTTTTTTTCACAAAATGAATATATTCTGCAATGCTGCTCATAAAAATAAAGTATTAGTGTTAGCACAACTAAAGACAAAAAGTCAAACCATGATTTGGTTTATTGCTAAGTTGATAACAATTGTGGAACAGTGAGGCGTGCTCATTCTAGAGATCATTTTATTTAACAACTTTTTTTTGTGTAAGATGAGTCATCTTTCCCAGAAGATGAAGACTGTAATATAGGTAATAGACAGTATACTGTGTATATATACAGTATATATATATAATATATAATATAATATAATATATGCTAAATGTAGCTTTTGGTTTTTTTTTTTTTTTGTCAACCTGTAAGTATACCTAGCAATGTAGATGACTTCAAATCATAACAGACGGTACTAACGCCACAAAAAAAATCTTAAAGGGGTCATATGATGTGATTTTTTCCTTTCTCTTTGGATTGTTACAAGCTGTTCGTGAATAGAAAAGATCACTAAAGTTGCAAAGACTAAAGTCACAAAAACAAAGATATATTCTTTATCAAAGTTAAGACTCACACCCCCCTAAAACGGCTCGTTCTAACACACCCCAACCCCCCCTGCGTTAACCACATGTCTACGTCATTATGTGGGAATATTTGCATAACACCACCAAAATGTATAGCCTACGCAAAGAAAGAAGGTATTACTTTTATTCTCGTTGTAGTATTGTTGCCACCGCCGCCGTGTCGTGAAGACGCTGTGTTTTTTGTTGTGAAAGCGAAACTACTTTGTTTGGGGTCTTCCAAAAGAGGACACAACTATAAATCAGTGGTTAACTTGTATTTACAACACTGTTCCAGAACAGTTCAACAAATATTTATTTGTGTGCAGCACATTTTTATGGAGGACTGTTTCCTGATCCGGGAGAGTAGACTACAATGCCGGCTGTCTGACTCACAGCTGTAAGTATGTTTTCATATTTTAAAGGATTTGCCACTGAGATTCAAACGCGAGTTTTTGGCAGTGTAGAGTAGCGCTGTTGTTTGTCATTCTCCGATCACAAATGCAGACATAGTTTTATGTTTACGTGGCGCGATACGCAACGCAAAGCTTAAAAACACAGTATAAGTCATTATAATCAGTAATTATGTCACCACTGGATGCAACAAATGTCTCGTTTATAATGGTTTTTATTGGTTTTGTCTCATCGCTCCGGCCGGACAGGGCATCATCACAGTATGGTAAGGGGTGTAACATTTCCGTCACACGCTTGAGGTATTCGGCCAATCACAACGCACTGGATAGCTGGCCAATCAGAGCACACCTCACTTTTCAGAACAATGAGCTTTGTAAAATTCGACGCGTTTCAGAAAGGCGGGGCATATAGGAGAAACAATATTACCGTATGTGGAAAATAATGTGTTTTTTAACCACATAAACACATTTCATTACACCAAATACACAAAATAATGTTCTTTTTTAGCATCGTCATATGACCCCTTTAATCAGTCAATAAAAATAGCTCAAGTTGACAAAAGCTAAACCAGACCATCATAACCAGCCTGGGAGACCAGCAGGGTTTTGTCAACAGGGACGCATAGCTCAAGGCATTCCTGTAGCTCCGAAAGTAAAAACGATATCATGGTGCTAGCAATGCAAGGGTCATGTGTTCAGTTCCCATGGAATGCATGAATTGACAAAATGTATACCTTAAATGCATTGTAAGTCGCTTTAAAAATCATATCTTTGGTACTGAAATGTAGAAAGTGTCGGCAGTATTATAGATGGATTGATTAAAGCAGTACCAGAAAATGAAGACATTAACTCATGAGACTGTACTGTAAGTCTGGCAGGACTATTGTGGTAATGAGCTCTGAGCTCCCTGACAAAGAACAGGGCCAGAAACCTCAAACATGAGGTCAATTCCCTTTTAATACCCTTCAGATCTGCCACGGCAGAGAGAGATGATGAAGGTTTTGGGATTGTGATGAGCTGAGACAGCAGAGAGAGGGGGATTATGAGATCAAGCAGAAGAAGAGCTAATCCTGCCTGTTATTAGCAATGATAGCGCTATAAGTGACAACACATGCAAAGTTCTGGTACTCCACGAACTCAGAGTAACTACCGCAGTACTTAAACATCTAGAGACTGTGGGTTGTCCAATCACAGTATTGCCTGCTCGAGATGGGGATTAGACCTACAGAGAAGGAGTTCTGATCCTACGGCCTCTCTCTCCTCTCTGTACAGGGATCAAGTTAGCAGACCGCTAATCAGTGATGTGTGCAAGACCATGATGTTTCAGTGATGTACCACTTATCCTGAGATTTTCAGTCTCATAGTGTGTTAGTGGGACTCCCTTTTCACCATGATGATCAGTACGATTATCATCGAGAACTTTGAAAGCTAATTTGGAGATAAGTGGGATGAATCCCTGCCTCAGGAAACAAGGCTAATTTTCCACTTCCAAGTGACCCGCAAAAAAACATGGACAAGATCCTGGAAGCAAAATAGAAGCTGAGGGGAGGAAGGGACAGAAAGCTGCTGATGGAAATGAGGTGGACAAGGAACAAGGATACACATGCATTGGCACGATGTTAGAGAAGAGATCTAAAAACACTGATAAAAAAGAGATGGACACAATGATAACTTGTAATTATAACGATTTCTGACTGTTGATGCTCATTCCTCGAGTTCCCATTCCTCTTTTGTTCTTCATACATCCCAGTGTTCCACCGATTTCCACAAATTTGTTATTTCTGGGAAGGGTTCCCACCAATTTCCCCAACCTCACGTAACTCCCACTCTTGGAGCATGTTGAATTCCTTCAGAGCAATGTAGTGTGTGAAACAAGATGAGAAGCCCTGTGAAGATGACAAGGATAAGCCTCGTTCCACCCCCAACTCACCTTGGGCCATCCTTGCCTGCGAATCTTAAATCAGTTTATCCCATGGTAAGTAGCCTGCTAAACAGACCAGCATAAATTTCCATGCTGGTTTGCACTGGTTTGGTGCTGGTCTACCAATATAGTTATGCTGTACATCAACAAAACTGGTGAAGCTGGTTGGCCAATGATTTTTTTTCTAGTTAAAATGGTAAATGAGTCTTGTGGGGATTGCAGGGGTGCCGTAACGAGGGGGAAGATTAGGACGATTCCAAGGGATCAGACAGAGAGCCCGATGCAGACAATGACATTGTTGAAACTATAGCAGCACCCCTGGATACTTGCGTCCCATAGTGGGGACTATCATCCAAAACGCATCAGACAAATCAGTACAATAATGCAGAGGTTTTCAACCCACTGTACAGCAAAATTTACTTCCAACCTGCTTCAGCCGACCTGCTTGTAACCATAAAGACCTTGATTAGTTGGTTAAGGCCAGTTTATTAGAGTTGGAGCTAAGCAACATGATTGAATTCCCCTGGAATAATGGATGGAAGAGTTTCTCAACTCACATTCTCATTGCACTCCTGACCCCAGCGTGGTAATGGAGAATCATGTGACTGTGTATAGATGAGGAGCTTTCAGATGGTTCAGAGGCCTTTCGGCTGTGTTTGGACTGGAAGCTTTGAAGTTTTTAGTGAGGAAAAAAGCAAGCTTCAGTTTGGGTCAAATTGTCACTTGAATTAGCCTAGCAGCTCTCAAAATGGCTCTGGTCTTAATTAAGAGATGGAAATGTTTCATCATGCCTTGCTTGAAGTGTGAGTAAATTCTAACTCAAACCAAATCCTAAAATTTAGAGCTTTAATCCAACCGTAGTCCAATTTTACCCAGCAGACCAAACTGTGACCAAGAAGCTGTCTATACAAACTATGTCATGTAAAGCACTACTAGTATTGTTGCAGGCCATAGTAAAGCAACACATTATACAGTATTTTAAACAAACTCTGAAGTGTTTGGACTTGAAATTCAATCCCTTATACATTCAACACATCAGATTATGGTTTCCAAGTATGGAAGCTCTGTCATTCGCACCTCAACTCACCATGAAAGATTCATAGCATGATGTTGAAGATCAACAAAAAGCTGAAATAACTCTCCAACAGATGAAAGCAATGACACACTAAAGATTTCTGTTGAGCCCTGAGTGTAATGTCTTTTATTGACCTTGTTTAACAAGCAGGGGAAGAGGGGAAGCAGTTTAACTCTCCACCCTTGTCCCCCACAAACCCCCAAATTCAGCCTGAGCCAGACATGGGATTTTCCTGAGTTCAACAGGAGTTGTATCAATCTTCTGCTGGTCCCTGAAGACGTGTTTATTCCATCCAGAGTGAGACCGGTTTGTGACATGGCTCATGTTTAGCACACCACGCTTCCCTCCTTCCTGCACGCAACTTTAGCACAAACTCATTGGCCAAACCACACATGCAAGTTTCAGGAATGCCACAGTACAATTTCCTCTAATTGATATTTTTTGAGAGCAGGCCTTCACCCACAAAAACAAATTCAAAGAATCATGCATGCGACAGAACAGAGAGCCACAAAAGGGCTTTATATTCCCATGAAGACTTTGCCTAAAACGGACACACATGACAAACATCAAGCACTGGGGCAAAAATCCATTATAAGACACCCTTCTGATGCAGATTACTATTGACACAATTAATATGTTCCATACCCACAGCTTTAGAACCAAACAATGTGTCTGGTTAGCTATGATATTCCCACTTGCATGTGTACAATAAGGGTTTACTCACAAATTCGGCATTCTGGAAAAAACCAAGTGCTATTATATTTTGATTGGCAAAGAAGTGGTCTGGAAAATGTAATACTACGCAGAAGTGCACTGTTATTGCACAATGCTCAACTGTCAAGAGTCTATGAGCTATTATCAAAGTGGCTAAGGAGCTTCTTGGAAGCTTTGGTTTTGAAGAGATTTCAGCAAAACACAGCTGGATAAAGCAGGTGTATTCAATTTAATGTTTGTATGAGAGATTGTGTGCTGTGTGTACTATGAATTTAGTAAGTGCACATATGTTTTCACCACACAGGGTTCACAGGTTGTGTCATCCAAGCTAACCCTAAGCTTTTAGAGATTCAATTGGATTCACTTCCTGTTTTGAGTCAGATGGACTGGGAATATCCCAATTCTGAGCCATGTTTTGTCTTCTTACTGACACTTCTCCAGACTGTCACATCTTAAAACCTTTTTTATTTAGCTCTCTCCTCTTCTCTTGATAAAGAGGGCACCATTAAAGGTAACCCATCACATCCATTCCAATCCTTTACAATGAAAACCTTTCCTGTGGGAAAATCCTCTCAAGTCACACTGAATCTGCGTCTTCTGTTACATGATGGAATGCAACCTGTTTCTGGGTAAGTAATGAAAAAAAAACTTGACTGGATTACTAAAGCAGGAAAAAAAGAGGAAAAAATAAGAAATCCGGCTGACTTATTTGAAATACTCCATTTCTAAGAGTCTCACAAACCACATTCATTCCAAATGAAAACAAACCGAACTCTTGAAATGGGTACATGTAATGAAACCAGAAAGAACACTTAGCATAAAAAACTATTCAACTCTTTTACCACGCTGATAGAAGCATTGTTTAAGATAGGTAAACAACAAACCTGACACCCAGAACAGAATTAGAAAAAACTACATTTGTCAATGGTGTGTTCTAGGAGGTGACTTACTGGTCTAGGTAAAAAAAAGTTCTAGTCCCTAAATATCCTTTCCCCGCCACCTTTATAGTCTGCCAGGGGAAATTTATAATAAAAGTAATAGCAAACACAAAACAAAAGCACGCACATCATTGGCAGATTGCTAAAAGTGGGTGCTTGGCCAAAAATAACCTTAAACAGAAAAAAGAAAATTAAGTCGGCAGACCACAGCTGCAAAAATAAAGACATTTATTGACAGATTTCTCAGAATCTCGAAACATCAACTTTGTTAGAGTCTACTGATACATTTCTATATTTTTGGAGCTGTGCATGCTGACTTTTTTTCTGAAAGTGAAATAGTGACTGAAATCCTGATTTATAATCGAGACGTTGTCTGACAAAATTCCCAAAGACATAAGATAAAGGCAATGGTTATACTTTGATTTTGGCTATATTTACATGTAATATGATCACTCAGGGAAAAAGTTAGCAGCCTCAACTGAATGCGCCGCTCCTCTCAGCCACTCACTGAAAAGTGTAGACGTAGAAATAGGTATGCTTGTAGCAGGAAAGCTAGACCTCGAGCTCGTAGGACAATACTGGCAAGTCTTGGAAGCTAATTTTTTGATTTTTTGAGAAAGTTGTCTAAAAATGGCTAAATCTAGCGACAAAGTTGCCAAGCTGCATACACTGTGTATTCTCACCATCAGAATCTTTGATAACTCTAAAATCTCTCACCAGATCTCTGGTCTTTAAGCATATAGCTTTATGTGTGTGATCTTTGGATGTCTGTTTAAAATATGGCTCACAAGGGGTATTTCAGGAGGGGTCTTGCACCTGTCTCCTTCTGCCCTGACCTTCACCCTTGTCCCCCCTGTTTGACCCCTAAAGTGTTAATCTTGCTAATCCTAACCATTCCAATAAATCATCTGGCTTCATTCAAAACCCATTAGGAGTCATGGCCAAGAGTTGGAACTGACAGAGCCATGTCCCTTCAATCTAACCCGCAGTCATAGTCCTGATACCAACCCAAATTCACCTCCCCCCATTGAGGCCTGCCTTGACTCTGACACTAACCCTAACCCTCTCTCCACAGAGCTCTGGTTCAGCCTCATCACGGCCCCAGTCGTGCCTAGAGTCAAGCTAATAAAACTTCCAGAGATCTCTCTCTGCTTGACAGGGCCATGTGGATTAGGGTTGAGGGTTGCTGTACACATGAAGTGAGAGTATCAGTATTTTTCTCTTATTTGTTATGCATGTTTCCCCCAAACATTCATTTTTTTCTACATCAAAGCCACATTTAGGAGATGTTATCGGTGCAACATTATTGGTCAAGTCTTGAGTACCATAAGTGCAACAGCAGGTTAACAGGTGGTGTTTATCCAATAGTTTTTTTGTTGAATGGCAGATGTTGGTAAGTAGGCCCTAGTCAAAGCATTAGCCATTACTACTTGTGCATTTATTTAGCACAGGGGTGTAGTGAATCAGCTCAAAGGGGAAATATGAATAATTAATCATAACTAGTTATAATTAATTATATATATATAGATCTGCTGTAAGCATTCATTTGACCTCTCAGTGTCAACTGTCTGGTAATTCTAAGAACGTTAATTTCCTGGTTACGGGAAATAACTATCTTACTGTACAATTCTACAAAAGCTAGTAGCATAAATCTGCATGATTAAGTGACTCCAGTTATGAGCAAACAATGAACCACGTCAAGTGTGATACAAGTAAGACTTTATTAACTACATAAACACTTAAACTAGTCTAACGTACACATACACATACACATACACACACACGCACACGCATACAGTTGGTATTGGAAAAGGGTTAAAGCTTAGGCAGTAAAAAGAAGAGAAATAAAAACATGAAGCTATGGTACCATTTGATAATAAGCAGATCTACAGCCTGAAGGAAACATCAGTTTTTTTTAGTTCAAACATACCTTTGTAAAAAGGTACAAATGGTGCCTAAGGTATCAATTAATAAGACTTAGTCTGATACTTGCACGTCTCGTCTGTGTGAAAGAGGCTTGATGCAATCTGAAGGTTTAAGTTGATCTTTGCTGAAGTTGGTTGATGAAAAAGAACCAGTTTGAGTCAGAGGGTCTTGGTGAATGGAAAGTCAAGGCCGAAGTCTGGTGCGAACTTAGGGTGTCCTTAGGAGCGTTCTAGCTCACATCCTCATCTTCTCAGAATCGAACAGAACCGCAGACTGAAGGCGGGTCACTGATGTGAGGCCTTTAAGGCCTGACAAGATTCACGCCTCTCAGGATGAGCTTGTCCAATGAGAAAGGCTGAAATCCCAAGTGGGAGTTTGGAGATACTTGGGAGTTTTTATGACCCTTTGTGTGAGAGCATAGTAATTTGCATATGGAACTTGAATCGAAATTACTAAAGATTCTTAGAACACTAATATATTGCCTATGTACCAACATATAATATACACTCTCGTTTAGATCATCAGAAGACGAATTCATAGATACTAAACATGGTAGGATTACATATAGGTAAGATGACATGAACGAGTGGTTCTCCTTCAGGAACTCGAGTTGCATCGAAACGCTACTCTGAATCACATGTGTAATCAGTCCAATGGATGGGCGAGACGTCACGGGCGGGGTGACGTAGCGACCAGGAAGCATAAAAGCACGTGCGGTGAAACCGGCGTCAGCTTTCTGTCATTCAGCAAGCGCTCTGTGTGTGTGTCATTCTGATATCTGTTTGTGAGTCTTATTTAGTATTGTCTGTCACAAAATCTCAAGTCAAAACCAGACACCTAAGGTGAGGGCAGGCAGTGTTCAGTCTGTGTGTTCCTCCCTGCCTGCGTTACTTTACGGGTGGGGATACACACAGTTTGTTTGTTGTCTGCTTGGGAGCAAGCACGCGAAGTCAGCTCTCGAAAAAAAAAAGGGGCTGACGGCCCGTTTTGTAGAGTTGTTACTGCCTTGCTTCGCTCTCAGAGGGCTCTCTTTGAGGAGGGAGCCTTCACTAGCGTTCCTCGCGGTGCCGGCTCCGCTTTCGCCGAGGCGGAGCGGCGGCTGTGCTCGTGGGTTTCGCATATGGATCCGGTGGAGGGAATGTAGACAGGCGCGTCCCTATCTACTTGCTTACCCACCAGATCCGGCGCCCGCTCTCGGGGTTTCGGAAGTGAAACGCGGTACTTCCCCCCCGGGGAGAAGGCGCGATGCTACGCCTGTCTTTCTCCTAGGAGTGTGTCTATGCCTGTGATCTTGTGATTGCGGTCCCGCTGCTGCTGAGGCACGGCAGCGACTGAGATCGCGGGGATCGCGCATGATCTGGTGGACGGGTTGGAGATGGCTCGTCCTATCTCCACCCGTGTTCCTTAGATCTAGAGCTCGTTCTCAAGGCTTGGAGGGCTGTGTTGCGGTTCTTCCCCCTCTGAGTGAGAGCTTGCTGATGCGGCCATCTTTCTCTTAGGAGATTGATGTTGTTCATGTGACTGAATGGCTCGCACGCAGCGCTGCCGAGGCAAACGCTTATATTATATCATTACGGATTTTTGTGATGTGAATCGTACTCACCAGACCGATCTACTCCGCTGGTTGTTGACTTTTATTTAATCTGAGGAATAATGAAGTTTTTTATCTGCCTATGAAATTTAGATGGACAGGGCACTTGGGAGAAAAAAAATTAATAAATAAATTTTCCTTGAGTGAGAGCACGAATTACCCGCGCTTCCTCTGAGGGGTTGATGTGTTCAGCAGTGCTGCTGGGCGGGATCAGTCCCACCTTACCGTGTTCCATCCCCCTCATTCTGGTGGCCTCCTTCTCGTACCCGCAGAGTCTCTAGTCAATATTGGCGCTCCCAGGCCGGGCTTCTAGCTGAAGGCGTTTCTGCGGACCGTCAGTCTCGCTGGATCGTCTTCTTCATAACTCCTGGACTGCCTAAGGCCTAGCACTTTTTGAAGGGCAATCGCTCCCTCTCGGGAAGAGCGGTTTACATACACCGCATTACACGTTGCTTGTCTCTCCCCAGTGCCCTCGGGAGATCGTTCTTCCAACCCTGCCGGTGTTCCAGGGCGCAATGGTCTCCGGCGAGCGCTTCTCTCAGTTACCGCCCGGAACCGTAGCAGAGCTAAGAGGCTCGCTACCTCTACGGAGGTCTCTAGAGCAGCTAGTACGGTCGTCCCCTGCTGGTCCACCGCTTCAGGGCACCGAACTAGCTGCTCTGGTTACACCAGAGGTCAGTCTCAAGAGACAGATTCCCTTAGGAGGTCCCTGGCGGGGTGGGACCCCTGCCAGTGTGCTCATTGGTCCTGCCCCGAGCTGCTCTGGTCTAGTCTTCCAACAGACGACGTGGGGCTGATGGCTCGTCAACGTGGGCCCCGAGCAGGCTCTGGTAATGGAAGAGAAGTAGACACTCTCTGAGGATGGAGGCCATCGAGGGGGTCCCTCCTCGCGCAGCAGAGTCCAGGTCATACAGCCGGTACTTCACCATTCCGAGGAAGGATGAAGGGCGTCTAGAGTGACGATTTTTGGCTCCAACTGTAATTAAACACACCTGAACCTGCTTATCAAGGTCTTCAGGCTCACTAGAAACTTCCAGGAAAGTATGTTGAAGCTCAATGGAGGCACTTCGTGTGGCAGGACACATTGGCCCTCCGAGCATGGACTGGACACTGAGAACCTGTTTAGTCCAATGCTGATACTACTAGTTGAGCTTCTGCTTGATCTTCAAGTCTTCTAGTTGAGGGTCCGGGGAATTTCTATAGTTGGTTGCTTTGCCCCTGTAAATTATCTGTCTTACCTCGCTGAGTCCCTAACTGGCTGCTTCAGACACATTAAAATTGATCAATTCAAAATGGTTTTACTCAGAGGTACCTTCAGAAGAACTGAGACAACACAGCATGACCATTTGAACTGGAACACCATTTATGAGGGAAGATGATAAAAAGCTGTCAATTCCTTCCGGCCTTGTCCTCAGAAAAAAATGTCAACAGGGGAATAAAACTGGGTCTTGATGGGGAAGAGTGAAGGTGAAAGGCAAGCGGTTATACTGGATCTCATATTGTTACACAGCAGGGGCAGGGCAGACAGCATGGTGTACATGTACTGACCGGACAGCTATGTAAAAAACATACAGTCCACTAACAATGGGGGTCTTTCTCTCTCAAGTTTCTGTTCACTTGTCAGAGCTGTGGTACACTGGACTGTACACAACTGTAGGACCAGGAAGTGCTGTTGCTCACAGGAACTCTGGTTCGAGTCTGGGTTTGGTCATGTCTTTCTGTCTTATTACCATTCTACCATTTTTAGTAAAACAAAAAAAGAAAAAAGGGGTGCAGTGGAGGGGAATGTACATCAAGAAAATGAGTTTAACCTGGCATACTCCTCTTTGGACAGACCTAACACCACAGTTCATATCATGTTTTTTTTTTTCCAGGGTGTTTAACACCATCCAGCCCAGACTGTTGAGGGCAAAACTGGAAGATATGAAGGTGAATGCTTCCTTAGTCACTTGGATCCACAATTATCTAACGGGCAGGCCATAGTTTGTGAGATTACAGAGTTGTGTGTCTGAACGTCTGATAAGTAACATCGGGGCCCCCCAGGGAACTGTGCTACCTCCCTTCCTTTTCACCACATATACTGCTGACTTTAAGTACTGCTCGGTGTATTGTAAATTGCAAAAATTCGTGTGGAAAATGGACAGGAGGATGCATACAGAGACCTGGTTGACCACTTTGTGAGGTGGTGTGGGGTAAATCACCTGCAGTTTAATATGGCGAAGACAAAAGAGATGGTGGTAGATTCAGCAGGAATAAGTCTCCACCCTCTCCAGTCTGCATCAGGGGGACCAACGTGGAACTTGTGGAATCGTATAAGTACATGAATGTTCAACTGAACAACTAGTTGGAGTGGTCTACAAATAGAGGCTGTTTATAAGAAGGGCCAGAAAATCTGTGTATCATTCAATCATTCGTTTTTTTATTTAATATTGAAAGTAGAAAAATGAGAAAACGGCTCCTTTTTTTGTTTTTTTCCAAAAAACGAAAAACGAGAATTCAGCTTAAATTTTCGTTTTTCGTTCATGGGTGGAAAAATGAATAAACAGTTTGAATATTCGATTTCTACATGTGGGCGGGAATTAAACGCCCCTTTCTGCTGATTGGTCAGCTGAAGTTCAAACCGTGCCTTCATCAGTTCTTCTGCAGTATCACTCAGCAGAATAATAGTCCTCTGCTGCTGTAGTTGTACGGATTAAAAACCCATTTTATCAATTTCATATTTTTCTCATCAAACAGACCAATGAATAGCTCAACACAACTCGTACCAGGGCAGAGTCTAGACAGGTCTTTCTTCTATGTAGACCAGCAGTTCTTAAAGTGATAGGGGGTCCGAGAAATAATTTGCTATAGCCTACCGTATTTTCTGGACTGTAAGTCACTTTTTTTTATCATGATACTCGGCCTCCTGTGATTTATTCCAAATTGACTTATATGATGCATTTAACATCAAATAATCTAAATGAAGCCTTTTAAAAGACAAGTATTCCCTGTGGTTCATGTTTGTGGCATGCACCAGAAAGATGCTCAAGGACACCGAGATGCGCTAAAGCAGCACATTCTGTTGTTCTCTTTATTTTTCAAAGGCATGACATTTTGTAGTTATTTTGAACGTAACGTTACACAATTAAAAATATACAATTTACCATACGACTATAAATGACAGAGTATTAAGTTATTTCCCCTCGATGGGGAAACAAATCCAAGTGAACAACAATCAGTACTCAATATGACTGCTGCTTATTTCCTGTGCACTTCAATCCTGGTCTGCTTGACGTAGTCTGTGTGCTTATTAGTTTATTAACCCATCCAATTTATTGACCTGTTGACTAGAGTTACAACTCACCTTAATGTTGTTCTAAGTCTTATACTAATAACACAAAAATGCGCTCTCGCCTTGTCAAGTTACTGGCAGAGAAATGGGTGATTTATTGTTTTTTTTTTTTTTTTTTTAAGTGGATGCATATCTGTCGTAAAATAATCCTATGCATCTTGTGGCGTATATTCCAAGCATTCTGAAGGTATACTGAGGGTTTGGTGAGAAACAAATGGTAATGGCAAGTTATTATATTTTATGAAAGCTTGCTTTGCAGTGCGAGTGCGCAGTAGCTCACGTCGCGCACAAGTGCATATCATTTTGAGATATAAATTATAATAAATTTTATTAAAACACAAGACTACATTATATAACTGTTGTTCTCCGGTTGTCAGTCAAAATTACAGTTCTTGCAACATAGGCCTATATATACCAAAGCCAATTTATTATTCTTTCCTTTTTTGTCTTAGTGTTTAAAATATTTATTTTGAAACAAATTAATTATTTTTTTAATTAAACAAACAGACTTACTGGGTGAGTAGGGTAGGCTATGACAGCTGTCATATTATACCCTGCCTTGCCCAGCTGATGCAAAGAATATAATTATCTACACAGAAGAAAGCCCTGTCTAAACTCTGCCCCAGTACGAGTTGTGTCGAGCTACTCATTAGTCTGTTTGATGAGAAAAATACCAAATGTAGTTGAAATAAATGCTTAAGAATCCATACAATTGCAGCAGTGGAGGACTATTAATCTGCTGTGTGATACTGTGGAAGAACTGATGAAGGCACGGTTTGATCTTCGGATGACCAATCAGCAGAAAGGGGCGTCTAATTCCCGCCCATGTGTAGAAATCGAAAATTCAATCTGTTTATTTAATTTTTCCACCCTGAACACAAAACAAAAAAACGAAAAAGGAGCCTTTTTATAATTTTTCTACTTTCAATATTAAATAAAAAAACTAATGATCGAATGATACACTGATTAAGATACCCTGCTCTATTGTTTTGAGGAGACACAGGTCTTTCAATGTTTGCAACAGGATACTCAAGATGTTCTATCAGTCTGTTGTTGCGAGTACTATCTTCTTTGCTGTGGTGTGTTGGGGTGCAGGCATCAAAGCAAAGGATGCCAACAGACTAACAAACTCATCAAAAAGGCTGAGTCTGTCGTCAGCTCTAAGCTCGTAGATTTTCTTATTTTAAAGAACAAGAAGAATGAGTCAAAATTATTTTGTGCTAATCAACATTATGCCACAAATGCTGCTGATTTAGCTTAAATTGTATTGATCCTGGATTTTGTGTGTGTGTAATTATATCATTTATATACTCTGATGTAATAACTAGTGTCGGTAGCAGGGAAAAAAGCACAGGACGTCTCCTGAAGCCTCCTTCACACTGAGAGGCAAACTTCATGGGGGCATAAAGAAAAAACAACCCTGTCAATCCAACTACTGTTTTGATCACTCAGCTAGATGCTAGAGACTAACAGGACTAATACTAGAGAAAGAGAATTCATAAATAAAACCCCATGTGCCAAATCTGTAATATCCGGTCATGTCTTTGCACGAGAGAGCAAGTAAGAAGTGTGAAGGGAAACATTAAAGAAACCCCCGGAGGTCCCTCACTATGAAACGGTCAGATGGAGGAGGGAATTATTTTACTTATATCCTAAACAATGTCAGTGTCTAGTCCAGATTTTTGTCTTATTTCATCTTGGTAATCTCATATTCATGATGAATGATGTGATGAAATTTAAAATGAAGCGTGAGATGGGATTGTTGGACTGTAATTATTGTTAATTTGACCTTGATCTCATTCATGAGGTCGCAGCTCATTTCTGAAACCCAAGAATATTGGGCCAAGTCCTCAAAGATGTGGAACAGAGTGCAACCAATAGTCATTAAACTCTCAAAAAGTGGCAGTTTAAAAAAAATGAATCCAAATGTCCGGGTGAAAAGTGGTCAAAAACAACTCAAACCAATAAGTTATTTAGTTTGCTAACAATGAACAAAGTATGGCAGAGATTTCTGTTTTAGCACTGAAGACGGTTGACGAATCCAAACACTCTTGGAAACTGGTTTTCTGTTTCTGATTTTATGAACAATTCAATATATTTTAATACATCACCATGGAGTGCTGCACTGAGCATGGCCCATTCAGATGATAAATAAGTCTGAGGTCAGTTTTCCAGGAATCAATACCCTCGTCTGGCATTGAAGGAAGGAGAATGAAGCATAATTCATAAATAGCATTTGGGAGATGATATGAGATATTAGCATCACATTTCCCCAGTTCTCTTTCATTCTCTTGGTCCTGTTAACGTTAAATTTAATATGTCAGGTGGCAAAGGATGCAACTGGAAATTCTGCTTAGCACATCAAATGTTTTTAATAAATTCTATACCTTCATTTGATCTGATTCAGAGGCTTAGTTTCTTTTCCCCCTTCCTCTGTATGTCTTTCTATATCTTTCTTCCTCGCTCCATTAAATTACTTTCAAAGCGCCATTATCTGAAATATTGTTTTATCTTCCATATCTAGTTTGAAACGGTGGCTTGACAAGTTAAAGTAGTTAGTCAATCTACCTTTCTGAAGAAGCATTTAGCTACACTACAGTCTATTCCCAAAAAGTAGCTATCCAACAAATCATTGCTTGATGGAGAAAATTGCTTCTCATTGAAAAAACACATTATAATATTGTGCTACTGTCACATTATTGTAAAAATAGTAGCTTCAGTACTTCTCATCACCACTTGAGTATGATATTGTGTAATAGGGGCTAGTCACATTTGTTTTTACTCTAGTGAATCTACTTTTGAATGGCTGTCAACGTAGAAAGATGTGTTTCACACACTGTGTAGTTACAGCATCAACCAGTAGGAGCTAACTAGAGCATGCTAACCAGCCAAACCTTGACCTCATGGTTACTGATATATAGCATTTGTGACAACTCGTCCCAGTCTACCTAATGTAATTTCTCTATCCATCTATATTATTTATCTGTAATCTCTCCGCGACCCATCCACTGTCTCTCTATCTCTTCCATTGTTTCTCTGTCTCTCTCTACAGAAATAGCATTGCTGTTTCCTCATTGATTTTGGCTCTGACCTTCCTGTAACCTGCTGTAAATCAATCACCCTCTGTTCCGTGTGGCCCGCAGGCCTGCGGTGTGGATGGAAGAAATAAAACGAGGAAGGGAAAAATAAAGGAGTCGCTTATCCACTGACGTCCACAGGAACCGTTAACATGAGACAATGAGGTCACATGACCTCGCAAGGCAGAGGTTGAGCAGGTTTCCCATGGGTGAGGGTGTCCAAACAATGCCCAGTCTATAAACACACACCAGTTAACAGATAAACCAATCTACACCATGCCTCAGTCAAGATAACGTCAACTGATTGGATCTGTAAATACTATGTGCATGACTTTCCATATCTTTCAGTATTGTTCATTTGGGTCTAGATTAGATTAGATTAGAGGTGTGTTTATTGACTCTCTGATGGTGGTGTATAATCAGAGGTGCATTGTACCTGCATGAGTCTTTATGGATGTTTCATGTGTGAGCAGATTATAGCATTTAGTATTTTATGCTGTAATGTTGTAATACTGCTCTATTTAAACATATCATTCTCATGGTTTCTGGGATCATTTTAGAATGATGTTATAATGTAAGGATTTCAAGCTCAGATTACATTAATCAGCACATTCACTGAAGCACATTGGTGTAAGCATTTCCCCTGTTGATCTTTTTCTTGTGTCTTCACAGTTTTTTTTTCTTTTTATTTCTTTTTTTTTCAGGTCTAAAGGACAAAGTCAGCTAATGTAACCAGAGCAGAATGTAGAGAGAGAAAGACTATACAGCATAATCAAATTGTTGTCTTTAAATGTAGGCCAACATGACTACTTAAATGACACCTCAAATTTTGTAGTTTGCTGAGAAGAGGTATGCTATTATTTTTCCCATCTGACTTAAAATTGTCATCTTGTAGACAATACAATGGGTGAACAAATTCCAATAGATTTACACTGAAAGAAACAACACAGGCTCATAAGAAAAATCATGTCTACATTATTGAAAATGTCCAATTCAGTGCATTTTCCATCTGAAATGAAAACTAGTGGCAATAAAACATCAACAACTTGTATTCCATTTCACACAAAATATGATTACAGGGTCAAAAATTGATTAATAAAGACTTATTTTGTGTAGTTACTTGATGTTTTCATCACATACAATAGTAACCAGTATGTACTGTATGCCTATTCTGACGTAGCAAATCTGCAGTGTTGTACTTGCAATGCGGCACACTGGGGTCTGAGCTCTATGAAGTCCTGCGAGTCACGATGAAAAATCGATAAAAAAAATACTTGTAATTTTCTGGTAACACAATGAAATGCAAAATTAAAAATACAGGTAAAACACCTGTAAAAATTCAATACGGAAAATTCCTTCATTTTAAGATAGTACACTCTTCCCTATTTTTTCAGTTTTTTTTTTTTTTTTAGTATTCATGAAGACCTTGATTAGCTTGTTCAGTTGTGTTTGATAAGGGTTGGCGCTCAACTCTGCAGGACATTGGATCTCCAGGTCCAGAGTTGAGGACCCCTTGTTTAGAGATTAGTGTGTGTGTGGTATGTAGTTTTCAAATGCAATAGAGCACAATTTAAGAAACGTCCATAGGCACAATATAAAGTGTTAATATAAAGGAACTTTCTATATTGATTTTTTACCTTTATTTTGAATAATATATTTTAGTTTTGAAGAAAATGTCTGTAAATTTAACAAAAGAGGTATTACAAAAGAGACATTACAGTGGATTAACTTTTTAGCATCACCACTCACCAGACATTCAATACATGCACCAACCAACATAATAAAGCATTTCCATATTTCGGATAGAACTGAATGCTCTTTTAACACCACTGACATTTCACTTTGAAAGTGTTGCGAAACATTTAAGAAGCATTGTGATAATTCAGCAGAAATCGCCTGGATTGGAACGAGACCAGACTACTACAGACTATTACTATTTAACTTTTTGTTTACTTGACCAGTAGGCAGCCACTCAAGACCTTAGCGAAAGCGTAGCAACAGCCTAAAAAACACTCAAACCGCTTGACAATCTCCGTAGCTTTATGGTTCAGTCATGCACCATTCATGTTCCTTCTTATCTAGTTCAAATTGTCATCCCAATTTTTTTGTGATACATATTTGTCTGTACAATATCAAAATGATAAATTAGATATGGTACATAATAACTTCACAATCACATAGCTGTTAGCATTTATTTGTGGTACTCATGAAGAGCTGAATTCACATGTGTGGCATTATACAAATCTTGCTGCCTGAAGAGCGTCTCAAAACTGTTACTTATGTACAGGTCTTCAAGAAACCTCAGCAGAAAACTCTGCAGATTCATGCAGCACCTGAACTCGCACAAGAGTAATGCTGATCATGTGCCAAAAGTCGCATCTTCACATTATTCAAAATCTTCTTTTGTGTTCTGCAGAAGAAAGCAAGTCTTACAGATTTGGAATGACACGAGGGTGAGTAATGAGGACAGGAATTTGAAAGATATGGCAGAGGGTGAAGATTTTGTAACCTGTATGACTTTCTTTCTTTAGTGAAATGATACAGTGACCAGAGCATACAGTCAGCAGGGGCTGTCAAGCACCCCAAAAGAGAATAAAACACCTTAATGTATCATATAAGTGCTGCATAGGACTTCATATTCGTCTGTATAGCTTTTTTCTGACAAACCAAATGTTATTATTTGCTGAAAATCTTCCCCTCTGCCATGGCTCCCAAATTCATATCCTCATTACTCACCCTCGTGTCATTCCAAATCTGTAAGACTTACTTAGACAAAGTTTTGGTTACCATTGACTTCCCTTGAATGGAAAAAAACCCCACTAAAATTCCTGAAAATATTGCTTTATGTTCCACAGAAGAAAGTCATACATGTTTGGAACAACATGAAGGTGAGTAAATTATGACACAATATGCACTTGGGTCCCAAGTGTTTTATTGTATGTTAATTTCAAATGTGTTCTCTAGGAATTGAACCCACTACCTAGGTGTTGCTGGCAGACACAAAGCTAGATATACTGTACTGTATGAGTTAATATGACAGACATACACAAGGATACATCAATTAAACTGTGATTAAAAATGTGATGGAAATGCTACACAATGCAAATACAACACACTCTCTCTCATTCACACCCAAATTGAAATGCATAGACACTGTGCCATAATGCCATTCACAATATGTCCTCTAATATAACTTCATCACATGCTTAGTTGTCTTATTTTTGGCTCTAAGACTCTAACACTAAAATGTGTGGCCTACATTTCTAACACACACACATCTGGTTTGCCAGTGTCTAGGTCTGCTGGTGCTGTGCCTCAGTGGGGCGCAGGCGGCATGCTGCTCCTCTGTGCAGTGATGAATGAGTGGAGATTTGGAGAGCGCTTTGGAAAAGAGAGCCGGAGTCCTTTCACATCCACTCCAAACACTGAGAGAGCAGCAGGAGCCCAAAGAGAGGTTACAGTCCAAAGAGCTCCGCTCTGAGGAACTTACGAGAATCATTAAAAACAATATTTCTCCCGCCCTCTCTCGTACGACTATGTCTGTCTTCTGTTTTCATCCGAGTGTGTTTTGAAGTTTTGTGTTTTCATCAGTGTTTAAATGGAGTTTCCTGCAGAGAACGCTGGGTTTTAAAACCTGCTCTCTACGCTTTAAGCATCAGTTTACCTCAGACTGATTGAGCTCATTTATATGTTGATATAAAAGGAAAACAATATTTATTTTAGAGTGCAGCAGTTCAGAGCACCGAGTCCTGGAAACTTCCTTCTGAGTCAGAAATGGATCTCATTGACTGGATTGTGAAAAGTGACCATTCCATTCCAGATTCAAGCCAGATCTGAATGTGAGTTTGGAGTCTAAAGGTCAAGCGCATTTCCATATACCAGTGGTAAGGCTTTACCAGTCGTTATTTGTTATTATTGCAGCAACCTTAACTGCAATAAATGGCTAGTTTACTGATCCTCGTGTTGTTGTCATTTTTAAAACACAAATGACGATATTTTAATGAAAATGAGAGATTGTCCATCCATTGAAACTCCATCACAAGTTTAATGCTTCAAAAAGTTCATGAAGACATAGTAAAAGTAATCCATATCAATCAAGCGTTTTCATCCAAGTCTTCTGAAGAGACACATCTAGACATTGAGCAATGCACATACATAGAGCACATCAAACGTCCTTTCAGAACAAACCTTGCACTTCTTGCATGTCAAGCAAGCACGTTTGCACTTCTGTTGACTATATTTGATGCACTGTATTATAGCAAAAATTGCCTTTTAACAATTAAAGGTGCTATGTCATTTTTTGACTGTACTAAAGCATAATAATACCATAATATGTTTACAGATATTTAGGAAACATTCAGCTTACATACTTGATTCTCCGAAAAACAATGCTACAGCCAGTTATTCTAATTTAAAATGTGTGTTCCATGTCGGAATGTCTGTTTTTGTTTTGGTTTGTGTGACTCAGCCCACTGGCAATTTACCCAACAGTATTTCAACACGGTTGCCACAAATCCAGCAAACGTACTGGGTCAGAGATCACAGATTCTACCTGACCTAAAAAGCTCTATGACCATAGGCATATTAAAATACATATATATCAACTCATCAACTTACAGTATAAGGTTTGTCACCTTCCATTGTCAATTGCGCTCATGTGTCTTCAACCTGGCAACCCATGTTGTAAATGTTATTTATGTTTAAAAACTGAATAGAAAACAAAAAGACAAAGTTCTACATATGTTGGACTTTTTTATGCATACAGCTTTTGGAAAACTATCACATCCACCAGTCCTTAACCTAAAAACAAATCTTTACACCGACCTTTTAATTACTGCTGCCTAGTTACCACTGTATTATTGAATAACAGAGAATCCCACCAATTAAAACACCTATAAACAGTGTTACTGAGGCCATGGTGTGTGTAAGCGGTTCAGACAAGAAAATGCACTTTTCTGTTGATTTCTGAAAGACGCTTATGCAAACACACACTCGTAAATACTTTGATGTTGTAAGCTTACAAGTCTGGCATATTACTCAATATGTCTGGAGTGTCTGAACTCTTTGTACCTGAAGAGCTCTTGTTTATGTGTTAAGCAACCACCACAAACATATACTGTTTGTAAGATAAGCTTTCTGCTCCCAAGATTAATAGATAAACATGTTCAAGTTAGCATCTAGCTTCAAGTTTCTAGGTCATCCTGAGATTGAACCAACAAACAGATCTTCAACCACTAAAAAACAGTTTACCCAAAAACTCACTTGCTGCTATTTTCTTATTAAACATTTTTTCCTGCTTGCCCAGAAGTATTTATATGTATGTGTTACCCTTTGCAGTGTTACAGTATCTGTGCTAGTGTGTGTGCCCTGAATCCACACAGCCACTGTCAAACTAGATCGTTGTGACAGTGGACCTTCAGCGCAGATGCCTCACAGATATTAAATTACTCTGATTAATGGTGAGTGCTTGCCATTGATTTCTATCCTCTACTAAGGGTTTCACATCTCTCGCCTCCAGAGAGAGATAAAAATATCTCAAGTTTAAAACGCCATCCTGTGTGTGTCAATGGTCAGTGAACCACAGTCTATAATGACCACATTACTGGGCTTCACCCAAATCACGGCAGGTATAATGCGTTACAGAGATTTACAATGGTTAAGGCTTGCAGCAAAAGCATGTTTATAGATTCAACTAAAATTATTTTTTATAGGCGTACTTATACTGACAGGCCTTTCACATTTTAATTTAATAAAATATGACAATGTGGGAACATTTGAATGCTCTAGAAAGTATTTTCAATAATTCTGAATGAATTTCTCATGGGCAGAATGTCCATCTCAAACCAAACAGTCAAAAATCTATATTTCCCCATGTCTGGAAGACATTTGACCATTATGATGTTTCTAGTACAGAAATTGTCTTTCTTTGTTCTCATTGCAGAACCAAATAGGATGGACCACATAACAACATAATAGTACAATATCTTCCAGACATTCCAGGAATAAAAGAATATATTAAAATGAAGAGCCTGATTCCTGAGAATGTTAAATGGAAGATCCCATCCCTCCCTTTTGTGGTTAATTCATTTTCTTTGTCAAAAAATAAAAAAGAATGGATGTGTCATTTTTCAGGAAGATCTGCCCTGTCATTTTCAAATTCCTACAGAATACACACACTTCATTACCTGTAGTTTTCTACCCATAAACCGATGCATGCAATCTTTCCAGGGCATTCTTTAGTTCCTCTGCTATCTGGAATGCAGGGGTCCCTGAGGCAGAGAAACGGTAAACCACCAGCATCCGTTAATAATACACTAAACCACCCAGTGCCTATAAATAATCCCGACCTGTCACGAACGCAAGCCCTAGGAAAGGCATCTACCAAAGTATGAAGAACACTGTTAAACAAATAATCACGAAGCCTGTGATGGTATGAAAACATCTTCTGTGCTATTATGCAGATTTTCAGGGTTTCAGAGAGCTGTCAGATCCGTGGGCAGGTCCAAACCCGGAGCATCTCCAATCTCTGGACTGTACTGAGGCTGTCAGGTCATTAGTGTCACATCTCATCAATCACTCTACGAAAATGCAGGACTTGCCATCACTAATTATAATCAACAGATTTCTTTCGAAATCATCTGTGACTGGGCCCAGTCAGTGCATGAGAAAGAGAGCCAGAGGATGAATTAAAGGGCGCTGATTAAAGTCCTGCTGATGAATGTCCCTCCTGAAGCCATAAACAACACAAACTACTACTAGAAACCTGACAAGGACACAAACTTTTACTAATAAAGACACCAGAGGAGAGACAAGAGAATAGAGGAGAGAGAAGACAAGACAAGAGATGAGATAACACAAGAAACAGAGGGAATGGAAGAAGAGAGGGCAATAGGATAGATGAGATGAGATGAGATGTGATGACAGATGAGATGAGTTGAGCTGAGATGAAAGGAGAGAATGAGATGAGACAAGACGAGATGATAGGTGAGATGAGATGAGATGAGATGAGATGATAGATGAGATGAGATGAAAGGAGATGAGATTAGATGCGATGATAGATGAGATGAGATGAGATGAGATGAGATGAGATTGAGCCTGAGCTGAAAGGATGGATGAGATGAGATGATATGAGCTTCGTGATATATGAGATTAGAATTGGATGAGATGAGATGTGATGAGACGATAGATGAGATGAGATGAGACGAGATGAGATATAGATGAGATGAGATGAGATGAGATGAGATGAGATGAGACGAGATGAGATGAGATGCGATGCTAGATGAGATGAGATGAGATGTGATGACAGATGAGATGAGTTGAGCTGAGATGAAAGGAGAGAATGAGATGAGACAAGACGAGATGATAGGTGAGATGAGATGAGATGATAGATGAGATGAGATGAAAGGAGATGAGATTAGATGCGATGATAGATGAGATGAGATGAGATGAAAGATGAGAGAATGGGATGAGTTGAGATGAGATTAGATGAAAGGAGAGAATGAGATGAGATGAGACAAGACGAGATGATAGGTGAGATGAGATGAGATGAGATGAGATGATAGATGACAGGAGATGAGATGAGATGAGATGAGATGAAATGAGATGATGAGATGAGATGAGATGATGAGATGAGATGAGATGAAAGATGAGAGAATGGGATGAGTTGAGATGAGATTAGATGAAAGGAGAGAATGAGATGAGATTAGCTGAAATGAGATGCGATGTGATGAGATGAAATTAAATGAAAGGAGAGAATTGGATGAGATGAGATGAGACGATAGATGAGATGAGATTATAGATGAGATGAGATGAGATGAGATGCGATAATAGATGAGATGAGACAATAGATGAGATGAGATGAAAGGAGAGAATGAGATCAGATCAGATCAGATGAGATGAGATGAGATGAAAGGATAGAATGAGATTATATTAAATGAATGAAGAGAGAATATGATGAGTTTCAGATGAATTAGTAGATGAAAGAGAGAATGAGATGAGATTAGCTAACGGAGATGCATTGATGAGATGAAATGAAATAAAGGGAGAATTGGGAGAAGATAGACGAGATGAGATGATAGATGAGAATGAGATGAGATGAATGCGCTGATAGGGCATGAGATGAGACATAGATGAGATTCTATGGAGGAATATGCGATGAGAGAAGGAGATGAGATTAAGGAGAGAATGGATGAGTGAGATGAATGAGATTATATGAAGGAGAACTGAGATGAGATGATATTACACTGAAAGGAGAGAATGGTGATGCGTTTCCAGATGAGATGAGATTCAGACTAACGAGACGGACGATAGATTAGATGAAGATGTATTATGATGAGATGAATGAGATGAGATGAGATGAGAGGAGGGAAGAGAGAATATGGAATGAGATGAGGTGAGATGAAGGAGAGAATGGGATGAGTTAGATAGATTAGATGAAAGGAGAGATGAGATGAGATGTAGAGATTAAAGGAAGAATTGGAAACGAGACGAGATGAACGTTGAATGAGAGGAGATGAGATGAGACATAGATGACATGAATGAAGGAGATGATATGCGATGATTTGAGATGTAAATGAGATGAGACTTTGATGATATGATGAGATTAATGACAGGATATGATATGAGATGCGATATAGATGAGATGAGATGTCATGATAGGATGAGATGCGGTTGAGTCTGAGAATTGGATGAGATGAGATGAGACGATAGATGAGATGAGATTATAGATGAGATGAGTTGAGCTGAGATGAAAGGGGAGAATGGGATGAGCTGAGACGAGACGAGATGAGACGAGATGAGATGATAGGTGAGATGAGATGAGATGATAGATGAGATGAGATGAGATGAGATGAAATGAGATGATGAGATGAGATGAGATGATGAGATGAGATGAAATGAGATTAGTTGAGATGAGATGAGATGAGATGATAGATGAGATGAGATGAGATGAGATGATAGATGAGATGAGATGAAAGGAGAGAATGAGATGAGATTAGCTGAAATGAGATGCGATGTGATGAGATGAAATTAAATGAAAGGAGAGAATTGGATGAGATGAGATGTGATGAGACGATAGATGAGATGAGATGAGATAATAGATGACATGAGATGAGATGAGATGATAATTGATATGACAATAGAAAGTATGAGATGAAAGGAAGAATGGGATGAGTTTAGATGATATGAGATGAAGATTAAAGGCGAGAATAGATGAGATGAGATTAATGAAAGTAGAGAATGGATGAGTTCGCATGAGAGATAGACGATACGATAGATAGATGATATGAGATGCTATGAGATTCAGATCGAGAGATTGGATGGGATGCAATGCATGAGTAACCTATGAGATGAGATGAAAGGATAAATGAGATAGATTAGCTGAAATGAGATGCGATGGTGATGAGATGAAATTAATGAAAGGAGAGAATTTGGATGAGATGAGATGAATTGAGGGGGGGGGAAGAGAGAAAGGGAAGGGGGGAGGGGGGGAGAATGAATTAGACATAGATAGATAGATGAGACGAGGATGAGTTATAGATGAGATGAGATGAGATGTATGATAGATGAGCTGAGACAATAGATGAATGAATGAAAATGCTATGAGAGACATGAGAGAAAGGAGGAATGGTATGAGTTTGAGATGAGATAGATGATATGAGATGAAGGGCGAGATGAGATATATGAAGATTAAAATTAAAGGAGATAATGTTATGCGATGAGATTAGATGAACATAGATATTAGCATGAAGGAGAGAATGAATGAGATGAGATTAATGAAGTAGATAATGGGTGAGTTCAGATAGATTGATGAGATAGACGAGACGAGATGAAGAGACATAATGAGATGAGATGAGATAGATGAGCTGGAGATGAGAGAGAGGAGAGGAAGAGGAGAGGAGAAGGAGAGAAGATGAGAATGATATAGATGAGATGAAAGGAGAGAATTGGATGATTTTTAGATGATATGAATTATATTGATATGAGAAGATGAGATGAGATGAGGTGAGATGAAAGGAGAGAATGGGATGAGACGAGATGAGACGATAGATGAGATGATAGATGAGATGATATGAGATGAGATGAGAGGAGAGGAGAGGAGAGGAGATTCAATTGCAGTTACATTCACGTTTCGTTATAGCCTTCCACATACAAATCGTTGCAAAGCAACTTTACAGGCAATTAAGTTTCTACAATATTTAGTGGTAGCTTATCAGTGGTGACTGTCAGTTAATGTACATATGGCAGAAATGTACGGAAAAATAAATTAAAGATGTAATCAAACAGACGATGAACACTATTAACAGCAATTATTATATGATGCAAACTTATAGCAAAATGTGCTAGTTCTGTATGTTGTTTCAGGGTTGGCATCATCTGGGGTCCTCTGAGGGGTTGGCATCAACTCTTCTCAGGTGTTCTGGATCCAGACTGAATCTTGTGTAAATCCTAGTTACCACGGGATGTCAATCCCAGTAAAATCAGAGAAACAAATAGAGACATAATTACCGTAGCTGCTGTTCCAACCAAGCAAAATGTATTTGTTTAACCCAAACTAAAGAATAATAATGTGCATTTGATCAGATATAACTGCAGTAAAGATTATGATATGCATTATTTGAATGCTTGGCCAAAGAGGTGTGTTTTTAATCTAGATTTAAACAGAGAGAGTGTGTCTGAACCCCGAACGTTATCAGGAAGGCTATTCCAGAGTTTGGGAGCCAAATGCGAAAAAGCTCTACCTGCTTTAGTGGACTTTGCTATCCTTGGTACCAAAAGTCCAGAGTTTTGCGACCGTAGGGAGCGTGATGGATTGTAGCGTGGTAGAAGGTGTAGTTAGGTATGCAGGAGCTAACCCATGAAGGGCCTTATAGGTAAGAAATAATATTTTGTAACTGATACGGAACTTAATAGGTAGCCAGTGCAGAGACTGTAAAATTGGGGTAATGTGATCATATTTTCTTGACCTGGTAAGGACTCTAGCCGCTGAATTTTGGACTACCTGTAGTTTGGTTATTGAAGATGCAGGACAACCACCTAGCAGTGCATTACAGTAGTCCAGTCTAGAGGTCATGAATGCATGAACTAGCTTTTCTGCATCAGAAACAGGTAACATGTTTCGTAGATTGGCAATGTTTCTAAGATGGAAGGATGTTGTTTTTGTAACATGGGAAATACGATTTTCAAAAGACAAGTTGCTATCTAATATAACACCCACATTTTTTTTACTGTAGAGGAAGTAACCATACATCCGTCTAGTTGCAAATTGTAATCCAAGAGATTCTGTGTACTGTCTTTTGGTCCAATAAGTAATATCTCTGTCTTATCCGAATTTAATAGAAGAAAATTATTGGTCATCCAATCTTTTACATTTTTAACACTCTGTTAGCTTAAATAATTTAGAAGTTGAGATGAGATGAGATTAAAGGAGAGAATGGGATGAGTTGAGATGAGATGAGATGAGATAGATAAAGGATAGAATTGGATGAGGTGAGATGAGATGAGATGAGATGAAAGGATAGAATGAGAATCAATCAGATCAGATCAGATGAGATGAGATGAGATGAAAGGATAGAAGGAGATCAGATCAGATGAGATGAGTTGAGATGCGGTGAGAGGAGATGAGATGAGATGAGATGAAAGGAGAAATGGGTTGAGATGCGATAGATGAGGAATGATAGATGACAGGAGAGAGATGAGAAGTAGATGAATTATAGATGAGAGTGAGATGAGATGAAAGAGAGAGATGGATGAGTTGAGATGAGAGGAGATGAGATGAAAGGAGAGAATGAGATGAGATCAGATCAGATGAGATGAGAGGAGATCTAGATGAATTGAAGATAAAGGATAGAAGGAGATCAGATCAGATGAGATGAAAGATGAGAGAATGGGATGAGTTGAGATGAGATTAGATGAAAGGAGAGAATGAGATGAGATCAGATCAGATGAGATGATAAATGAGATGTGATGAGATCAGTTGAAAAGAGTGATTAAAATGAAATGAGATGAGATGATAGATTAGATAAAATGCGATGAAAAAGAGAATGCAAGTAGATGATTGATGAGCGCAATGAGTGAGAGTTATATGATAGATGAGATGTAATGAGATGAGATGATAGATGAGATGAGATGCAAAGAGAGAATGAGATGAGATGAGATGATAAATGAGATGAGATGAGATGCGATGCGATGAAATGAGAGAATGAGATAAGATAAGATAGGATAGATGAGACTAGATGGGATGAAAGAAGAGAATGAGATTAGTTGTGACAGAGACGAGATGTGATGAGAAGAGAAGATGCAAGGAATGGAGAGATTGAGATTAGAGGAAAGGACAGGAGACAAGAGGACAGACAAGACGAGATGAGAAGATGTGAAGGTGCAAGACTAGAGGAGAGGAGAGGAGAGGAGAGAGTTGGTAAGACAAGGTGAGAGAAAATGCAAGGAGAGAATAGAGTAGAGGAGACTAGACACATGAAAACATATAAAGAGGAGAAGAACAGAGAGAAGATGATGCAGGGAGAGAATCAAATGAGATGAGACAAGAGGAAAAGAGTAGATGAGAAAATATGAGTAAAATTAAGAGGAAAGAAGAGCAGTGAACACTGAAGGCCCCTTGACATTCACAATTTACATTCACTATTACGTTTCTTTAAACAAACAGGACCTTTGTGAGGGATGCTGATTTGTGGAGCTGACTGTGATGACTAATATTATATAATACTGATACTATCTAATCTTTCCCAGTGAAGACACTGTTGAACATATTGCAGGTGTGTGTGTGTGCAACATAAAGGTACGGAGGAGTGCAAACACAGCTGTTCAAACCAATTGGTGCTTAGGAATGTCTTTGTGTGCAGTGGTTCAGGGTCGTTGATTCTAAGCTCATTGGTTCGGAGTTAATTATTAAAGATGCTATTAGCTGAAATGTTCTCACCTGGATGTACTGACAGTGCAGCATGTTTGTGGCTATACGTATAAGTTTCCTGAACGTGGTAAGGGTGTAACATTTCCGTCACATGCTTGAGGTATTCGGCCAATCACAATACACTGGATAGCTGGCCAATCAGAGTACGCCACGCTTTTCAGAACGATGTTCTTTGTAAAAATTGATGTGTTTCAGAAAGGCAACGCCTATATCCTCCTATAGAGGAGCAACAATAATGTACAGGAAAATAATGTGTTTTTTTAATCTTAAACCCTGTAAACACATTGCATTACACTAAATACACAAAATAATGATATTTTTAGCAACGTCATATGACCCCTTTAATAACAAATCAATTTAGGCTCTACAAGACAAATAAATGACTAACATGTTAGGACTATTCAGAGGACTGAAAATGTGTGTTATTAGAGAACTATACCTCTAACCTGTTAGTACTGGTTGTGCCTTTGTGTTTAGTGATTTTAAAATCTTTCTGTTTTACAACTGTGGACAGACAAGCTTTTTATATATACTATACACCCTTTTGCCACACATAGTAGAGCATACAAAAATAAATGTAATTTTTGTTATTAAGCAGTCTGACTGGCTGGTAATATTAGAAATCTAGCATAAAAAAGAGGTTCCGGAAGGTTTTTTTTGCAGAGATGCCATAAAGGATCATTTTGGGTTCCTCAATGATCCTTTCAGCAAACAATTCTTAGAAGACCCATTTTCATTTTAATAATCTAAAGAACCCTTTGTGCAATTAAAATTTTCAATGGATGTTAATATTTGTAGCATGTGCTTTCCACATTACATTTTTTTGTTTTGTTTTTTTTGAGCATACCAATCCGGCCAGGCGACTCCTCCATTCATCTGCACAAAACACCAGTGGTGTTTGACTGTTTGACTGACCAATGGAAGACTAGAGGCAGTATTCAGAAACACCTCAATATTTTTGCAAATCTGTTTGGCAATGAGCCATTATGATCATGTTTTGTTGTCATTTTGTTTTGTTTTTCCATATTATAAAAATGAAAGGTATAATTACAACATCATTTTTGAAATTCCATTTGGTGGCATTAGTGGTGCAGAAAGTTTTTATAATGCATTAAAACACAAGAAATGTGATGTTTGCCATGTGTTTTAAGGAATAATTTTCTAAAGATCTACTAATAGGGTACGTTTTATATTGCAGCTGTGGCAGCAATTATTTACAAGAACATACAACTGAACAACTGGAAAACAGTCTTCATAAAAAGCACATTTTCAGTGATACAACGTTGTTTGAACACCATGGATAATTTCATTGTGTGTTTCCGTAATGGCCACTTGTACACACAGGAGGGTCACTTGAGCCTTTATAGGATGTTGTTTTAATTTTCAAAAGTGCCTCTTAGCACAAATCTAATGTTTCAAGGGAAAACAGGAGCCGAGCGCAGGAGTGATGACATCAGCTGTATAAGCAACGATCGACGAGTGTCTCATTCTCTCTCGCTCTCTCACTCTCTCTCTCTGCAGGATGAGGTCTTGCAGTGACTGCGCTGCAGTGCTATCAGCTAACATTAATGACATCCTTAATCATTTATATGGGGGAAGTGAGAGGTCACATCCACTAATGCGAATGTTTGCCAGAGAAAAGAAAATGAAAGAGACAGAGCAAGACGAAGAAGAAAAGAGAGCGAGAGTAAGGGAACAGAAGATCTTAAAACAATATAAATAGCAACAGAGATTAAACTACACAGTCCTCTCTCATTTATCTTCTGGTACACTTTACTTTATACTTTATATTTTTTATTTTTTGCTACTTGGAGAGAGGACAGGAAAATTATGATGGGAAAAAACAGGTTGAATGGGATCACGGTTGAGAAAAAGAAGTACACTTAAAGGGGTCCTATTATGCTTTTTCACGTTTTGAATTTTAGTCAGTGTGTAGTGTGTATGTTTGGGCATAAAACATATTTACAAAGTTACAAATCTCAAAGTACACTCCAAAGGGAGATTTTTAGTTTTATTTTTTTTAAAGAACAATAAACATAATACATATTACCATTGCACTTATCTGTACATAGTAAATGCACTTATTTTTAAGCGGTTGTTGACATCGTATCTAAACGTACGTTATTTAGTCAAAAAAAAGAAACAACAATAATGTTACCACTCTAATATGTTTTGTAATATCAGTGCGTGCCCAAAGGTGTCTGGTTACATGTTGCTATTTTTTAGTTACTTGTAGGTGTCAACATATTACTTTTTTTAAAGCATTGCAAAAGATTATTAAAACATAATGATTTAAAAAGTGTACTTAAGTGTACATAATGGTTTTTAAAAGTGTACTTAAGTGTAAGAAATGGTCATGCAAGTGTACTCTCTTTAAGTGTACTTAAGTGGCCTTTTATTTCATTAATACTGTACTATCAGAAAGAGTTTTTTTGTGTGTTTAAGTACAATTACTGTAAGTACACATCTTTTTCACAAGGTCAGATTTGTCCAAATGAGCACTAAGACTGAATGCATTAAACAGCATCCAAATTTAGAAAGGGAAGAGTAAAAATTGCCCATTGCAAGTAAGTAAAAAATGATAGCCAGTCAGTTACTGGTTGCATAAACCAAAGAATACCCGTTTTCATGAAATTAGACCAAATCAATCCAAAATTATAAGCATTTTTAAAAATTTTGCTACATATTTGGACCATTAGGGGCTTGATACAAATTGATTCAGGTGCCGACAGACCAGTGCCGATCCTAGACTTCTGGGGCCCTAAGCAAAATTTTGCCGGTGGGGGCCCAGGTGTCTCTCCCGCGGCTCGCGTACACCTGATCAACTCGTTTTTTTAGTCTCGAGCAAGACTGTACGACATTCACATTACATTGATTTGAATGATTTTTAGTTTAGATAGAGAAAGGGCGATAGACGCAACAGCAATTAAAAAGAAATTCTCATCAGGTTTTTTAAACGCTGGCCAATTAAAAAACGAAACTAAAATTAAATCATCTTTGAGAGCAAGGGGGCCCCCTGGTGTTTCGGCGGGCCTACACAGCTTCCATATTTTGGTTATAGGGAGGATCGGCTCTCGGTGTTCGGCACATAAACCACAATCTGCATAACCAAGTATTTCACATCATTGCTAAAATATAGCCCAGTGTTGTGTTCAAAACTGGAAGAGGGAGTAATTTATTCTAGCATTATACGTACAATGACAACTGGTCAAACACGTAACTATTATGACATAGTTGAGTGGACTAGCTATGTGAAAGAATTCCCAAGCCTAACATCTCCTTAGCTACTGCAGTCAGGAAAGCTTTGAAGCTAGACAGATCGTAATCCCTTGACCTCAGTCCTCTCACATCTCTGGATCTACGGAGTGAGAAAACCTTCTTCCTCTTCCTTTTTTCACCCCCCCCCCTCCTACTTGGGTTCGTGATTTACAACCCCAGACTCTCTCTCAGCGCTAGCACTCTGCCTAATTGTGTGGGTTAGCACTTGGCATATACAGGTACTCTCTGACACCTGAGGCCAGCAGCTCATAAGAAGGTCCGCTTGCGCGGTGGCCAAGGCCAAGCCAGCAGAAATCCAAGTGTGTCTTCCAGGCAGAGAGAGAGCTGCTGATATCAGGTGAAGGGTGAGAGGGCCAGACCGGCACACAAAACCTGAAGAGACCCGAGAACTCACCGCACTGCGTTCGACGCACTGCCTCTGGAAGCAGAAATGCTTATTAAAACTGGAAATGTTTTATTTCGAAAGTGAGAATTAGGAAAAACATGTAAATTCTTTTGGCCTGCCAATGTGTTTCTTTGAGCTTGGTTTTAATATTTTCTAGTCTTGAACACAGTCATACAAGAATGTCACTACTGATCTTTGATGTATTTGAACCGTGAAGGTGTATCATAGTTAAAATAAGATCAAAGAAATTATATATACATCATTACAAATACACTCCGTAAATTGTTTAAATTTCACCACAAGACCTCTGACAGCCTGTCATGTGGGCAGTCAAATTGCAAATGTATGTTTGACTGGATGATGCTATTTCCCCTGCGTTGGATGGAAATGTAAAACAGTTGTTATGCCAAAAAATTAGCCACGCAGTCGGCTGTTGATTTATGCATTAATTTAATAATCAGGTTTTTTCTTTTGAAAAAATATGCCCCCCTTTCTTTTTTTACATTTTACCATTTATTATATTTTAATGCATTTACCCAGTCCGCACTGCCCCTGCCCCAAGGCCTACTAAGTAATCTTACATTTCACAGTGACTCGGTTGACACCAATATTTGTTTTGAATGGAAAATTTATTACCGGTAAGCCACAGCAGAAATGTGGTGCTACTCGACAAACATCAGGGTGTTTCCCATTCTGAATGAGATGTAATTCTTCGTTAAATGCAATCGAATGTGTCATGCATGATGACAAAACGAATGAAAAGAAATGACTGAATGACTTATTATTAAGACACTGTATACAACACCCGACTAGGCAGTTTCAAAGTTTTACTTATTGAGAAGTATATGCATAAATCATTTGTATAAGACAAAGTATAATTTTAAATTCTGCATATTAATAAACATTTTTTAAAGTGCTAGATTCACCCCCCCCCAAAAATTTCAAATTCTTGTCTTCTATTTGTGATTATGAGATTTTTAACACATAAGGTGGTTCATACTGCTTAGGTACTTTGTTTGTGTGTGTTCAGAAGTAAAATGAGACATTTTTTGAAGATGGTTAGGCAACCAACACTTGTTTGACTTCCCACTCGTACATTATTTAGCGTGGTTGTAGACGCTAAAAAGGTAGTGTAATACAATTCTATGGTGCAATCAAATTTTATTTCTAAAGCTACTTTTTGGAATGTAGAGTTTGATGCTTTTCACACTTAACACAGTTATGGCTTTAAATTATATTTTGGGGGTAATTTCTTGTCCAGATTTGACGTGTTATTAATTTGTGATTACTTAGATTAATTAATCACCACACTGTGTAATTAATTTGATAAAAAATTTTAATCACTTGACAGACCTAATAAAAATATAAATATACTGCATTTTCTGGCAACATTAGTTTCCGTCCTTCCTGGACGCTCATTTTACATTCACATTAACAGAATTTAAAAAAAAAACGTTTTAACACCGACAACCGCTAACCGAAGTCACGCTGTTAGCATGTCAGCGTCAGTGAAGACATCCAGGAAACATCTCAGGAAACAAAGATCCGACCCATCATTTTCACCTGGTGGTCAGTCCATGTGCAGAATCTGCCCATCTATCTAGCGCTTTCTTTCTTTCACACGCTGTAAAGACGTTTTGGGAATTCTCCCATCTATTCATTTGGAGAAATTAACATGTGCTTTGATAGGGGTTTCAGTACGGCCCAAAAGGATGAGGAAACGGCCATGTTGGCTCTTTGTAAAGGCGGTAAATGCAGCTCTGTCTGTGAGACTCCACCAGCATTCAGAGCTCCATTCAAAACCCTCTGACCTCTTTTGTCTACCCGGGACTACCAAGCCCATTTGATTAGGGCCTTTTCTCTTCCTTCTCTGTTGTTTTTTCTTGTTTTAATTGACCGGTGGGTCCAAGAGTAAGAAAAGGGCGTCAGGGTGTCAAACTTAGTCGCCTCATTTTCAGTCAGTGTTTTCTTTTCTCTCTTTCTCTGGTGGGAACGCAACGCGTTCTGGTGGCTCTATTCCAATGGGAATCCCAGCTATAGCGCGCAGGGTTTAACAGATGTCAAGGCCGCTCCGATCAGACCCCCTGCTCAGATTGTAACAATTAACCTCATTAGAGAGAAAAGCAGAACAGAGTCACTTCCCATTTGATGATGGTCAGCATATGCGGTGAAATGGTTTTGTGGTAAATCACTTGAGAGCAGCAATTAAACTACTCTTAATTCATACAGAGGTATTTTTGGCGCCTCACTATCGGATATTGGTATTGACATGGGCGTATTGCATCTTCAGCAGTTTTTGGTCTGCAAATGAACAGGATTCATTTTATAAAAGCCATTTAAGTTACATTTATTGGCATAGGTCTTCTGTGATTTCATGACGGGATGAGATATTGTTGACTGTGGTTTTACCGAAGGTCATGTGAACTCTTATTGGACTCTCCTAACTTAAGGAGAGTTAATTTTCTTTTTATGTTGGATGGGCAGTTTAACCACAAACTGTTATATTACTCAGAAATTTGGCAGAAAGTTCTACATAATGAAGGGGCAATTAGCTTTAGTTAAAGTATTCAACAAAGGTATTTGAAAAAAAAGTGTTGAAAAAATGTCATACCAAAAAGACATTCCCATCTGGATGGAGGATCCTGAGCTGAAAAAAGTAGGTAAATTTGTCTGTAATTTTCCCCAGTGTTTTACCCAATTAAAACCTTCATAGTGCATGAGTGTAAATTTTACTTTATCCCAGTTTCTCTATTCAAAGAAAGCAATTTCCCACTTTGAACTATGTTAAAGGAAACTCTGAACTGTGGAAATAAGAAGCAATTTTATATTTTAGTGCCATGCTTTGCGTGTGCAGAATTTCAAACTGTATTTTCAGGAACTCAATTATCTCTCCCTGAGTTTATATTAAACGTTCCTCACCCACTAAATCAAACCTTACTGGAGAATTAAATCCATCTTTTCTACAGAAGTTGGAAGTGGATTCTCTCCTGACGGCACTTGACATATCCAGATCTCAACATGACAAATGTTCAATCAGATGTTCTTTGAACCCATCTGCAAGTGCCAGCCAGCTTGGCAATTATCGTCGGATTATGCCCCAGAACCCGAACCAGAGAGGCACGATTCTTCACCCTTGGTACAACCACAAACAGATCAATTATGAGTATAAAGCCTAAAGATGACAGTAAAGGTCCCCTTTTTTTTTCCCCCCCTTTTTTCACCCCACCCCTCCCCCCCCAAGCCATAACTTTATCCCACTGCCTCATCCAAACTAACAACGCAGCAGATCTTTTAAATAATGTTGTAATGCATCATATGCACAAACCATATTAATGTTAATATGTTTTGCAGAAATATCCTGCATTCTTTAGTGTTCAGCCAACAAGAACCACAGTGTTTTATTTATTAACTCATTTGGGGAAAAAAGGATAATGTACTTTTATATGATATTGCAACCACGTCGTTCTAATGTGCTGTAATTCTGTTTAAATGGGCTCTTAAAGTGTTGTTGTTTTTTATTATTATTAATAATTCATTAGTAGAAAATAGAAGTTTTGTCATATCAGAATCAGTTCCATTACACATGCTGTGCAGTAAAAGCACCTGACTGCTGCCTCTGCCCGCCTGAGCGTGGTAATAGATGGCGTGAGTACTTATGCATGGCAGTAATTGGCTTTAAGTGACTCTGTGCATCAGGGGGCATAGCTGGCTCTGTCTGTGGTCGTTTACGTGTGTTTTAATGAGGCATTCACTGCCCCCCAGAGACAGACCTGATGGAGAAAGGCCTGAACAGGACCATTGACTACGTCAACCTCAACTCGGACTAAAATCAACAGCAGAATTACATGCTTTAGTGAGCGAGCCCCCAATAAAACAGCCCTTAGAGACAGCCGGCCTGGCCCTCCTCCCTGTGTGACTCTGTCCCTTCGACAGGGAAAAAGAACCCAGTGTTGAATTCACTTTCTTCTTTGCATTCCTTTACTCTGAAACCATGGCAATGCAGCCATCATAACCTTGACCATCCAAAGAAAACAAAAGTCCACTACAGTCAGAGAAACATAAAAATGCAATGCCTGCAGGAGTCTCAATTAATGCCTCAAATTAATAGTTTATTATCCCTGTCTGTTGAACGTGAAGTCAATTAATGGAAGTTGGAGAAAATCGGACCATGCTTGAGTGGCGCAAGTCCACTGAGACCCTCCATTTCAAACTCCTACTCTTTCTTCTTTGCTTACAGGTCCTTGTTAGGAACCTTGACTGATTCCTTTGGGAACATGTCCATTCTCCCTGATTAGGAACCCTAACTATTCACGTATGGGTCTTATTTAATCTATAAGTGCGGTCCATTGTTCTCTTTCCCGCAGCTAGGACTAATTTCACTATTCCATTTGAGTCTTGTACACTTGCCTTTGAAACCCTTCGTGGTGTCTTTAGGGGCCCTATTAAAGGCCCAAGTCAGACCGTCTCTAGGGTGATCGAAAAAATCTGGACCAATTACCTGTGACCCACCATACAAAATGAGAAAGAAGAAAAAAAAGACAAAAAAGAAGATACAGAGCGTGAAAGAGAGAGAGAGAGAGAGAGACGTTAATATAAAGCATTTCAAACCCCACCAGAGGCTTTCATGATGAAATAACACTTGAGTCGAGGTGATGGCGGAACTTTGTCTCTGCCTCTGTGATCTTTTCTTTTTTAAGGATAGATGAGATTATGTGGTCAGCACTGCATTAAGAATCAAGCACAGAGGAGAAGAGATGAGACAAAAGAAGCACGAGTCCTTAGAATGATCCCAGGTTTCCTAGTTTTCAAAACCAGCAGTACATAATTGGACCGCAGTGTGAGTTGTACCTAGCTGTTTAGTCTGCTCCACCCGGGACAACCACAAAACGGCAGGTGTTATGTGATCATTGAACTAGCTGCAACAGGAGACATTTTGGCCGCCCAATGGACAAGTCCACTGGCAAGCCTACAGCTGATATTGTATTTGATGTACAGTGTTTTGCACAGTTTTGAGTTTCAACCACGCGACTCATTGTGTTTAGGATTGGTGAGATTGGGTGAAATAATTGTCTCAGCCTGCACTCAGGGAGCATTACAATGGTCCCCTTGGAAACACCAACATAATCCTTAGCTAGCTTCAGTGAACAAACTACCCAGGCCAAACTATGGAAATACGCTTGCCTCTACCTACATTCTGCAAAACTAAAAAACATACCAATACATACGCATCGTGCAGTTTCAGTTGAAAATGAGTACTAGAGGCAGTAAAACTCCAACTTTTATTCCTTTCACACAAAGTATGATATAACTACTGCGGCCAGAGTGATGACTAATTTTCGTTATTGTATTTGGCTAACCATAGTATATGTTATCGTTCTGGAAGCAGTTGAAAAATGATACTTTGAATGTTGTGCACATATCCAGCTTCATCATGCCAGGCTTTCAAACAAAGCCACTGTTTTTCGCAAGTAAGCTCGCACTCGATACTGGTGTTGACATTAGTGAAGGGCAAAGAGACCTCTGAACCCTGATGCAAACTAAGGGTTCGACAAAACACCTCAACCCTGCGTAGTAAAAATAGCATGGTTGCATCATGCGATCAATGGTTTTTATATCACTTTTGCTTTCGTTGACACTATTGTGTAGGTTTAGTGTTGGGTTTGGTATAGGGGTATGTTATTTTCCAACATGATAGAGCATTAAACTTTTAGTGACACTCATCAGACATTTGAATTCTAAACCATCGCAATACATACCTGAAGCAATGTAATAAAGAGCGCAGCAATACGTGTCTGTACCAACATAATAAAAATGTGTCACAGTCACGTATTGAACACGCCATTTATAGGCCACTCACTGGACATTGCACTTTTTTTTTTTTTTTTTTTTAAAAAATGTCATGAAAGATTGCAATAAGGTTGGATCAATTCAGTGTTGCAGAAAAAAGTCGCAATAGCAAATTATTTCCAATGAGACTGGATAGGAAACAATAGCTAGCGGCCCACAAGTAATTGTAACTTAACTTCATCATTCACAAATGAAGGGAGATGGTCATCTTAAAGAAAGGTTAAAAGGTAAAGTTAACAAATTTTTTCCATTGTGAAGGCATGCAAAGCCACATATCTCAAACATTAAATGCTTTGGTTGATTGACTTCTTTGATTAGTTCCTAACATCAACTGGTCCAAATGTGAGTCCAGTCAATTCCAGGCACAAGAACAGAAGATTAATTCAGATGTGGAATTTACCGTGCATGTACTTCTCATGAGACGTAGCGGTAAACAGGCACATGGCACATCATTTTGGCATAAACATCTGACAAACATTCAGAAAGGTCACTTCCATATTATTCCCAACTTTGGTTGGACATCGTCCTGCCCAACACATCTTTTCTCTCAGACACAAGGTTAGGCTGGCAGGCTTAAACTTCTATTGGTAGATAGCTTTTGACATGGCTATTACAGCTCATATGATTGGCTCAAAACGTTTTGCGATTCCTTGAGCAAAGATGAAAGATTTCAATTATGTATTTCCAGGGAGGTCTTGGCATTTCAGCAACTGAGCAACTGCACTGAGATGAATGGGAATGCTGAAAGACAGCAGACCTTCTTGGTCCTTCTACTGAGCCTCATGTTTAGGAGGCTGTCTTCCTTTTCCTCAGTCCTGCTAGAACCCTTTCCATGAAAAATTCCCAAAACAAACACTCTTGAACTCCAGCAAACCATCTCATTCTGAAATGCAACTCTCGCCGCAAAGTACCGTGCCATGACAAACACTCGTTTAATACACAGTCACTCCCACCAGCGCCGGCGGGAGCCGAGAGGCATTCTTCAAGACGAGGGAAACACATCCCTGGCGTTTGTGAGTACAGCGGGGTCCAGGAACAGAGCTCCGGATGGTTCTGGCTCATATGTGGTTTCTTTTCTTTATGGAGTGCAGCTCATCTGCCAGGCCTCTCTGTCTGAGCCTACACCAGCATTATGTGTTCATTAGAGAGCTGTCTCAAAGCCAAACGGCTCCTTCCAGGACCATGTGATGTATTGTGCATCTGGCGAGGGTATTTGTCGAAGGGAGTCTCTCTCATTCATCAGATATTTATCACAGCTTTCAAATGAATATATTAATTGTGGAAACCCAGTGGTGGGATTATACATTACAATATTACATAACTTCTGGCAAACAGAGAGAAAGAGGAACCTCAGGGCAAGACTCTCACTGCGGCTTGTTTGATGGGTGGTGTTTGATGGGTGTAATCGGGGGGATGCATGATGTTATGTTTATTATTAGGTGCGTGACCTGATACCGCGAGTTTTTCTGATTGGGATGATAGGATAGATACTCGACCCGACCATTGCGAATAATTATTACCCCCCTGTAGAACATGAACTTTTATTGTAAACAACACCAGTGAGTGATGAGCATATATGTGTGCAGTAGCAGAAACATGAATCAAAAATTAGTTATTGGCCTCACTCCCATAAAAAATAACACATCCCACACTCCTTCAGGAAAAGAAATGCCATGTGATGCGAGGAGAATGCGGTTTATAGCACCACGGTGGGGTAAATGATGATCGTTTTGCTCAGGTTGAGTTGCTGCCATGAATACAGTTTAAAGCAGACTTAATAAATAGTTCATCAAAAAAATTTAAATTCGACGTCATCAGTACCCCTATGGTGTTCTAACCCCTCTGACATTCGTTCGGGCACACAAAAGGAGATGTTTTGAAGGAAGTTCCCCTATACTCCTTTTAACAAGAAAAGTAAAGGGCCCAGTGCTGCCAAGACCCAAAAAGTGTGAGGTGGAAATAAATAAATATGGAGATGTATGTGTATAGCATATACAGCGTTATTTAGTCATTTTCGCAGCCTCTGTGGACGGGAACAGCGATCATTACTGGAACGATACATTAAATTTTCAAAAACGCAAAGGAAAAAATGTTTCCCTTTATAGGACAATGTTGTTGGTAAACATCTCCTAAATATTACTACCTGAAGAAAAAAACTCAACATTAAAACTAAAATAAATATAAATAAATTATAATAACCTAATAGAGTAATAAAAAAAATAAAGGATAATGACAAAAGCACATATAGAAAATTACTGCAAACAGTAAAACTAAATTTAAATGAAAAAGAGAAAATATAAAGTAAAAGTTCATTCAAAAAATTAATAAAAATATATAATTATAATAACCAACAAAGAGAGTGAAAAAAATGTGTGTGTGTGTGAAAAAGAGGATAAGTATATAAACAAAGTGTGTGTTGTGTGTGTGTGTTTGTGTGTGGTGTGTGTGTGTGTTTCGTGAGTGTGAAAAAGAGAAAGTTATAAAAAAGTGTGTGTGGGTGCATGCTCGGTTGTTGTGGAGTGGTGTTGAAAAGAGGCAAAGTTATAAAAAAAGTGTGCTGGTGGTACCGCTGTGTGCTGTTATCTGTATGTGTGTAGTGTATGTGTGGTGTGCTATGAGTGCTGCCGAAAAAGAGGAAAGTTTATAAAAAAGTGATAGTGTGTGCTGTGTGTTAATGTGCCTGTCGGGATGTGTGTGTGTGTCAGCTGATGTGAATAAAGAGAAAGTTAAAAAGAGTGTGCGTGCGCGCGCTGTGAGCTGTGGTTGTGTGTGTGTGTGTGTGTGTGTGAGATGTGATTGTGTGGCGAAAAGAGAAAGTTATAAAACAAGTCGTGGAATGTGTGTGTGGTGTGTAGGCTAGTGATGTGTGTGGTGTTGTGTGTGTAGTTCGTGTGGGCTGAAAGAGAAAAGTTATAAAAGAGTGTGTCTGTGCTGCTGGGGTCTTTACTCTCCCCTTCCACCCCTCGTCCCTCATCCCTCAAACCCCACGTCGGCCATAATAAACTTTTATACACTGTGACACTTTGGGCAAGGAGATTATGACCCCCATAATTAAGGAGCAATGGGGGAGGTACACACACACACGCACACAAACCTGAGTCTATTTGTGAAAAGATTAATGGTGCGAATGATCTGCGAATCAACTCAAGATGTGAGCTACATTTGTTTGCATTGATGTAAATGTCTTAAATATGTCTGTGAGTGTATGAGTGTGTTAGGAAGACGGCGAGAGATTCCCACAGTAAAATCACACTTGCGTCATTAACCGCCACTATAAAAGTGTGTTTACATGTCTGACATGTCAGTCACCCACGTCCACGAGTCTCTCTGATCCGAAACAACCTCTCTGACCTGCCCCCGCTTCTTCCCATCAGCATTCCCGGTCCAGTGCGGCCTGATCCCAGTCACCCTCCAAAGCCATGAATACTGAATTAGGGTCTCACCTTCCTACACAAACAGCGACTGTGACAACATCCAGGCCTGTATTTCACAAGTCTCTCAGAGATGCCCAAAGCACGACACTATATTTAACCCAACAGCTGGGATTCAAGCGTCACTTTTCACCTATGAGCTCATTTCAGTCTCTCATTCCTCTCAAATCTTCCGCTCTAATCCTCCTGAGGATAGGGCTGATCTCAGATCAGTTTTGAAGAGATTTTAAGCCTGTAAATGAGAAGTAAAGCTTACAGAGATCAGTGAGATTGTTTTGGGAAAGGGTTCTGGGGTGAAGAGTAGACCAGCTCGCATAACTTGCTATTACATAATCCAGCCACATGTACTCCAAGACGTTTGATACATCTGTGTTTACATATCTAATACAGAGCAATAATCAGCTAATTATACGTATAATTGTTAGACTAGTGATGTTAGTTGTAAGAGTGTGATTACTAGAGAACACTAATCTTATGTTTCCTTTAAAAGACCTTTTCCATCTTACATTAAAGAGTTTCGGTACATGACTATGTTGGGATTTTTTTCTTACTGCCCTTAAAATAATCTCTCTTTCTTAAACAAGGGAGTAACTAACCACAATTAGAAATGCTATTGCAACAAAAAAAACTGATGAATAAGAGAGTACCTTTTTTTATGGTATACCCAGACTGATATTAAAAAGTTTGGGGTTGGTAGGATTTTTATACTTTTTTTAATACTTAATTTTTTTTGTATGCTCACCAAAGGATTGCATTTATTTGCCTGTAAAAATAAGTAATATAAAATAATAATTACAGTATAAAAATAACTTTTTACTGTAATAGATTTTACATGCAAAGCTGAATTTCCTCATTATTACATCCAGTCTTTTTTTTTAGGAGTATTTGATGGAATAGAAAGTATTAACAGTACTGATTTAAAATGTATTTACTGTCACTTTGCAGCAATTTACTGGCCTGCTAAAATAAACGTAGTAATTTCTTAAAAGAAAGATATTATGACCCAACTTTTAAACTGCAGTTGATATAGCAAATATTATTTTTAAAAAATATGAAACTTCCTTAAATGATTTTATTTCATGGCACATCATTTGACATTTCTTTAATTTAAAACAAATATATATTTTTGTGTAATATGTAATATATTAAATTCAGGTTTTTCTATTTATATTTTTGTACATCATTAAAGTAATTGTTGTATTGTAAACTTACAGAATAAAATACTGTAGTACAGTATTGAGAAACTGATTAGAATAATCAAGAATGAATGAAAACAAAAATTCCATGTAAAATATAAATTCTTAGGTACTTGATTAGCAACTCGTATGACTAACTACTTTTTCAAAACGCGGTCTTTCCTCGGCTCTGCTCACACAGTGTCTCCTCTTCTCTGGCTCTCTTCTGAGTTTTGGATAAATGAAGTGAAGCTCTGTAATAGCCTGCTAATGGTCGAGTTGACCTCTGACCCCGCTCCTCTTGTCAGGGCAAGGCTGGGTGTCGGACAGGGCATATAATGGCTTCCATGAAGGATCTGGGAGGCCCCGCCGGCGTGCCTGATGGCCTTGCTCAGAGCAGGATGTTCATTTGGTGAATGGGAGGCTAATGGCCTCCTGTCACTTGTCGTCAGGTTTGATTAGGAGCGCGGGCTGCTGTGTTGTTCCCGTTTATTCGGTTACAGAGTGATGAAATAGTCTGCGTTTCATTACGAAGGCTTTGGAAGAGATCTGTGCAGCAATTTAAGGATGGCTTACTCAGATGCACATACGCCCGCATACGAATGCAGATATATATACAAAAAGTGAAGTGCCGGCAAATTTTTGAAGATAATTCACTGAAAACAAGAACGACTTGTTTCTGGATTCAATCCACAGTGTATATGTAACACGCTCTCTCTCTAAAGATCTGCCTCTGGAAGTAATCCTGGGTAATTTAGGTGTAGTTTACAAGAACATGAAAACCAGGCCTAGCATTGGAGAGGCAGTGTCTCTTCACAGTCCTCTGTAGAACCAAGCTTCTCAAACCTCAACAGAAGGGAAAACAATCCAAGATGATGGTGAAAAAAGAGAGTTTTGGCTTGTTTTTCCACACTGGGCCTCTTCTAAAGGTCTAAAGGTCAGATTTCCAATTGTGTCGGATACGCAAGAATTTCTCAAAGCTGTCTGAGGGAACTGAGTAGTATGTGGTTATGGTTTCTGGTAACCAATAAACTCCATATTGATCTTCACCACACAATGAGGAACGGACGTGAGGTCATTAAGTCAAGCCAATTTATACAGCGCGTCGTAGACTGCTGTGGGTTACAAACAGGCAATATGCAAGAGCTCACAGACCAGCGATAACTTTAGGTCCTGAACTTAAAAACCTGACAAAACAGCTAAGTCATAAACAAGAGAAGACCTTCGGGTCACAGTCAGAGACAAGTCATTGAGAACAGTGAGAGACGGCAAAGTTTTAAAGCTCTCCAAAGCTTCCAGGGCATGCAACACTGTAATAATTCAGCCTAACAATAAAGGGGCATTCACACTGACAGCAATGTGCAGTGACAAAGCAACTGGAGCAAAGGACTGCATATTATTCCCTTTTATATGCATGCATACATATTACACATATTCACTGGCACAAACATTTAACTGCTACTTACATATCTCTGTTTTTGGATATTTGTTGTTGCCATGATTATACTGTTTTTAGTAGTTTGATGTAGTCATGCAGAGAATTTCTGTGTTATTTATTTATAAAAAAAATTTTTTTAAATAATGTTGTTTAGGTGGAGGCTTACAGCCCATACAAGCCCTTACAGGTTTTCTGTATTCCTGGACTGTATATAAATAGCATTTTATAACGTTTTGATTTATGTAGTGCTATAATAAACTAAACTAAAACCAAAATATATGATATACTGTATATTTATGATATATACATCTTAATCAATGTTTCAAAATATATTTTCAAGGTAAAAAGTAGGTTTTATAATTGCACAATAAAAAAGTTTTTTTTGGGACCTCAGTTAACTCACCTGAGGGAGCAAATTTTGGCCATTTTGCTCAGGTAAAAAACGCTTAAGCAACCTTATTTAACATATAGCTCTATTTAGACTGTGGCATTTTCAAGGGTTCCAACTTTCAAGTTTTTCTATCACAATAAGTTACAGCAATTATAAAGTCAAGGTCAGGCAAAGTGATTCATGACGGGATAATAATGTGCCCTCTGCTGGTTAGATGAGGTTCCACAGTTCCTTTGAAAGCCTGAGAAAAAACAAGACGCAAGTGGGAATCCAACTTTGATTTTGATTCAGAAAGAAAAACTAATCCAGTATATATACTAGGCATATTACATCAATTAGTTGAATGTGTTTATTAAAGAGGTTTGAATAATTATAATCAAGATCATTGGGATCCAGAAGGGGGGAGTCTGGCAATATGGTTAGAGGGGAGTCGGAAATTGTAACCCAAAGGTTGAGAAGTTTGAGTTTCAGGTCTGGCAGGAAGGAATCGGTTGGTGGGGGGAGTGAATGTAAGCCGCTCTCTCACAACTTCAATACAAAGACGAGGGGCATTGAGAAGGCAAATGAAAACAAAACATGATAAAAGGGTGAAGCAGCTAAATGGCATGTTAAAGGGGGGCGGGGTTGTGTGTGTGTGAGTGTGGTGTGTGTGTGTGTGGGTGTGTGTTTGTGGGTGTGTGTGTGTGTGGGTGTGTGGGGGTGTGTGTGTGGTGTGTGTGAGCAGCTTGCGAACGCTGAGCACAAGTTAGGATGGGTTAAATGAAGAGCACTAATTCCAAGTATGGGTCAACATACTTGACCACATGTCACGGGCACGTCCATTACAACTTCTAACTCGTTAAAAGTTCAGGATACAAGGTATGCAATTGACAAGGTAGTTTATTTTCTTTTTATGAAAAAAAACAACCAATTTTTAATGAAATCTTGCTGCTCTGGACAGCACTGTATCCAGTGTGATTTAATATGTGACCTTTAGATATAAAGATCTTGATGATAATATTTGACTGATCCAACTTTTGAAGTCCATGTGTCTGCATTTGTTACATCTGTGTGTCCCCGGTTTAAGGGCTTTGTTTGTCTGTGTCAAACATGGACCAGATCCTGTTTCAATAGTGCGGGAGTTGACATCAGACCGTCAGCCT